>JAGFMF010011454.1:565099-613439 GCA_019455555.1 Galemys pyrenaicus | reverse complement strand
CCGCTCTCTGTGGTGAATCCTCTCACCCCCCACACCTCTGGCCTGTACCCCAGTGCTTGTATGCATAAATAAATAAATCTTTTAAAAAAAAAAAAAGAAGAGGAATTTATTGAAGTTTGTTAAATGAATGAGAGAAACTCAAAAGAACTGAGGATACAGGTTCAATGGAGATAGCACAATTATTCTCTCCTAGGAGAATAATTAAAAGGGAGGAAAGACTATAGGTTCTTCAATAATCTCTGTCCATCTTGTTTATAACCAAAATAGATCCCAGCTTATAGCTTTTGGAATTGTTTGGCAATTCCTTTGGCATTCAGAGGGGAAAGGTTAAGCAGGGCATGTTATGAGTGTACCCGTATCAGGAGTCATGCTAATTATCTCCCTCTGCTCCTTTCATTTCAATCCTATCCAGACACATCCCCGTGTGAAGGTTCTACACTGTGGTTCTCAGTGAGTGTAGTCACATTGCGAGAGCCACTTGCAAGGCAGCATCCACTGCTGCCTTGTGGATGTTATGTTTAATCCTCACTGCTTCTGTGCATTATATGGGGTTTAAGATTACATAAAATGGATTTACATTTTATCATTTACCTATAAAAGTTAATATTGACAATATACAAATGTATAACCAATAGCTAGTTAGGAGTGATTTAATCACATCAAGAAAAAGTTAAAAGTTTACTAAAAACAGCTTTTAAGGAATTAACTTAATTTTTTGCAACTGCTTTACTTCTGCTAGAAAAATAATAATTTGAATTTTTAAAATGTGTTTTTAAAATTAACAGTTTAAATGTGATTACATTACTATTCTTAAATATGTATGTAAATTGATAATTTATGTATATAATTACTATAGCACCATGTTTAAAGTAAATAAGTTATATTGCAAGCTAATCAGCAGATACAGCTATTAAGTTAAAAGCTAATAAATGAAAATTTTTAACTTAAATTTAAAATATTTAGTCATTCTTAATCCTCCACTGACTTCTCTTTTCACATATGAAATACAGCTATATATAGTACATAAACAAATATACTGCATATCTTTAATAATAAAATTTCATGGAAGTGGGTCAAGTAGGAAAAAAGATGTTTCTTTTAGGGACAATAATGAAAAAAAGGCTGAAAAATGAATGTGGAGAGGACCAAAACACATACACACACACACACCATAATCTCAACAATTTTACTACATATTATAACACCATCACTTGATTTCCTTAGAAATTTTCTTCTATTCTTCTTCCCATCCCTTACCTATTTCTCCCATCCCTTACCCTTCTTCTCCCATCCCTTACCTATTTGCTAACACTAAGATCAAAAAAAGAATTATGTCATAGTTACATCAGATTTGGTCAAAGATCTAAAGCAACTAACTTTTTCCCATTCTCTTCACTGTTTTCCTAAACACCATTACCTGCTACATGTTTGCGTTGAATTTTAGCCAGTTTCGCTTCCTTTGCTTCCTGCAGTTTAGACCATTGGGCATTTAAACGTTTCATGTTCACTTCATTTTGATTCTCATCACGCTTCTTCAGCAGCTCTTTTAAAACTTCCAGGCGAATCTCCTGTAGTCTTCAAGTACATGGTAAAACATAAAGAAATATATATATATAAAGAAATATATATATGTATATAATATATATATATACAAATGGTTCTAGTAGAGAAAAAAGAAATACATGCCATAAGAAATACCTGCCATAAACAGGATCATCTCTTTGTTTTTTTAATTCTATTTTTTCCCTTTAATTTATATATATTTGACATCAATTGTAACCCCCATGTATTCCCCATCACCATATCACCAGTGCACCATCACCTCAGTCCCCCGTGCTCCCATCTGCCCTCAACCCTCCCCCAGCCCCCTCCCCACCAAGTGTCCCCAATTTGTCCTTGTCTTTTCATTTTTGTTTTTTGTGTCTTTATTGTTATTGTTATTATTATTGTTGTTGTTTTTCTTATTCCTTTCCTTGATCTTTATTTGGTTCCCTTATATTCCTCCTAGGGGTGGAACCATCTAGTATTTTTCTTTTGCCTTCTGACTTATTTCGCTGAGCAAAATTCCTCCAGTTCCATCCATGTTCCTATGAATGAGTCTAGTTTTTTCTTTTTTGATCGTTGAATAGTATTCCACAGGATCGTCTCTTTGAACTGATATCATATTCATGTATTTTAAAAGGATTACCCTGAGCAACAAGAGCAAAAATAAACAAGTGGAATTACATCAAACCAAAAAGCTTCTGCAGAATGAAAGAAAGCATCAACAGAATGAGAAAATGGGAAAGGATATTGGCAAATCATTTCTAAAGAAGGGTTAACAGCCAAAAGAACTCATACAACTCAATAGCAAATAAATAGCCCAATTTAAAATTGGGCAGAGGATCTGAATAATCATCTTTCCAATGAAGACCTACAGATGGTCAATAGGTACTGGAGAAGATGTTCAAAATCACTAATCATGAAGGAAATGCAAATCAAAAACGTAATGAAATAGCTCTTCACACCTATGAGAACAGTTATTATAAAAAATAAAAGAAATAGCAAGGGTTGGTAAGGATGTGGAGAAAATGCTGGCAAGAATGTGGGAATCATGATGCACTCTTGATGGGAATGTAAACTGCTACAGTCATGGTGGAAAACAGTATGAAGTTTCCTCAAAAAATTAAAAGTAGAACTACCATATGACCCAGCAATTCCATACCTAGGTACTTCTCCAAAGAAAGTGAAAATACTTACAGCCCATATTCAATGCAGCATTATTTCAAAAGCCAAGACATGGAAGCAACCTAAGTTTCCATCAAAAGATGAACGGATAAAAGAAAATGTAGTGCACATACATTGTGGAATATTATTTAGTCATAAAAAAGAATAAAACTTTGCTATCTGTGACAGAATGGGTGAATCTTAAGGAAATTTTGCTAGGTTAAATAAGTCAGAGAACAACAAATACTATATGCCTATATGTATGCATATGTGTGGAATGTGAAAAAGACAAAAACAAAAAAATCAGGCTCATAGATAGACCAGATTGGTGGTTGCCAGAGTTGGGGGACATAGGGAGTCAAATTATATAAAGTAAAATATGAGGATATGCTGTAGAGCTTGTGGCTACATTAAAAATACTATATTGTATATTTGAAAATTGCCAAAAAACTATATCTTAGAAGTTCTTCTCACAAGAAAAAGGAAGTTTTGTAACTATGTATGGCAATGAACAGTAATTTGACTTACTGTGGTGATCATTTTGCAATACACAAATACCAAGTCATTATGGTTTACATCTAACATATGACAATTATACCTAAAAACAAACAAAAATAAAAAATGAGCACTCTAACAAAAATGTGGCAGATGAATCGGAGATATGAGGGAGGCACCACAATTGTGAATCTCTATATAACAGGAATGTGTATGGGTATAGTTCTAAAGGATGAAGAAGAGTAAGTAAGCCATGTAGATGGGGTGGATGGGCCTATATAAACAAGACGTTTGTGTGGGTCGACTGGTATTGCTGGAGGATGAAATAACAGGAAGAGTAAAGAGAAGATTCGGTTGTGGCACCCTATTTTAAGCAGGAAAGGTCAAAATGCCAGTGTCTGCACAACTAGGTAATCAAGCTTTGTTTTCTTTTCCCTTATCTTCACTTTGTTGTCCCAGGGCTACTTTACTAATAGATATGCAACCGTGTACAGATGACTTAAAAATCTGTACTTCCAGCATAGATAGTTCTAAGCCAGAGTTTGTCTACTTATAGCTCCAGCTATCCCAACCTCCAAATAATTCACTCATTTTGTTTCTCCAGAAATCTACACCTCCTCTTATATCGTTTTCCCTCTTCCAAAGACGACTCCTCTGAAACACTTCCTATATCCATTCTCTACTTCATGTTTTTGTCACTTCCTCCTAATTTATACTCTTAGTCTACTCTCTCCTTCTTCCTATCTTGCTCTACATAGCTGTCAAGATTTTCCTTCCTAAAATAGATTTGAATATTTTACTCTTATTTAAAAATTCATACATTAATTTATTCAGTCAAAAAAAAAAAAGGTATTCAGGGCCTCCCTGGTGGCGCAGTGGGTTATGCAACGCACTATGAAGCAAACCGCAGCCACTGCAGCATGAGTTCGACCCCAGCCGCTGGCCAGGGAGGGGGACCCACATGGCACAGCAGACCTCTCCTGCTGTGCCCGCTGCTCCCCTCAGCAGTGTACTTCTGTTGATCTGCCTGTTCTGCTCCCTACTCTGTCTGTGGTGAATCCTCTCACCCCCACACCTCTGACCTGTACCCCAGTGCTTGTATGCATAAATAAATAAGTCTTAAAAAAAAAAAAGGTATTCAGTCACTTATTTGTCAAATATTTGTTAGGAGCCTGCCATATGTTAAGGCAGGGAACAGACATCAATGAACAAATATTTGCCACACAGGGAGATAAACAGCTGACCAGAATGAAAAGACTTCTGTAGGAAAAGAAATAACAGCACACTTATTCCCAGTGACTAAAGGGACGATGGGGGATAAGGTGTTCTTAGACAGTAGTTCTCAACTCAAGCATGTATCGGGTCACCTTGAGGGTTTGTTGTGATATAGATTGCTGGGTCCCAACCTTCTGATCCATCAGGTCCAGGAAGGGATCTGAAAAGCTGCATCTCTAACAGGCTCCCGGCTAATGCTGATGTGCTGGTCTATGGACCACACTTTGACTTAGAATACTGTCCAGCACATAGTGAGCACTCTGTTACATGCTTTACAAATGATACCATCATTGATATTATTATTTACCTGACAGCTTCTATTCACACTTGACATCCACATCAGAGGCTGCCCATTCCATGTTTTTCCCAAATTTCCATTTACCTCAAACAAAACTAATTGTTCTTGATTGCATTTCTCTGGCTCTGTGTATACAGAGCAGCAACCTGCCTGAGAGTTGTCAGTCTGAAAGTCTCGTCCCATCCCCTCTGCCACCATTGCCCCAATGGACCAGCAGGAGTTCTGTCTGGGCACAGAAATTTCCTACTGATTCCTGTTTCCCTCACTCACAGCAGAGAATCCAGCACAAAGGAGGAACTCGAAATATGGTTATTAAAATTATCCTCAGTTTAAAAAGTACTCAGTTTCTCAGGTGATGTCTTCATTCTGACCAGATGCATTTTAAATATTTTTAATATCTTTCTCACAAGAAATTGCAGCAACAAATTCAAATTTCAACAGACAGGATTGGGTACCTGACATCTTTTTGCCCCAAACACTACTTTCTGCCAAACTCCAAACTTTCGCTAAATGGTCACAACATCTGGGTTCACTGTCAATCAGAAAATGTTGAAGAAGATAAACACAGTTTGAATTCAGAACCAAGCTGAGTCCCTAACTCTTCTGACCCCAACTAGTGTCTATGCACACTTCTGGGGTCCTCGGTAGCACTGCTATAAGCACAGCCTGGAACAAAGGACAACCTCCACAAATTCCCTTCCTTTCTTTCCTGCTAGGGACTTGTAATTTGTTGGAGCTCATCACTTCTACATATTCTGGGAACAAACTCACCACAAAAATATATCAGTTACAGAGGCCTCCCTGGTCGCTCAAGGGGTTAAGCACTGCCCTATGAAGCATCTGCAGCCACTGCAGCATGAGTTCTATCTCCCGCCAGGGAGCTGACCTGCATGGCACAGCAGACCTCTCCTGGCTCACCCACTGCTCCCCTCAGCAGTGTACTTCAGTCCATCTGCCTGTTCTGCTCCCCCCACTCTCTCTCCACCCAGCACATCTGGCCCAGTTCTTGTATGCATAAATAAATAAATCTTTTAAAAAATATATCAGTTAAAATGATTGACAACAACCAGAATTACTGAAGCATATTGTTATTTAGGTGCTATGAGTTAGTCCTCTGTTGATTAATGAATTCTACGGTTTGGAAATGTCCCATGAACTATAGTTAGAACTTATGTGACCTGACTGTGAATCCAGTACCAGGAGGATTAGAGATGGGGTTGGCAAGGAGACTGTTGGAGGGACATAAAGAGAGCTGAGGCCCAGGGGTAGTGGTACTGGGAATGACAAGAAGGGACACTTTGCATAAATTAGTAACATTCTGACAGTCTAGATTAGATACTACGGAAAAGGGGAAGAGAGGCATCAGAGATGTCTTAAGGAACTGTTCAAATCTGGGTTCTGTGCTGAACTACACATGCAAAGAGGGCATTATACATTTTTATACAACTAGTGAGAAAATTAGGAGGTTTTGTTCCTGTAGGAGCCAGAAATCTAATTTCTTCTCCTTACAGACTGAGGGTTACTTTTAACCCTATCCATTTGGGAACACACTTTACAGATAAAATGCGTTGTCTAAGGGACTAAGAACCTACTTTTCTATTTCCTGCTCTCTGAAGGCCCACTCCTTCCTCTCCATTGCATCCATCATCCTCCTCCTCTTCTCAAACTGGGAGGTGTCACTCAGGGATGGAAGAGTGGCTTCCCAGGCACGCTTCTCCCGGGCTCGCTCTATCATCTCTATTTCAGCTTGTCCTGCAGGGAGACCTCGACCTGCAGGACGGGGAATGCAGAAAACACTTTAGAAATATACTGACAAACTCATACCTCTCTCATTACATAACTTAATCTCTTTCAGTTCCTGTCCTCTGTAAATTCAAGCATTAGGCGAGGATGAAATGATATTAGGAAACATCCTTCAGATGTGCCTCACGGCCTGTTAACTGTGCCCTGTACGGCTTCTTATTAATAATTCAGCCAGAAGACATTTTGGTCGTGTATGAATAAAAGTTTGTGAAGACCATTATGAAAAATCACAGGTTGTAGTACTCTGTATCTGATAAATATATATTGTGAAATAAAAAGAATTATCAAAGTAACTTGCAGAAGGCCACAGTTGAGAATTCGTGAAAATCAGAATTTGAACAAGGCAATCTAATCATTGTGATATTATGCACTACATTATATTCCATGTCTAATAAAAACAGTTGTGAAACAAAAACGAATGCTACTGATAAATTAATATCATACTGAACAGTAAAAGGTGAAAGCTTTACCTCTAAGATCAGAAGAAAGACAGGGATGCACACTCTTTTTTTTTTTTTTTTAAGATTTATTTATTATGCATACAAGAGCTGGGGTGCAGGCCAGAGTCACGGGAGGTGAGAGGATTCACCAGACAGAGTGGGGAGCAGAACAGACAGACTGATTGAAACACACTGCCGAGGACAACAGTGGGCAAAGCAGGAGAGGTTTGCTATGCCCTGTGGGTCCCCTCACTGGCCGGCTGGCAGCAGGGATCGAACTCCTGCAACAGTGGCTGCAGTTTGCTTCATAGTGCATTGCTTAACCCACTGCACCACCAGGGAGGCCCTCACTTTTTTTTTTAATTTATTTATTTATGCATACAAGCACTGGGTTACAGGCTAGAGGTGTGGGGTGGGGTTGGGGGTGGGTGTTGAGAGGATCCACCAGAGACAGAGTGAGGAACAGAACTGGCAAATAGACTGAATTACACTGCTGAGGGGCACAGCAGATTAGGCAGAAAAGGTCTGCCACACCACGTGGGTCACCTCCCTGGCTGGAGGCAGGGATCGAACTCCTGCTGCAGAGGCTGCAGTGGCTACAGTCTGCCTCACAGTGCGTTGCCCAACCCATTGCGCCACCAGGGAGGCCCCAAGGATGCTCACTCTTATCACTGCTATTCAACATACCACCGGAAGTCCTGGCCAGAGCAATTAGACAAGAAAAAGAAATAAAAGGCATCCAAGTTGGATAGGAAAAAATGAAACTGTCACTATTTGCAAACTACATGAACTTTTACATAGAAAATCCTAAAGAGGCAGCAGTCTTTCTGCCCACCTATGACTATGCAGGTGCTTCCTTCTACCTACTCTCTTCTGCAGGGCAGCAGCCTTCCTGCCTGCCCGTGACCTGTACCCTGCTGAGACTTCTCTGCACTGACCTCCCTCAGCAGAAGCAGCTCTCCTCAAGGCTGCCACCTGAAACCATGCAGGCCTCTCTCAGCAAACCTGTCCCTTTTGCGGCAGCTCTTCCTGCCCACATTTGTCTGTGCAAGTATACTTTACTTTCTGTCCCTTTCCCTAATAAACCTGTTCTTTAAAAATAATAAAAAAAAAAAAAAGAAAACCCTAAAGACTCTACAAAAAAAAAAATTAGATCTAGTAAAGGAATTCACCTAAATCGTAAGAGACAATCAACAAACAAATACCAGTTGTGTTTTTATATACTAACAACTACTTAAAATTTTTCTGGATATTGCAAATTGTTTTTTTGCTCAAACCCACTGAGATTCTCCTGATCCTTCCTCATAGACATGCATTCTCACTTGTCCCCAAATTACTTCCACCTAATTGCAACTGCTATCTGTAGTTCTTACAAATAAGTTTTCAGTCTATACATATACATATATGTATATACATACACATGCACACACACATGTATATAAATCTCTGAGATTCACTGAAAATGAAACATCAGGGAGTCTTGTTCTTGTTGCTTTCGTATATTTTCTGGGAAGAAAAGGTGCTAATTTGCATAGGTATGGTTATACTGGGAACAAGGACTTGGATTATAATTGCTAAAAAGTATGTTGTGAAGTAGGAATCAAGAGGGTAGATGAGTAGTCAACAAAACAAGAACAAAATTAAGCTGAAATACAACTTCAGCTTCAGGAGCGCAATAAGTCCCCTCCAAGTGAAAAGGGCCTAACTCTCACTCCTTAACCAACAGTACTATAAAAAGTATGAGTGTACAAAGTAGCTCTCCTGAGCAAGACATTTTAAATAGAACATTTTAAAATGCTATTGTTTCCATGTGTGTCATTTCCAGGAGCTCAGCAGCACACATGGTTACAAGGACTGCCATCTGCAAATGTTTAAGAGAATTACCAACTTACCCCAAGTAAGAGTAGCAAGGGTCAAGAGCTCGGGGATTGAGTCCTGACATACTACATATTCTGGAGAATACGGATCTGTTTGAACATCGGCATCCCGATAATCAGTCTGAGTGCCCACTGAGGCCTTCAAATGGATGGGTGTGTACTGAGTAGGAGCAGGAGGAAAAGTATATGGCTTTGTCCTAAAAGAAAAATGATTTTAAAAATTAAGACCTGACATAATCACTTATAATACTATATAATCAAAGAGAAATAAGTCTTCAAGCTTCATTAAATCCACTCCTCTTCAAACATTCACAGGCAAAAGTTAGTTCTCTGGTAGGTAGGATTATACCCAATAATTTTGAGAAAATTACCTTATTCTTACCTCTGCCGAGAAACTACAGGAGTATTAAAAACCCAGTCTACTCACCAAAGTGCTTATTTTTCTGTTTCCAACCGGGCAGACCTGCAGCACAGAACTATCAAAGAGGCATCCTAAGGTACATGCAATTGCTTCTGAACCTGTTCAGGATGACTACGTTCCCTGATTTCTTCCTTCCCTGTCTTTGTTACACACCCAGTCTTAGCTGTTCCCCTCCAAAAAAAATTGTAGAAAAGAAAAAGGAAGAGATGTTTTCTGATTTTTTTTAAAGCAATCCTTTTTCTGAATAGATGAGTCACAGTTAACCCTGAGATCACTTGACTAATCATGTAGAAGTCGCCTCATGCCCTGCACAAAAAATAACTCCAATATTTTAAAATATTTAAGGTAAAAGTGAAACTATAAAGAACAGAAACATACACAAATATTTATATCATCTTTGAGTGAAAGAAATACCATAAAAAGGAATATATCTTATGGCATTCCTAGAACATACATACGAAAAGTTATAAGCACAAGCCATCTTACCCTCAATATGTCTAATGCTTTTAATTATTTTCTATTCTAACTCATTTTTTAAAATGCTGCTCATGAACCACTAGATTCCATGACCTCCTAATGATTTGTGATGCACGGTTTAAGATAATTAAGAGAACTATCTTCTGCAGACAAATATGGAAGCACACAATAAATAAACTGGTCAAAGTTTTAAATTAATGGTTACTTACTTGGTTTCTGAAAAAACAATATTGAATGACATCTGTTCAAAAAATGGAAGGAGAGGCCTAGGGGAGAAAGGAAAACACAATGTGTGAGACTTTTGAATTGTGTGCACTCTGAACTTTCTTCACCTCTAGCATTTTCCCTTAAAATCAATGAACTTGACTATCTAATTTATGAGTAAGCCTCAAACTTTGGCATACACAAAAATCACTGGGAGTAGGGAGATGCTTCTTTAAATACAAATCTCTAGGTCTAGCCTAGGAGAATTCATCTGCTATAAAGCAGAGCCAGTGAATCTGCATTTTTAAATGAACATTCCAGTTTTTCTCTGTAGATGGTGAATAAGCCACACCTTGAAAAGCAGTACCCTACAGCTGAGCTTCAGCTGGCCATTAGTCCCCAGCAACTTCTCAAGTTCTTTGAGACATTCTAAAATTCCTATTGATTTAAGTTTAAAAGCCCCCACCAAATTGTCTAGGAATTGGGTACATTAAGAATTTAACATTACTCCAAAAAAGTTAGCATTTTAAAACTTCCGTAAGGAGGTTGCTCATAATAATAACAATAATAATGTGGATTACAAATTTATTTCCTCAAGGAAGCTTAGATATGTAGCAAGACTATTTTTCTAATTCAGATAGTACCTATATGGAAATTTTTATCTTATTTTAATTTTATCTGAGTATATTATTACTGTATGAGTATTAGTCACAAATGAAACAAAGTAAATCCTTTCACTATGTTGATTCTGGCAACATTAACACAAAGAGAAAAATTATCACCCATTTGTCCGCTTTTAAAATTTTCTCATGACAGTCATGACATCTCTGCTGCATCTCACTTTGTCTGATGACTTTATTTTGTTCTCAAATATCCATTCTTATCTGCAACTAATACCTCTGAAGTCAGGAGAACTTAGCTGGAATCCCGGCTCTGCCGCTGGCTAACTATGTGACCTTGAGCAAATTATTTCTCATCTCCCTGTCACTGGTTAAAAAAATGAAGATAATATATCCTATCCTACATTTCCATTATGAAAATTGATAATAAATATGTAAAACACTTAAAATGATGCCTCACATATTTAATGCACTTAAAAATGACAGCTTCTCTCATTATTATAAAGAGGATCCATAATAAAATCAGGGTTCAAGTTCGTTAGTAATTACTTTCTACCTTTCAAAATATTTATAGCGATTCTTTCCAGTAACCTGAGGATCTTCATACACTTCAGGCATCTGAAAAGAAGTGTCGATTCTAAAACAAAGTAGAAAAATATTATTCAAGTCTGAAGCATTATTTCCAAATATAATTTCATTTAATATTTCTACATCTATAAAGTAGGAGATATAATTGATGCCTCAGAATAAGAGCAAAGTCTTCTCTAACTACTGACCTACATCTCAGACTAGATAACAAAAAGTATGAATTAAGACTTTATGGAATCTCATATACAAAAATGCTCACTTTTAACTAATAGCACATGAGAATAAGACAAACAACTTTACACGTCCGAGATGAATGGTAGCATTCTTTTTTAATATATAAGACAGAGGATATAAATAATTAAAAGTTCAAAAGATTTGTTTCTGAAGTTGAAAGTCTCCCAAAAAGTAGATTTATATACTAGCAGAAGAATACACTTGCAAATTCTAAGATGGATCAAGGAACAAATTCAGTCAACCTCTTTTGGTGGCAAGTTGTCCTACAGACATACATATAGATATCTATGAAAATTGATAATTTTCATTAATCTATAATGAATCATTAAATCTATAACCCTTGCTCTGGAATCAGGCTTGAGTTACTCAAACAGGTTAAGCGAGCTAATTTGGGGTCAATCAACCTAAGGAGAAGATCACAACTGTACCTTTTAAAATAATACGGAATAAATACAAAATTTTTAAAAAGAAAATCATTCATTAGAAACATGAGATTTTTTAGTAGTTGAAGGTAGGTAACACATACGCAGCAAGTTGCTGAAGAGCTTCTCTGTGTTTCTCCTCAGGTCTCTTCCATTCCCGACTGATAAATGGTGGCACAGGGTCTGACTTGCTCCAATACAGAGAATATCTCGGATAATGGATCAGGTTACTGAACATGGTTCGGAATCTGGGAACTTTCCTCTAATGTCAGGAAAAGAAGGCAGGCAGGAAAAGCATAAACTTATACCATCAGGCTTTCTAAGGCATTTTACTTATAAAAGTTTGTATTGTAAACTTTTTTTGAAAAGAAATAACAAAACAGTAAATACTGAATAGAAAGAAGGGTTGCTGGTATGTGCACAGAATATCTCTACGAGGATACCCAAGAAACTGATGGCACTGGCTCATTAGGTGAAGGGAGCTAAGGAATAGAATTTATTTCATACTATATATGCTTTTGTATTACTTGAATTCTTTCAGCACAGGCATATGTTACTTTTCCTACTGAACTAAGTTAGGTTCTGATGAGTCCTTGATTCACTATTAAAATTAATCCAAAAACAATTTAATCCACACAATGGGTCACAAATATCCAGATGCCATACCCCTAGTAATCATAGCAAAAGAGTACCGCAGAATATAAAATTTGGTAGAGATGGAGTAATAAGTCAATCTGAACAGTGCAGTTAACCAAAGCAGATGCTTAGGGTTCAAAGGATGAGGTAACCTTCACTGCGGATGTAGTAGACCTACCAGTTTGTTACGCATCAGGGTGACTTGGACATTTGCCTTTTTGTGGTCCCTCTCACTTGACACAGTAAACAATGGATCTGTAAAATAAATAAGGTAGTATAAGAAACAGAATATACCTACTCTAAGACTGAGAATAATGGCAAAGCAATATAATTTCTTTTTTTAAAAAAGATTTATTTATTTATGCATACAAAAACTGGGGTACAGGCTAGAAGTGCAAGGGAAGGTGAGAGGATTCACCAGAGACAGAGTGGGGAGCAGAGTAGGCGGACTGAGTGAAAGACTGCTGAGGGGAGCAGCGGGTGAGACAGGAGAGGTCTGCTGCGCCATGTGGGTCAGCTCTGGTTGGGGACTGAACTCGTGCTTCAGCGGCTGCGGATTGCTTCATAGTGCGGTGACTCAACCCTTTGCACCACCAGGGAGGCCCATCAATATAATTTCTTAATTGAACAACAAAATGCAGACGTTGCTTATCTTTGCAGCACTCATAGCACTGTTCTTCTACCATCAAGAAGTGTCTGATAGTGCATTTCTTTTTGGTGTATTCCAAAGTCAGCTTGCAGAGCTGGAATGGAAAAGGAGGCTTAACACACTTTTTGTCTCCTGCGAACAAATCCCTTTTACAAGTGAAAGAATCAATATATTTGGGCATAACATCCCATATTCAATGTACAGGGAAGATACAAACCCTTAACAGACCCCAGAATGGGTAGACACAGTAACACTTATTATTTTCTAATAAGAGATAAACAAGATCAGCTATCTTCAGAATTTACCTTTAGGTTTATAAGATTACTGGTGACAGGACTAAGTTATTTCTCCAAAGTTCAAGAGATTGTCCTGCTATTGTAAGTGTGTCCTTGGTAGGTATAGCTATAAAGTAACAAAGAATATCCATAAGTGATTATACCAGCCCTTATAAATGATCCAATTTTGGGGCCTCCCTGGTGGCACAGTCGGTTAAGCAATGCACTATGAACCGCAGCCACTGCAGCACGAGTTCGATCCCTGGCCCCCGCAAGGGACCTCTCCTGCAGCGCCCACTGCTCCCCTCAGCAGTGTATTTCAGTGGATCTGCCTGTTGTGCTCCCCACTCTGTCTCTGCTGGATCCTCTCACCCCTATACCTCTGGCCTCTCCCCAGTGATTGTATGCATAAGTAAATAAATCTTTTAACAAAAAAATCATTCAATTTGACATTAAATTCAAAAGCAACCTTCAGGTGCAGACTTAGTCTCTTTTTTTTTGCATACATTACCTTAAATATGAAAATAATTGCTGACATTAAATAAACAACCAGGTCTCAAATTTGTTTAATATTAATTTACTTATTCTGTACAACATTTCCACACTTTCTCTGTTTTTCAGATGAGAAAAGCCAAGGATCAAAGGGCTTAGTTAAAGTATGCAGATGACTTAAGCTAGTCAGTGATAGAGCTGGGAATTAAACTCTGGCTTTCTAATTCCAAAATTTAAATCTTCCTCTATGCACTGAACTTTGGAATATTCCATATAATCGAATGTTTAGAAAAATTTTTCCTCACCACCCTTCTTTTATTCTTCTATATCCTTTCCTCCACCCGTTTCCTAACTTCAGAGCCTCAGTATGTTTACTGATGCTCACTGGTTTGGGGACAGTGGTTTAAATTATTGAATTGTTAGCTATATAGATGTCTAGTATTCGTTTTTATCATTCTAACTTACATTGCTACGCATATTTCTCTCAAATTCTCTCCATTCTGTTGAAAAGACTGCATTTCATCCTTCTTATGGCTATATAATAGTCTGTGGTATGGATATACCACATCTTCTTAATTCAATCATCCATCAGTGGACATTTAAGCTGCTACCATGACCTAGCTATTTTAAATAATGCTGCTATAAACATTGTGTATGATATGGGGTTTTATGTTGATGGCTTCCTATTCTTTGGATAGATGCTCAGGAGTGGAACTGCTGTTTAATATGGTGTTTCCATTTTTTAAGATAAATCCAGATTGCTTTCCATAATGGTTGAACCAGTTTACATTCCCGTCAACCATACAATAGGGTTCTTTTTCAACATATCCTCTCCAATACTTGTTGTTGGATGTCTTTTTAATATGTGCCAGCAGGAAGTACCTTAGTTCTGATCTTCCTGGTTCTGGTTTTATCTGCTATATTTGCTTCCTGTTCATGAATAGCTGTGAGAAAGCCTGTTTTACTTGAACAACCCAAACTTTCATGACCTGAGTGGATTTTTGTTTCTTGCAAGGGACATTAGCAATCCCTCTGCAAAGAGAGAGTGAGAGCGAGAGAGAGAGAGATACTTCTTTACTGAAGATATTTATCACCATTCCCAAATTACCTTTAAAACAAACATGGTGATATGCTTATAGGGGTTTACTAGATTTATTTTATAAGATAAAACCAAGAGTGACTATAGAAAACCACTAGTCACAATAGGTAAGCAATCAATATATAGGCCTTATACCAGGAGACAGGTAATCTATAGATTTCCATCCAAAGGAGAAGACAGGAATTCCAGAGGAGACACTATGTGGTTGAAAGCAATACAAAGTTCAAGTGAAGAGCTCAGAACTACTGAGGGCTAAATTGGAAAAAAAAATCTAATTGATTATGATTAGGTTTGATAAATAATTATAAATTATAAGTTTAATATAAATTTATATAAATTATAAATTTAATATGATTAAATTTCATTAAAAAATGAAGTAGTAGCATCTGTACCAATACTGGAATAGGTGCTGAGAAGGCTAGAAAAATGTATAGAATACGAAAAGATAGAACATAAACGGACAATCAAGGTTTTAAAATAAACGTGGACTTTACTGGCACTAAAGGGCCAGTGGACCTAGTTTCTCTGTGATGTTTTGATGGTTAAGTTAAAATAAAAAAATAAACTAAAACAAAAGATGGGATAAAATGGCACTTCTTTACCCTGAATGCCCAATTTGGCTTTGCTCAGAGAATGGGGGCAAGGAGGTCATCCTGGCTGGGCATTTTATACAGTTTGGACGTGGGAATGTTGAGTGAATCGCCCAAGTCTGCATCCCTGCATACCTTCCTGGATACCAAAAGTATTTCTCTCAAGTTCTAGAAATAGGTCGCTAGCACTGTGAACATTATCAGGACAAAAGGGTGGCGAAGAGTAAGGTGGCCCTGCGCAGGTGGCTCTCCAGAGGTTCAGAGGAGTCCCCCAGAGCGCTGCCGCCCACCCTTCTCCAGCCCCAACAAAGTGCAACCGTGAGCAAGGTATAGGTCCTGAGGGGTTTCTTTTGTTCACCAAACCCCTGGTGAGGTCCACACTCTCAAAAGGCACCTGGGTCAGCAGTGGACAACTCAGGAGGGGATTCTGCGGTCTCCCTTACCGTACAGAAAATCGTAAGGTCGACTGGGAGAGACGCTGCCAGAGGGGGCCGGCCTCTTCGCGCTCGAAGTCTGAGGCCACTGTGGCAGGTCCTGGGTCTCGATGGTCACTATTTGATTCATGGTGTCGGCTCTTCTTCCTTAGTTTGGTAGAAAAATAACTGCAGAGGCCAAGCAGAGCGGTGCACCGTAGCTATGGTAACGAACGCTAGCTAGGGGCGGGCCTTTAGGGTAGGAGCGGGCGGGCCTTTAGGGCAGGGGCGAAGAGCGGTAATAAGGGGCGGGGCTACATGCGGAAGGGGCGGGGCTTGAGTGGGAAGAAGGCGGGGTAGGGGAAGGAAGGGGTGGGCCGAGGCGCGGGCGAGGTGGAGTTGAGAGGGAGGGGCGGGGGGGCGTGAGGAGGACGCGGGTTGCGGAAAGGGAAGAGGAGTGAAGAGAAGTGAAAGCAAAGTCAAAGGCTAAGTGGGGCTGAGGAGAGGAAGTAGCAGGGCTGGTAGCCTCACCGCGCACTACACTCCCGAGGCAGAGCCGCGCGCTTCCTGCTCTTCACTCAGGGTCAATACTGAGGGAAAAGGCTGCTGCTCAAATATAATAGCGATTACGGAAGACTCCACGGACTCAGAAATCCCTAGGCCACCTCAAAACATTCCCCAATAGTTGGTGTTTTTAATTCAGACAGCCTTTTCTCGCAGGGCTTGTTTTACGGCTGAGGAATCCGGGCTCCCGAATGTGGTGCCTTGGCACGGTGTGAACGCTAGTCCTGCCGGCATCAGCAGTAGGGTGGTGCGGTAATCAGCTCTTCGCCCACCGAGCCCTGAGCATTAAATCAGCTGGAAGTGATGTGGTATAGGCACCAGCTCTACTTTTGAAAAACTATATGGACAGTGTAAAACACAGGCAAGAAATGACAACACTTTTTGTAATAAAACTTGCCATACCCAGTGCTAACAATCCACAATGAATATTTTGCCAATCTAGTTTCACTATTCCCTCCTTCCTTTTTGAGTATTTTAAAACGCATCCCAGAATGCTGTCTTACTGTAAACTAACCTGCATCTCAAAGTGAAACGGATTTTTTAAATTTAATCATTATCAAGTGGAACAAAATAACTTACTCATTTCATCTAATAGTACATATTCAGCACTTCCTGGTTAAGTCCAAGATGTCATTTAATAGTACACTTGGTCCAATTAAGAAATAGAAAAAAGGTTCTCATTCCATTTTGGTATATCTCTTAGTCTTATTCTAGAACAGTTAATTTTTAATACTTTCTATATTCTCTTTACTACCTGGGGATTCTTTCTCAGAGATTATAGAAGAAAGTTTGGATAAAGGATTTTTTCAATTTCAATTATCAAATTTCAGAGAAATTAGTTGTTGCCCTAGCAACCTTTAATGGTAACCTATAAGTTTATAAGTTTGTGGTGTTCAGTATCACTATGAATGCATGTACTTTTAAACATTTGATATTGTTTCGTTATGATTATTTTTCTTTATGATGCTCAAACTATCACATCAGGTTAGTGGCACAGTTAAGAACTGGCACTGTCAAGCTATCACCAGTCACTGCATCATGAGTTTGCTCCCCAGTCAGGGAGCTGACTCACATAGCACAGCAGACCTGTCCTGTCCCACCACTGCTCCCTTCAGCAGTGTATTTCAGTGGATCTGCCTGTTCTGCTCCTCACTCTGTCCCTGCTGAATCCTCTCACCCCCCGCACCTCTGGCCTACACCCTAGTTCTTGTACGCATAAATAAATAAAAATAAATCTTTAAAAAGTTAAAAAGAAAACATGAGATTTAGGGTTTCCATTCTATTCCAAGGAAAATCTCAATCCTACTTTTCCCAAGAAAAACATGACAATTCTAGACAGCTATAATTAGGGATTAAACAAAGAGTTGGAGCATGTAGAGACTAAATAATGAAATAATATATTGAGTCATCTGTCTTATAGAAGGAATTCTGAAGTTAGTTTGATTAATAGTTTTTGGTATCAAGTTCTAACACACTAACACTACTACTTCCAAAGTTATATGATATTGAACAAATCAAGTCCATCTCCAAACCTCAATGTTCTCAGCCTCCTCGTCCCAGATCTTACCCAGTCCAGATCATTTCTATAAATGTAGTAGATATATTCAACCACTGTGAAGATTAAATGTGGGCTCACAAGCTCAATAGTTCCTTTTGTCTATGGAAGATACAGTAGCTAAACATTTTATGGTTATTTCAACTGCTTATACATTCTCAGCATTTTTTTTTAAATTTGACTTCTCTAGTAAGAATTATCAGTGCAAGAGTTAGGGAATAGTACAAGATGGGAAAATTAATTCAAGCATCTCTAGATTCCTTATAGCAAAAAGCAAAAGCTCTATGGTTAAAAAAAAAAGTGTAAAAAGCATTTACACTGTGTCTTCTGTGTAGTGGTTACTGAGCGACCATAATAAGCATGGCTAGGTCACAGCACAATAGTTCTTTATAACAAAATGATTATTTTTACTTCAAAGTTAAGGAAATGACTTAAGCCCTTAGAATAAAACTTACTTTGTTCCACACTACCTAAAACTGCAGTGAAAGAGGACATTAAAATACTAAATTCCAGTTCTACCCCATGAAGCAATGGTTTCCAAATTATTTGGATGGGTGCAACTGCCATAGCATTTCTTGTTTTACAGAAGAGGATCACTGATTTAATTATGCTCCTCGGAGCATGACACATCATCTTTGGTCCCTATAAGGTTGCTTTTTAAAAATATATTTTTTTTATGTTTTATTTTTTCTTACAATGTTTGCTTTCTTTTCTGGATGTAGTTCCTATAGAATTTCTACCACCAATTCACCCTTGCCTGTCACCATAGTCCCTTGTGCTCTTCTCATCCCTGCCTTGATCCCAATCCTTCCCTCTCCCCTGCAGAATATCTGTTTTGTAGCTGTCTGCTTATTTTCATTTTGTCTTGTTGGTTTTTGTTGTTGCTGCTGTTATTTTTTTTCTTGATCCCCTATATTCCTCCTATAAGGGAGACCATCTGGTATTTTTTTTCTCGAGGTTACTTTTTTTTTTTAGATTTTTATTTATGCATGCATGCAAACAAGCCCTAGGGTATATAGGCTAGAGGCCTGGGGTGGGGGAGGTGATGAGAGGATTCACCAGAGATAGAGTGGGGAGCAGAATGGGCAGATCCACTGAAATACACTGCTGAGGGGAGCAGAGGGTGAAGCAGGAGAGGTCTGCTATGCCGTGTGGGTCCCCTTCCCAGCCGGGGATTGAATTTGTGCTGCAATGGCTGTGGAAACCCCACAGTGTGGCGCTCAACCCCTTGAGTCACCAGGGAGGCCATACAAGGCTACTTTCTACAAGGTTACAAGGTTAAATAAAAAATATTTACTCCCATTCTCTACCCCCACTTGCTTCCCTTCACAGGCAATCATTCTATTATAAAGCAAATATTTTTTTCATGCCTGTATTCTTATGTGTATTTGTGATTTTACATCCTCCTTTAAATTTATATATACACATATTTGGCTACATATTTATTCTTAACCTTTTCCCCACTACCATGCTGTCTTAAAAACTTATCCTTGATATGTTTAGGGATAGAAAAAAGGCTCTCACACACTCCCCAGACACAGCTGCATTTCTGCATTCCACATTGCAGCTGGGGCTCTTGCAGCCTAGTCTCAAGGACTGGATAAGATCTGGACCATGAGGCTTTGTAAGAGTCCGAGTTTATCCTAACAGTTCCAGTCCATAGCTTAACAGTAATTATAGGCTGGTTTAGTTACCCTTTTCACAACTCTTTTTAAAATTGCATATTGCCATTTTAACATTAGACTGCCTTCCTTCACCTCGGACCTCAGATGCAGCAGTTACCCTCAATTCCATTGAATTCAGAATAAGGACCAACTAAGGCAGCAAAGGCATTCATACATAATTAGAAGGGACCCCCTCCCAAGAAGAAAAAGAAAGATCACAAAAGTCTCCTGCTTTTACACCCTCTGGGCAGTTCTCCAGCTTTTTCAAGACCACAGATATCTTTTATCTTAGAAGATAAAAGAGTACTTTATCTTCTAAATAAACAAACTTTGTTGCTAACTTTATTCCAGTACTTGGTACTTCTTAAAATTCCTTTCCCAGGGGCCTCCCTGGTGGCGCAGTGGGTTAATCGGTGCACAGTGAAGCAAACCTCAGCCACTGCAGCACGAGTTCGATCCCTGCTGCCGGCCAGGGAGGGGACCCACATGGCGTAGCAGACCTCTCCTGCTGTGCCCGCTGCTCCCCTCAGCAGTGTACCTCTGTTGATCTGCCTGTTCTGCTCTCTACTCTGTCTGTGGTGAATCCTCTCACCCCCACACCTCTGGCCTGTGCCCCAGTGCTTGTATGCATAAATAAATAAATCTTTAAAAAAATATAATAAAAATAAAAATAAAATTCCTTTCCCACAGATACCAAGGACCCGCCCTGTCTCCAGCTCCAACATTACTATATGTATATCTTGTCAATTTCTTAGTTTGTGATCAGTGCTCCCTATTCCCTTCCGTCTCCCCAGTAATGCATGCCCAGATTGCCTACAGTTCCTTGCCACATAAAAATGCTGTACGGTTATCCCCATATGTGTTTCCTAAAGGACTTGTTAGGAGCGTCTTTGAAATATAGATCCAGGAACAAAACTGCTGAGTCATAGTAATTAACTTAACTAGATATTGCTTAACTGCCTTCCAGAGTGGGCACCGGTAAGATCGATCTACACTTTGGGAACATACTGTAAAATATTCTGAAATGATCTGCTTGAGCAGCCAAGAGAACAAAGCGAACTTGAAGTCTCTGAAAAAGCCACGCAAAACTTGCTACCTGCGGGTAAAGCCGGTCCACACCAGCAGTAATGACCAGGGATCAGGATAAAGAAGATTCCCTTTCTCCAAAATATCTGCAGGGAAAAAAAACCCGCGATATTATAGTCACTGTATTGCAAACAATGTAGACACCAGTTCTTACCTACCTACCTGAATTTAAGAAATCCCAATGGGGAAATTTTTTTCAATTTAATTCCTGCTGAAATCAAACCTTTGGCAAGGAAACTAAACCTGCCAATTACCTAAGGATTTAAAATTTATGGGGGTGACCTTCCTGATGGCACAGGAGTTAAAGTCAGCGCCATCAAGCTATAGCAGCCACTGCGACAGGAGTTCCAACTCCCAGGGTGCTGATCCAGATGGAGCAGCCGACCTCTCCTGTCTTGCCCACTGCTCCCCTCATCAGTGTATTTCAGCAGATCTGCCTGTTCTGCTCCCCACTCTGTGTCTCTGGTGAAAATCTCAGCACCCCTCCATCACCCCCCACCTCTGGCCTACACCCCAATTCTTGTATGCATAAATATATTTCTTTGAAAAGAAAAACGTATGGGGAATAGGAATGGTATGGGTGATTAACACTTGTGGACTAGTTTGTTAAATTGTTCTTGCCACTCATTTATAACTATGTCAGTGAAACGCAGTGGGAGACAGGAAGAAGGCAGGTAATACCCCAGTGGGAAATATGGGGAACTAGCTTAAGCTGAAGGAAACTGGCTTTCACTAGTGGTTTTTCTTTAGCTTGGACAAGTCATTTCACCTTCGTGCATGTTCTACATCCGTGGGAACCACATAGGTTGCGGGATCTCTGAACTGCCTTTCTGCTCTCGTCTTCCTAGTCCTTTCCACGTTGACTTAGAATCTCCTGGAGCCCTTTCACCCGCTCTGCGCCTGCGCTACAAAGGCGCCCTCGCTCTCAAGATTTTCTATCGCCTCTTTTGCGCATGCGCCTGCAAAAAAAAATTACTTCCTCCTCGTTCCCTTTCGCCCCCTCTCCTCCGTCGACCCCCACCCCGCCTCCAGCGTCTTCTGAAAGAGGCGGGACTTCCTGTCCTATTTCAAAGCGACTGCGGAAGTGGCTGCGGACGAATCGGCGTCGGCAGAGTTTAGGGTGTCTGTTCAAGTCGCTAAATTCGGCGCCAAACATGCCGGGTCTGGCGGCCGCAAGCCCTGCCCCGGCTGAGTCGCAGGAGAAGAAGCCATTGAAGCCCTGCTGCGCCTGCCCGGAGACCAAGAAGGCGCGCGATGCGTGGTCAGTGCGCTGCCGGGGAGGGGCGGCCGGCGGGCCCCGGCTGCGCCTCCGGGAGCCTCTGCCCCTCCTCGGGCTGATGGTGCTCCCGCCTTGCTTTGCGGCGCCCCTAAGAGTTGTAGGGCTCGGTAGGCTTAGCCGCCAGCTGGTAACTGAGTCGGCTCAGCCTGGGGAAACGGAGGAAGAGTGACGGTCAGATTGAGTCGGGCTCACTTCACTCACTCGTTCCTACAGCATGTTTTTGAGCCTCTATTGTCAAGCACTGTGTTAGGTCGTAAAAGGTAGAACAACGTAAAGGTACTGTGATTTAAGGGAACTTGAGGCTGATGGAGACACACCGATGTTTATTGTGCCACGTGGTGAGGGCTGTGATAAGTTTTACAGATGTGGCAGTTATTAGCAACATTCAGTCTGTAAGGCAGTTCACTTGATTAACATGCTTTGGTGTCACTAAAAAAGACTTTTAAGTTCCTAAGGTAGAGAATAAATGATTCTAATAAGTCGAGGGAAATTCAGTGGATTTGGGAAAGACTTTAGACTTTCAAGGAAGGCAAAAATCTTAGAGTCAGAATCATAACCAAAGGAAGTTTAAAATATTTGCAAGACCAGATAATAAACATTTTCTGTTGACTTTTCTCAATATATGAAGGTACTAGAATGTGGGGTACATTCCTTGCAGTGCTGAAGAATTCCCATTCTTTCTGGATAGGTGATTTAAAAATCGGCCAGGCTACAGTGTAGTTGACACTATTTAGAATAATAGTACGTGTAGATGACCATCACTCCACAAAAGGAGGATTTTATATGGCTTCTGTTATGGGACAAATCTTAGTAGAAGGAATCTTCAGATGTGAATGTACACATCTCCCACCAGCTCCTTTTTGTCCTCACATAAAAAGTAAAGAAATCACAAGTGGCATATTAGAGGTAATACATTAGAGTGTAGGAGTTCATTGCTTTTTATTAATATTTAGTATTTTGCAAGTAACATTATGGAGAATTGAAAGGCTTCCTTCTATAATGACATTGCTTCCATAGTAACACTAAGTGCTTACTGAACCTTCTAATAGTGTAATGTATCATGATTCAGAGTTAGGGTTTGAATCTACCCCCGAATTTGTGACCTTGAGCAAATTCCTTAATAACTGCCTTCTAAAACACAGATGTGCCTAATGAAAGTATTTGCCTCCAGGATTATTGCAGAGATTAATGGTTTAAACCACATCAAGTGCCTACTACAGTATTTACAGCATTCAGTACATGGCCAGGGAATGCTAGTTATTTTCATAAAAAGCTATCCCAGGCAGCCACTCATGCAGACTACCCTTGAGCTATTGAAGGATGTGGAGGATTTAAATGAAAGAAGAACCTACCTATCTTTAAATTCCTCTTGCACCAGCCACCAGCATGGCTTCTCCTCAATTATCTGCCATCAGGAGTCAGTTTTTTCTTGTAATTGAATTTAGCTTAACTTAATTCTTTGCTGAAATTACATTTGCAGGCCCTAGAAATAAAGCTTGTCTCCGTGAATTTTGCAAATAAGTTCTTTGATCATGAGGGGGAGTCATCATGCTGCTCCTGGCTGTCAGATATTTTTTGCTGTTTATGTCATTGGGTGTCTTATGATTCAAGTAGATTTATCTACCTGTATTTAAATGTACACGTAGATAAATCAAGAATGTAATTCCTGTATGATAGCAGGCAGAAAATTAAACTGTTTCTCCTATATTGAGCATGAATATTTTATTTGGTCTGTTTATTTCATTACAGAGTGATATTCCTTAGCTATGAACTAGAGGCAGTATGTGATATGCAAATTACTCTAATCAGGTTCCTCACTCCTCCCCCCACAAAAACCTTTCCAACATCTTTAGGGGCATAGAAATATTACAAGAGTAAAAAAAAAAAAAAAAGTCATTTGGTGTGTAATAGCATTCTTTTAACTCCAGCTACATTCCATCAGGCTCATGTTCTCTCTCACTCCCATCATTCTTGAGCATGCTTATTTATTGCTAATGTGCTTAATGCCTACTTTGTTAGATAATAAGTTCATTTATTTTGTAGCATCATTGAGAAAGGAGAAGAACACTGTGGACACCTAATTGAGGCCCACAAGGAGTGTATGAGAGCCCTGGGATTCAAGATATGAAATGGTGAGCATGTTACTTTCTGATTGGGAAAGGTAATACATTGGTTTATTGTTTCAGAATTATGTATTGCTTCAGTGGCCATTGACAACATTCATTTTGTAAGGTAGTTCACCTGGTTTATGTGCTTAAGTATCACTAAAAAATAACTTTTCAATGTCTAATGTAGGAAGTAAATGATGCTAATAAATCAAGAAGCATTCAGTGGATTGGGAAAGAGAATTTAGGCTTTTAAGGAACACAAAAATCATTAGTTATGTCAGAGTCCGAAGGAAACATAGCTGTAGGAAGTTCAATATACTCAGTTTTCTGACTTTTAAAGGAACTAAAAGGAAAATGTTCTCTATTCCTTATTTCTAATGTCAGCCTTTAGTAAGTGCATTTATGCTGTATAGATGACACACAGAAATAATACTTTGTGAAACAAAAATGGAATTGTTGCTGTTTATTTTGGACCATGCAGTATTCTAAGAAAGCAAAAATCTTGAACCAGATTTTTTTTAAGAACTTTGAATCCAGATTTTAATGCTGAAAGGGTCCCTGAATGATCTGTTTACAACATACCAGAACTGGTTGGTTTATTTTTATTTGGAAAGTATTATTTCATTTAGCAGCTGTACTTACTCATGCAAGTCTGTATTCAAAAAGTCTCCTTATTAAAGAGGCTTTCCCTCAACACTATGAACAGCATCTCTTGCCATCTATCCCAGCAATATTCAAGAGAACTTTCTGTGATGGATATGAAAATATTCTGTAACTGCACTCTAGTGTATTGTCACCATTAGCTATATATAGCTGCTGAGGACTTGAAATTTGTCTAGTGAGACTGAGGAATGGATTGTTTAATTTTTATTTAATTTCAATAGCCACATGTGGCTAGTGGCAACTAAATACCATCACCTTCATACTATGTGTTTATTATCTGTATTGCTTTACTCCAACTAGAATGTAAGGTCTGAGAGAGAAGAAATTTTCTGTTTCACTCACTATCATTTCCCCAGGCCCTTCAATAGTGCCTAGTGCATAGTAGGTACCCAATCTACAGAGGAGTATTAACTAAATGATGAAATTCAGATGGACAGGCTTGAAATGACTCTGAAGGAGGATTAATAGGATCAGAACTGGAATCTCTCTCCAGGCAAACTCCCTGTGCGGTATGCTCCTGCTTACTCCCCTAATGTCCACAGTACATCGTCACTATTAACTCAGTAGCTGAGAAATAATGCCAGAGCTACACACTAGTATAATAGTATTAGAAAGCCTGACTTCCTTCCCATTTACCTCTTTTCTGCCTTTTTGGAATGTCATATGTGGCCAGTCTTCCTCACTGAGGTGTGAAAGGAGAAGGGATAATGAATCTGCCTCAAGCTGTTAAAAAGCCTTACTGTTTAAGTGGTAAACAGTCTAGGCTGAAAATCCTGAACCTTAATTTCTGGTTCTGCTTATCTGGTTTAGCATATTTTTTACTGTGGATCCATTTATTGAGACATTGACCCTCTTAAATTTTACTCCTTTCATTCATTAGAAAAGAACTGTTGTTCTTGATATGCTATGGTATAGCTAGGCTGTATATACATGATATACCTATATGACTTTTAGAATAGATAGCATTTAAAGAAATCTAGGGGTGAATTGTTTGGGGGAGGGGAGTGCTTTCTTAAAAAGTATACCTATTAATTGATTTTCAAGGTATAAATAGCATCTCAACATTTGTACATGATTTCATTGTTCATAATCTAATGCTCTTCCTAATCAGTTGAATAATCTGTTGGCTAGGACTGAAACTGCCCTGTAAAAAGAATGTAATTTTAGGGTCTTCAAAATTCCTTTTGGACTCTGGAGACCACAGAAGTGGTACAATTGTTAAAAGTGCCATATGTTCACAAGCACCAGAAGATATCATAAGAGTGAGACTGATTCCTAGGTACTTCATTTACATATATAAGAAAGTACAAGAGTTTTTGGACTTAGTAGAACTGATATTTAACTGATTGTGTGGCAAGTTCTTGACTTTCTGAACCTTAGTTTCCTTATCTTTAAAGTAGAGGTAGTAATACATCCCCCAACTACTTAATAGAGCTGTGAATATTTAATGATATATGTATAAATACACTCTGTAAACTAAAATAGAAACCAGAACATAATAGCCTGGGGGAGTTGTGGATAGCAAGCATTAATTGAACAAAACAAGAGTTGAATATATGGCAAATTACAGATTTTTGAGTTCTAGTTACAAGAAGAATCAGGTTACAGGAATCTGAATCCTTGTAGTACAATTCTAAGAATTCAAATGTCATGTTTTCAATTTTAGTGTAGTAATACTTTTGGAAGAGAAACAGGTGTTGGGGTCCTTGTAGGTCCCCAACCACTATGGGGAAATGGAGGGACAGTGAGGTCTTGGGCAAAAGACTTATACAAGTTAAGTGTTGACAGGGGCTGGAATTAAAATTAAGAGTTTAGGTCTTTTATATTCTCCAAATCACAGGCACTTTATGCTTTACTCCTTGCACATAATGAAATTTTACTGCCAACATACTTATTTTTAGGATTGCCTGTGTTCTTGGCTGTCGATCTTAAAACATTTTCTTGAATGCTGATTAGAAAGCCTATTGCTGAAATTCTTAGGTGTGTATAACTTAGTAACCAGGTCATTGGCTATAGGTAAAATCCAATACAACTGTCTATACTGTTACAAGGCAAACTTAACTAAGTAGATATCTCTTAGAGTTCATTGTTTTGAAGATAACTTCAGAGGAAAAATATTTTGTAAACTTAGATCTTTCCAGTAATGAACATGAAAGCATTTTAATTCAAAAACCTTTGTAGATTTCAGTGTCTTTACTAAATAAGCTAGATCTTAAGTGTACCTTTTTTAATTCAGTAGATTGGGACTTCATATAAAAGTAGGCTACATTCATATTTAAAATCACCCAATGGTATTTTTCCAAAACTCACAAACCTAGGCCCTGATTTGCACATGGTGACTCAAGAGATATCTAGATAATTTTCAGGTGCACCTCTCTTTAAAAGTTACTGGTTTAGACTGAAACAGTAGGGATAATGCTAAACATAAACTGTCAGAAGATTAATAGTAGCAAAGGCAGAGATGTGAAAACTATTCCTAAGAAAACAATAGATATGATAGCGTTCCTTCTAGACACTTTCTTCTATGACAGTTTATTTTACTGAAATAGAAACTGAAGCAACCTAGAACCTGCTTAGACATACACGAAGGAAATGACAGCCAGTATCTTTCTGCCTTTAGGAATCACTAGAAACACGATGAACCCAGTTTGGGTGCTAAAATAAAATCATTGAATGAAACTGAAGTTCTAGTACTGAGCAGTGGCGATATCTTTTATAAAGTTTAACTGAACTTAAATTCACATGCACACAAAAATGAAATTGTTTAAGATATGATGCCAGGAATATCTTGAAAGGGAACTTTTCTGCTATTCAAACATTTATTCACTTAATAGATATTTATTATTTAAGAACTTAGAAAATGTCAAGGTGTGAAAGAGAGGGTCTCTTCTCAGAGATAAAACCAATGTGTGTGCACCCAGAGACTTACAGCAGATAACCAGCCCTTCTCAATATATACTCTGTAGCAAAAGAGATAATACTCTGGATCCGGCTATGTCCTGCAATGTGGAATGACTTAATGTTGGGTTACCATTCCTGCCCAATCTGTGTTTGAGCCTCTTAGCATAGGGAGAGTTTAAATGATACTGTTGTTTGGAAAGGCTTATCTTTCTCTAAATTCCAGACTAGCTACTTGAGAGAAGCACTTGCTTTAGATTAAGAGTTGGCTAGCCCAAATTATTACTTATCTTTTTATTATAAGTGTGTTTTCTGACTTCTGGGATGGCTTCTGGGGTGGGGGTGGGTGAGAGCTGTCTGGAGAGCAGACTGGTACTCACTGACTACAACAGCAACCCTGTCCTCCAGTACGCTTTCTTTTTTGATCTTTTCCAAAGGGTTGCCCTTATTTTGCCCTTGGGATTAAGTGAGTAACTTTCCACAGGAAATGCTTTGTGTACAGAGCTGCCCTTCTTCTGCCCTCTGCTTCCTGGGTATTTGCCAAACATACATGGATCAGTGAGGAGTGATTTGCAAAATTCTCTTGACTATCTATAAACTTAAAATGCGTTAGCCTCTTGGGAAAGTTATTTTTGAGGAAATGTATAGATTACATAAGGTTTTTACTTCAACAGACCTCTAAAGATTAAATATTATAATAGAGTGAAAATTTCAGTGATGTTTTTAGTTAGGCAAAACTAAAATTTTAAAATGTGGTTTTTGAGTTTCATGACTGAGGGTGATTGACAATTAGTACATAGTACTGACAGAGACATTAATTTCTAGTGATTTTAGTATTTCCTGATTGCATGGGTCTGGCATAATCTTTGAAATCTGACTTGCTAAAAATCTCTTTCTGTAGGTGGTCCACTCTGAATGAGTAATTCCTGAAGAATGAAGAAAATTCAATAATTTGGAGAGCTCTTTGATGAACTTTGGCAAATGAAAGAAGTATTTATAATTTATTAAAATAATATCTCTGGTCAAAATCTTTAGGTGTGTTGGTTTCTTTCTGCGTTCCTCATGTTCCTCTTTGTTTTTCTTTTTTTTTTTTCTTTCTGCGTTCCTCATGTTCCTCTTTGTTTTTCTTTTTTTTTTTAAAGATTTATTTATGCATACAAGAGCTGGGTACAGGCCAGAGTCGCGGGAGGTGAGAGGATTCACCAGAGTGGGGAGCAGAACAGGCAGATCCACTGAAACACACTGCTGAGGGGAGCAGTGGACAAGGCAGGAGAGGTCTGCCGTGCCATGTTGGTCCCCTCCCTGGCTGGCGGCAGGGATCAAACATGCTGCAGTGGCTGCAGTTTGCTTCATAGTGCATTGTTTATCACCAGGGAGGCCCTGTTTATTTGTTTTTCTTAAAGGCTATAGTGTAAATAAATCTTAAACCGAGTAAGCTTCTTTTGTCTTGTATCATTCTAGGGACTATGAATATCTGTTGTAAGGAAAAAGTATATAATGGTTGCCCCGGCCTGCGTGAGACAACAGGGGCGCGCGGGAACCACCTAAGGAGAATGAATACACAAACAGGGAACGCAGGGCAGGAAGGCAAGTCAAGGATTCTGATCAAGCCTTCATCTTTATTATAAGGGGCAGGGGTATATATACACTTGGAGGGGTGGAAGAAAGGGGGAAGGGAGAAGGTTTGAATTTTAACTGGCAGGAGGTTTCCGGGTGGGATGTTTGCGATTTTAGGCCAGGCCTCCTTTAAAATGGAAATCCTTTTGTTCTCCTGGCGCCCTGACCGAGAGGTGAGAGACAGGAGGTGAGAGACAGGTGAGACCGGACTGTTTGCAGGTCTGGCTCCCGATAAATGGTCTCAACCAATGAATTTCCAACATTAGGAGCTTAGAAGTAAGAAAATAACCCTTTACCAATTCAGAATGAGTATAGTAGTTATTCATTCAAGATTTTATTTTTTTTACTTTTAAATTCCTTAAAGGCAAGAACTAGGCAAGCCTTCTGTATTTGTGTTTTAAATCAATACAGTTGTTCTTTATTAGTTCAGACTTGGAGAAGTATTTTTTTTAGATTTTGGACCACTGTAGAGTCTCAAAAGTGTTTGGTATGATTAATCAATGGATAGCTAGTTTCATTTTAGAATTGACTAGAATCATAAGTTTACTGCTTAAGCCCAGATAGTTATTTCTTATTAGAAACTGGCTTTGGCCATAGACTGGATTACAAATAAATTAATGAAACAGCTTAACACTATGCCATAGCGATACTGTTACCGGGCTTCAGCCAGGCAGGAGGAGTGGTCTCTGGTTCCCCTGCAAGTTAGTGTGGCAGTCCTTCCTCAGAGACCTTTTATGTAGCAGTGTGCTGCCTGGATCGTGGAATGGACCAATCGGATGTGAGCTGTGGGTTGATTGACACCAGGACTTCACTGCTCACCACAAGTCAGTGATAGAGCCCCTCTTGTAAATTACACTTCCTGAATTCTGGAACAGGCCAAAATGGACCAATCAAGTGTAGGATTGAAAAATGGACCAAGCCAACTGTGGTGGGGAGGGGGGGCACCTTGAAAGTGAATATAAGGCAGGGTCGAAGAGAGCATTGGGATAGGGAGCTGATTGGGATTCATTCTGAGCGACCTGGAGGAACAGAGAAGCAGCAGCCCAGAGGAAGAAGAGCTCCTGCAAAGGAAGAGGAGAAGACCATTCTAGCCTTCAAAGAAAGGAGGGAAGCCTCCAGCAGCCACCATCTGAGTAGGGAGAGAGACTGAAGGACTTTGTAGGGACTGGGACACAGTCCTGGCTGTGACACTGACTGGAAGGAGCACCAAAGTCCCTGGGCCTGGTGTCTCAAAGAGCTGTTTGTTGGTGGCATAAACCAGCAACTCACAAGAGCTATTTTTTAACACTGGGTGTTCCTGAACACTGCCTCTGTAGGCCCATAGTGGTCATTGCTACTGGACAGTGCTGCCTAGAACTGGTGACCAGTGACTGCCAACACTGATGTTGTCTGGATGAAGCAGCCAGCCTCTTGTGGATACGTAAGCGTTCTTGTTTGTAAATAAACCCCATGACTACTGTTCTGTAGCCTGAGGTCCCTTGCAATTGTGCGCGTGGGTGAGAACCCATAGACAGTGACCTGTATTGGGCACTGTCCTCTGATAGGCTATAGCCCCTGTTGCTATAACCCTTGATTCTGGTTTGTGGCCTTTTGGCCTTTAGGGACTTTTTGGGGGCTCTCTGGCCTCGGGCCCTCCTCTGACTCCTGTCTCAGTCAGAGCCTCCTCCCCTGCCCCCTGTTTCAATACCAGAATGTGGTTCACTTACTGTAGCAACCCTATGGTCCTGTTAACTGTTTCTGGGCTAATTAGTTGTATTCCTACTTAAGTACACTGAGTTTCAAACTCAACAACAAAAAGACTGGAATATAAGAAAGATATATGTAGTACTCAATTGTGATGGGAAAATTGCCTCTTTTATAAAGGAGCTGAATTAAGTAATTCCTTAGAATTCCTTTTTAACTAATTTATTAGGACCATGGCTTTGAAAGATGACACTCTTCAACAGCTGGCTATGTGATCTCAAGCAAGTCACACAACCTCTTTGGGCCTGTTTTTTCACATATGAAAGAACAAAAGGATCAGGGAAAATAGAATTTACCTAACTTACAAGACTGAGTACTAATTAAAATGGTAAAGAATTGGCCACCGTTGTTAGCACTTACTATTAAATTTTCTTAATTCTTTGATAATAGATTCATATTTTTGTTTGAATATGCTACTTTAGTAAGTACTTCATAGTTTTCAGAACATTCTTCTAGATAAAAAATGGAATCTTTAGATATGAACCAACCTCCCACCCAGAACAGATCCATGGTATATAACCAAATTCTGCTTAAAAATATCCCAGGACTGGACCTCCCTGGTGGCGCAGTGGGTTAAGGCAAACCATAGTCACTATGAGGCAAACCATAGCCACTTCGATCCCTGCTGCTGGTCAGGGAGGGGACCCACATGGCGAAGCAGACCTCTTCTGCTTTGCCCACTGCTCCCCTCAGCAGTGTGTTTCAGTCAGTCTGCCTGTTCTGTTCCCCACTCTGTCTCTGTGGGTCCTCTTATTACAGGGCAACCTTTCCCCCTAACACTCTCACCTCCTGTGACTCTGGCCTTTACCTCACTCAGCTCTTGTATGTATAAATAAATCAATCTTTAAAAAAAAATATTCCTGGACTACAAAGAAAACTACATCGCTTTATGACCCATTTGTTGTATGCTGTCCCAACTTTTAGGCATCTATATTTTTTTAAAACAAAGATCGTTTTTCTGTGTTACATATTTTTAATGAAATTGCAGTTTTGATTGCCTTTCCCCCTTTGTATGTTTTACCACCCATGAGTATAGTTCTATAATGTAATTTCTATCAGCTATGTGTAGACTCATTTTGTGGCTTACCATGATTTAACTAATTCCCTATTGTACAGTCATTAAATAAATTACAGTCATTCATTAAAGTCATTATAGACTGCCTGCTGTGTTCAGCATTACAGGAAGTGGGTGTCAGTCTTTTTAGCAGGGAGGGTGTCTGTCTTCAAGAATTAACATACCAGATACCAAAATTATTTCTGATTTTTTTTTTTAATTTTGTGTTTTAGTTTTATGGTAACACAAGAAAGAAAGAAATCACTTAAGACCCATCAGTCTATAATAGGTCCACTTTTTGTTGACCTTGTCATATATCTTTCTCAGATATACATACTTTTTTGACTATATTGTCACTGCAGTGGATGCTTCCATAGGGAAGCCTACAAGTGTCCTTTTAGCGATCACTTAGCTAAGGTGAGCCACAGGGAAAGCGTTTTTTTCAAGGCTTTGTATCAGAACTGCCTGACTTATAGAAAGAGTGCCAATTTCTATAAGCTCTTAGCAAGGTTAACTTTTTAGTTCTTGCCAGTTTGATGAATTGTACTTCCTTTTTCCCAGAAGTCCTTCCTCCACCTTTTTATATCTTGTTGGTCACATGTCTATCGGTAAACCAGCTGCCATCAAGGGAATGTTTAGGCCCTGGCAACTGAAAAAGTCCACCTTCTTTAGCGTGTTGCCCACGCTAAATAAACATTTCACTTTACAAAAATGAAGGTGAAGGGGGAACAGCTATAGACCAGACAACCAGCAGTGTATTCCTAAAGTCATGTTGGCAATAGGAGTCCAAAACCTAAAATCACACCTCTTTCGTTTTAAATTCTGTATCAGGAAAGCATTATTCTCAAGCCCAGTGTTTCTCGTACTACACGATGAAGACTGAGCTTTGTTTTTCCAACTCAGCTAAACGGGTTTGGATGAAATTTACAGTCCCTAAGTCTCTGTCAAATTACTGTAAAGTGCCTAAATACTCTCAGCTTCTCTCCTTGCCATCGAACAGCCGGAGTTCACCAATCAGCTGGACGTGCCACCACACAGAGGCGCTCTAGCCAGAGACGTCATAGTCTGGCCCCAGCCTCCTCTCCTGCCTCACGGCCTGCCATGCCTTTGACTCACCTACAACAGCTGCTCCTTGTTAGTGGAGTATGTGATATATTTTTGCTTTACTTCTGAACTTCACTTCATATTCTGTTCTCCCTTCCTGGAATGTCCTCCCCTAGCTGGGGTTGTCTAATCATCTTTTCAGACCAGCTTAAATGTCACCTGTTTTTCCTGAATTCTTTGTACCCTCATTGTTATTTCCTTTGAGCCCCCTGAGTATATTGACTATTAGATTACAGTTATTTCTGGGTCATTCTTCCTCACTACCAAAATTCCCATGTAGGGTGAAAATTGTCTTATTTGTCTTTAGATACCATGTTCCTGGCCTACATGCTTTGCTCTAAATATATGCTCATTGACTGAATCAAGTCAACAAACGATGAAATTTCTGTATTCTTTATTTTCCCCCAAATATTTTCTATAGTGCTTTTGCCTACATGTTTGTAGATTTCCTTAAAACAACATTTGACATGCAAGTTTTTCTTTCCTTTTCATCAAATTTGAATTGAAAAGAAGTTAGAACTTTCCATTGTATTGCCATCATAGGGCCTACTGTCACTGCAGAGAGCATATGGGATTTAGGTACCCCTTATGCACCCCCAGCAGCATGTGCATGTGCAAATCCCCCGTAGCAATAAATAAGACTGTGTGGATATATAGAAACCTCCAGAAGCATCTAGCAAGGTAGAACAACACCGACTATCTATATATACAACTTAGAGTCACAATGCACAAGACATTAGTCCTTACTCACATACTGGCTCTGTGACCTTGGCCAAGTTCCTTACCCTCTGATCCTGCTGTTTCCATTTAAAGATGTCAGTGGATGACGCAGAAACCATCACCATTTGATGAATGTTAGTAGCCTCTGCTCAGGTGAGCACTGGGTTGACAAGGAAACTAGTCGATGGCAGCCTGAAAACTAGTCAGTTGTCCTATGTCTCTTTAAAAGGTTAGTGCCAGCCCATCCCTGGGGCTTCCTGATTAAGATGACCTACTTTGAAATTCAATCTGAGGCACAGCCCTGGTTGTGTTTCTGCACTTCTGATCTTGCTCAACTAGCTGAGACAGCTACTCCAGCAGCTCAGGGAGCAGCTCAGGGGTACATGACTAAGAAGAACGGGCAGCTGCTGCTTTGGTAAAGTGGTGAGTTGGTTGGGAGGCAGGCCTGTGGCATAAAAGCAGCTTGGAAACCCCCAAACTCCACTGCTCTAAAGACATCAGGGACCCAACTCAAAGGAGGGGTGCAGGGAGGACAGAGTGCTTTTCTTCTCCCGGCACTCCAGTGGTCACCACTGGATTTTCCCCTTTAACTTTTGAAAGGAGAGAACAAGAGGCACATGGGTTGGTTAGTTGATTTAAATTAAATAAGAAGAAATGCTCTTTTCAACATGCCGTACATTTTCATTTGTATTGTGCCTCTGTGCTATTCTCACCACTAGAAATGGTCTTTCTTTCTACCTACCTGGTTAATTCAACGCCTACACCTGAAATCAGATGTTAGTTCTTTCTTACGTCTAACCTCCTTTATCCACCCTTCCTTCTGGGTTGCCACCTGTCTATAAAAGTAACTCAGTTATTATACGTCTCACACTGAATTGCCATTGTTTTTCCATTGGATCATTGATCCAATGAAATGATCAATAATCCGATGAAAACACAGGAATCTGATTGTCTACGTGTTTGGCTAAAGTAGGCGATCAATACAAAAATTGTTGAGTTGAAAATTTCCACTTGACATACCTGAAAATTTATAGCAGTATAATAAAAGTCCCTGTGGATTGAGCCTATGAGAAATTGCTGGGTGTCCCCTCTTCCCCCTCCCCTCACCCCCCAGAAATAATAATACTAAGTGCTAATGTTTAGAAGTTCTTTGGGTGTCATCATTCTTCCTGGGAGGGGTGTGTGGGAGGTTGGGGGTCAAAGGTCAAGTCCAGGATTTCCACGGCTGCAAGCTATTTGAGTCATAGTTCAGTCTGATGACTAAATAATATGTGTAAAGTACCAAATCTAGAGCTGTCCCTTCACAAGTGCTTCATGGGGGGTGTTTTTTGTAATTCGCAAACATTGAGGTGGGCAGGGTGATGGTCTGCCAAGGTCTCACTCACCCTCGTGCTAACCTTTGCTAGAGCCAGATACATGTGGGGGGAAGTAGCTTAGAATTCAAAATGCTGTTTTGTAGAGCTATAATTTAATGCATGTCAGCTAAATGCCTAGTGATGTTTACTAAGTGATCTAATAAAGGTCTTCAAGGGGTTTTCCTCACTGTGAGGAGTTTTTCTGATAACAGTCCCATACTTTCCTACTTTGATGTGTCTTTCTACCTCAGGAGAGCCCCAGCCCTCCCCACAGGGAGCCCAGGGCTGTGTCCTGCCTGAGGTGTTGTGGAAAATTCTGTGCTTGCTTGTCCTTTGCCGCACCCCACGCTGCCTGCCTGCATATGTCTTGCCCGGGACATGCCCCCTTCCCCTCTACCCCCTTCTCTGGTCTTATGCTGTCCTCTGTGGAGGTACGTTAAGTGCTCTGCCAGCCTGCCTGTGTGCCTGATCTGTTTTTTCTCACTGCCAGTACCTCTTGGATTCCAATTCCAAACATGGTATCCATCTGGGGTCACCCTTTCTTCCGGTGCCAAGAGAGACACATTCCAAATGGAACACAAGTGTGCCTCGCATGCTGGACTTGCCTCATTCTGTTTAGGGACGACAGAAGGCAGGATGTGGTTACTTTATCCCTCACTGCTGAAGTTTTCAGTTCCATGGCCCTATCTTTTCCTTGGGACAATTTAGTTTTCTTTTTAAGAACCAGTTTGAAGACTGTCAGAAGAAACCTGCAGCCAAAGAACTTTGCCAGACCTCTCCCGGGAGGGTCAGAGTCCTGCTGAGGGAAAAAAAGGGGAGAAAAAGTATTGAGATTCTCCATGAGGTGTACTATGTTCTGTCACTCACTCCCAAAGCCACCAGAAGCATTCCTCCCAGGAAAGGTGGCGTCCCTGGGGAGAAGCCGGAGGTGAGAAGATACCTGGGAGGACAGCTTCATTCTTTTTCTGAATTTCCTATGTGGGGACAGCATTAGGGCTGGCAAGACTTTGAGAAGCCCCAAAGATGAGCGCCAACGGCAGCACAGTGAGCCAGCACCTCTGGCAGGGGCCGGTGTGCATTGGCTGGAAGCAGGATGTGGAAGGAGCTGTCTACCACCTGGCCAACTGCTTCTTGCTCCTGGGCTTCATGGGGGGCAGTGGGGTCTATGGATGCTTCTACCTCTTTGGCTTTCTGGCCACAGGCTACCTGTGCTGTGTGCTGTGGGGCTGGTTAGATGCCTGTGGCCTGGACATTGTCCTCTGGAGTTTCCTGCTGGCAATGGCCTGCCTGCTCCAGCTAGCACACCTGGTGTACCGCCTGCGGGAAGACACCCTCCCCCAGGAGTTTGAGCTCCTCTACAAGACATTGTGCCTGCCCCTGGAGGTGCCCCTGCAGTCATACAAGGAGATTGTTCACTGTTGCGAGGAGCAGGTCTTGACTCTGGCCACCGAACAAACCTACGCTGTGGAGGGCGAGACGCCCATCAATCGCCTGTCCCTGCTGCTCACTGGCCGGTAAGCCATTCTGTTGCTGCCAGTATTTCTCCTTCAGCCCAAACTTCTCTTTTCCCAGCTTGTTCTTTTCCATTTCGTGGTGCCTTCCGCTGAGAGAAGGATGTGACAAATCAGACCAAAATAGGGTTTCTAAGCTTGGGTTTGCTTCCTCTTTCTTGGCATTTACTAAAAGGAAACTAGCTCATGGGGCACCTTCTTAGTTAGCTGGAAAGATTGTCTCTGCACTTGCCACTGGGAGGTGTGGGGTGAGTCTGGGTCTAAAACGACCACATATACACACACATAGCTCATCAGGCCTTAGCGGCAGCAATGTCTCTATAACCTTTGGAAAACTAAACATTTCTATAAGATTATTCCATTCCTTCCCATATGCATTCAACATTTACTGAGCATCAACTATGTGCAGGGAACAGTACCAAAATGGGGTTTCCCAGAACTCCTGTTCCCAACCGGAGAATTAAGGAAACAGCCCCAATTGTATTGGCAATATCCTGTACAGACTTAATGGTAAAGCCTAAGTATAGCCAAGTAAGGGGAAGAAATACCCCTTGTCCATTTTTCCATTCCCAGTATTCTATTGAGATTCTTACAGAACTATCAATCTGAGACCAGACAGTGAGAGAAGAGTAGTGATGCCCACATGTGACTCACTGAGCGTTTAGTGAAGATGCCTGGCTTCCTCCTTGTAAGGAGCCTGACTGTCAGACATTAGCAGAAATACTAGTGTTAATGCTAAGTTAAGACCCATGATGCCCAGTCAGCCTGCAGGTGAGTACTGTCTATCAGTCACTACCTTCTGCACGATCTTAATGGGACTGTGCCGTGCTGTGCAGGGAATTGTGAATGCTTTGAAATATGGCCATCGTGGGACTTGCTTGTGGGGCTGAACATCCAATAGTAAACAACTTAATCTGGTCCACTTGGGTGGGCTCTGCAAGTGTTTCAAAAGCGTGGTCTTCAATTTCCTTCCCTGCTTTCTTTAGACCAGGAGAACATGGTAGAAACAGATAACATAGGCGTCAAAAGACTCTGATTGTAAGAGAAAAAAAGTAAACCAGATAAGACTGCCAGCCACATAGTCAGAAAATATGAAGTTGATGATGATTATGATGTTGCTATAATGACTATTAATAATACAGCATTATATATTAATGCATAGAATTCACAATATATATGTATACATTTTCATTTTGTTTGGACTCAGAAGTCCTGGGTTGAGTGAATTATGAGGTGTTGTGACCAGACATTTCATTGTAAACAAATGCAGTAATTTGCAAACAAATACATGTGTAAACACAAATACATTAAAACAGTGGCCAAAATGTATGCCACCTATATACAGAAACATTGTTTATTCATGAGATCTATGTAGTTGTTTGCTCCTCTTTTTAAAGGAAGAAATTGGGTCTGCTGGGGAAAATACCTACTTCATCTGTTTGGTGCTCATTTGCTGAAAGTATATTACAATTATTGTATGGAATTACCGTGAACTTGTATAAAACCATTTTCTCTGTGAAGAGGAGAAGGGGATTAGTTCCCATGGTGTGATGTTTCTGGTATGTTTAGCATCAAAACCTGAGTCAGAAATTAAAGATTTATTTATTTACACATACAGGGTACAGGCCAGAAGTGTGGGGGTGGGGTTAAGAGGATCCACCAGAGACAGAATGGGGAACAGAACAGGCAGATCGACAGAAGCACACTGCTGAGTGAGCAGCGGGCGAGGCAGGAGAGGTCTGCTGTGCCATGTGGGTCCCCTCCCTGGCTGGGGATTGAACTTGTGCTGCAGTGCTATGGATTCTACATAATGCAGTACTTAACCCCTCACGCCACCAGAGAGGCCCTGATTTTTTTTTTTTCTTAACTTTCAAGGTTTGAAATAAAAATTTGTTATCTCTCAATGTTATACTGTCTCAACTTTGCTAAATTGGAATTGGGAAAGGAGGCTTCATGACCAGGCTCCATTTTTAAAGGAAAATCTCTATCTCTGACTGGTTATAGTGACCAAACACAAGAACTCCAGGAAGTGCCAGGATGTGGGAGCCCTATGGAGCCCTTTGTTAAAACCTCAAAAACCTTTTTTGTTTTACTTTAATAAAATATTAAATCAAGGAAGTTACAAAGGCAGTATAACTTCCTCCAACCCTGTCATCCTGTTAAGCTGCGCTGGTGGCAGAGTTTCTCTCTCTCATATAAAATGCTCTCATATAGGGGCCTCCCTGGTAGCACAAGAGGTTAAGTCTCAGCACAATAAAGCTGTCAGCAGTCACTGCAGTGAATTCGATCCCCAACCTGGGAGCTGACCCACGTGGCACAGCAGACCTCTCCTGTCTTGCTCACTGCTCCCCTCAGCAGTGTATTTCAGTAGATCCACCTGTTTTGCTCCCCACTCTGTCTCTAGTGAACCCTCTCTCCCTCTGCACCTCTGGCCTGCACCCCTGTTCTTGTATAAATACATACATACATACATACATACATACATAAATGTTCTCATATGAAATTCTAATCATAAACTCTCCTGAGCCAGCAACTGCCCAAGCAATCCATGTCTTGTCATCCTGGAGCTCGAGAAGCTAGAAGAGGCTGGAATGGAAAGGACAGCATATCTGCACTTCAGTGGTGTCACAGAGGCTCATGAGATGTCACTCACACTCTGAAATGGAAACTGCCTTCTGGATCCTGATCATTTCCCCTTTTTTTAAATACGTAGATTAGACTTGAAGAGGACTTGGGCAGCCATTTCCTTTTGCCCACATGGTCTCTTCTCTCTCTCTGCCAGGGTTCGTGTGAGCCAGGACGGGCAGTTTCTGCACTACATATTTCCTTACCAGTTCATGGACTCTCCTGAGTGGGAATCACTGCACCCCTCAGAGGAAGGGGTGTTCCAGGTAATGGAGACCTGTGGCCCATCCCACTGTGACCCAGCGATATCCGTTCCTCCACCTCCTCCCTCTCACACCTGTCCAATAGGATGCTTGGGGTGGGAGTATCTCATGTGGAAAGGGGGCCTGGGCTCCAGCAGCGGTGTGGGGGGGTAGGGAGGCGTGACCCCTGATAGAAGAGCCAGGTCACTCTTATGCCTAAAACTTTCCAGAGCATTGCAGTGGCCACCAGATAAAAACTCACATTCCTTTGGTTGTAACTTAGGACATTTTGTGATGTCCAGCCTCATCTCTAGCCCCTCCCTCCTTCACAGTTTTTGCCCATGCCAGCCATGCTGCACTATTAGTTCTTAACGAACTCACCACATTATTTGTAGCACCAGGCCTTGGCCCCTCTGTTCCTTCTATCTGAAATGCATTTCTGCTATCTAGATGAGGCCATGGTGTCTTACTTCCTCTGAAGCCTGCCCAGATTGACCTCACTGGCTCCCATCCTGAGAGCTTATTGTTCCTGCCTGCATGTCTGTTCCATTCCTTTTATCTGCGCTGACTGGTGCATATATTGCTCTCTGTTCTAATCATCTGGTTTCCCTTCTTTCTTGCATGCAGTGATATCTTTGAGTTAGAAAAATGGGCTTCCTTTTCTCACTATCCCCAACTTCCAAAGGACAGTTCCTTGAACACAGTAGGTATTTGATAATGGTTTCCTGAACTGGCTTGTCTGTGGGCACCTGGTGTCTCAGAAGACCCCCTGGGACACACACCCACACTCCAGTGTGAAGCCTACTTATTCACGTTCTGCTCTCTTCTGTGCCAGTCATCAAACCAGTTACCTTCTTTGTCAGTCTCACTTATCTAATGGCTAGTATATGGCAGGCACTACATATTATATTGCCTTATTTATTCCCACCACAGCCCATTGGGTTGGATATTTTTATTTATTTTTTTTAGGGGAATTGAATATTTTTACTACCCCACGCTCAACCCATGAGGAAACTTAGGCTCAAAAACATCAAGTAATTTGGCTAAGGTCTTCACTGAAAAGATGGCAAAGCCAAATTGCCTTGCTCTACTATCGCTCTCTCTCTCTTTTTTAAATGAAAGTGTTTACCAGGAAACTGGAGTTCACACACACACTCACTATTGTAGGGACTCCCCTCTCCAGATGGTTTGCCAGTACTGGGCTCCATGTGTCTCCTACCACTTCTATCAGGGAGTCCCTCAGGCTCGCATCTGAGCCAACCCCAGAATAGACACATACCAGGCAGTGCCACCTGGCTGGGCCTACTTCCGCTCCACCCTAAATCTCAGCTCTGTGAACACAAGCCTAAGCGACAATCCTGATTCCATTACCAAGGCTACCAGCCACGGGCCCCCTCCAATGATGTTTCTTCCCCAAACACACGCACACACATGCACACGCACACTCATCCTCTCCAACCGGCCCAGAAAGTCTCCATTGAGAACTCCCCCAAGGCCATAAAAACCTCCAGGAAGGCTGAGTCAGGTCATGAGCTGGCCAGAGCAGGCTGTTTCTGACACTGATACCCAGGAACAGGTGGTGGATAAGCCGGGTGTCCTCCCCCAAGTTATGCTTGAAAGGAAGGGCTCTAACCCCAGATGGCCTCTCAGTCTGGAATGGTGGTACCAACACATTCCTCCTATTTTTATTTTTAGTGTGCACCTCTCTTGGAGTGGTGTTCCACATGTTTGCTATTGGCTGTATAAAGTTCCATTTCCTCTTTGCAAATGTCAAGTGTTGTCCAGAGTTACAGAGTTTATCCTGTCCTCCTTGCCTTTCGTAATTGCACAGACTTTGTTGATTACCTGAATCATAATTCTTACAGTGTTTAACACAAATGAATCAATATTCATCCCCTCTCTCAACAATTAGTTAAATACGAATATATTGATTGTTCATCACTGTGACCCTCTCATTAATCACCAAGAACATAGCACCATAGGGATCACATCAAAATCACCATTATTTCTCCAGTCTGTATTTTGTTTGTCTGGACCCACAACCTCTTTATATATGTCCTCTCATTTAATCTATTCAACTAGCCTCTGAGTTGATAATTAAAGAAAAAGGTTGTTATAGCTTTATCACAATTGAATTGGGCCTTCTCTGGGACTAGTGAGTCCCCACATATCCCTCAGAATGGAGGAGTCACTGGAGCTGGTGATGGGTGATGTCATTCACCTGGAAATTGTCCATGGCAGCTGGCAGAGTCTGGGCCAAAGCTGAGGCTCCTCACGGGCTCTGGGAAGGGTGGTATGGGGGAGCACAAGGCAATGCCTTCACAAAGGAACTTGGAAAGAGCTGACAAGTGCATTTATTTACCCTTTGAGCCACCAATTCTCTGTCTAGAAATTTGCTCTAAGCATATACTTCTGCAAGTACAAAACCACAAAAGAACAAGCTTTTCTTATTGTGGTGTTATTTATAATGGCAAAACACTGGGGACAACTTCACACTCAACCATGGGGAAAAAAAAATCTCTGTCACAGATGTGTGTATACGTGTGTGTGTATAGAACCAGAAATTAATAGGTTTCCTAAAGACCTTTGGGGAAGGTCTTAAGGACATAAGAAAAAGATTTCTATCTTTTACTAAACTTTGCAACTTTTACTAAAAATCTTTATAGAATCTAGCAAATTGCAAAACACAACAGAAATAACTCTTAGATTCTGAAAATTACAGTGGTTACCAGTGAGGAGGAGGGGGAGAGGGCACAGAGGAAGTAAGGTGATGGTGTAGTGGCATGGGAGCTTTGATGGGAGGTAAGCATGGACACAGGTCGAGGTGCGAAACTGTACTTGCAAACATATTCTTGTATGCAAAGGACAAATCAATAACATTTTGATGGGGGAAAAAGGCTAGCAAAAAGAAATTGCAATTTTAAATAGGGTGATTATAGATGACTTTGTCGAGCAGGTAACATCTGAACAAAGATCTGGTGAGGTGACATTGAACCCTGTGAATATCAGGGGGAAGATCATATTGGACAGAGGGAAGAGCAGTGCAAAGGCCTAATGGAGGGAGAGGGTAGTTTGAGGTACAAAAAGGAGATCAGTGCTTCTACAACAGAGAGGCAGTAAAGAGAATACCTGGGAAGCACCCACACTATATGGGGCCTCTAATATATAGGCTCTGGCCAATTCTGACAAGCACTTGCTGAACATTCAGAGTACTTCTTCAGATTCAGAGTACTTCTTGAAGAACTCCTTCTCGTGAGGCCACAAGCTTGGAAAGATTACATAATTCGTCTACTGTCACATCTGGTAAAGGGACAAAACAGGAACTTGAAACTGGTTTCCGGTCATGGTAAGGTAGTGCTGGGGCTTGACTTTAGTGCTGGTTATTATGTGAGGAGATATTAAGTGAAGGAAGTAAAGGAAGGGAATGGAAGAGGGATACTACAGAGAAGGGAAAGGAGAAGAGATAGTGGGAAATGGACAGGACTTAAAAGGATTATCTGAAATCTCCAAGAATGTTTGGAATGTTGGCCATAACTTTAGTTAAATAATCCGCACAAAGAACTTTACACAATGCCAGGCACACAGCTAATCTCAGTAATTGTTAGCTGCTATCTTCAGCATTGTCGCCATCAACTTGCCTTCATCCACAAATATACCTCATGAACTCTGCCAGCCCTCTCACTTCTAAAGTATTAAAGCCAAGTAAGTCATTAAAAATTGTATGACCCCTCACCCCCTTTTCCTTTAGTAGCCTGAGCGTTTCCAGTTTAACCCCAGCCTGATCACGCATCATTGTTTTAACAAGAACTTATCAAGCACCTACTGCATGCGAGGCACATGTTATTTACCCTGAGTGTAACTTAGCTTTGTACCATGGGCACGTAGTGTGTGCTCAGAAACTCTTAATGACTAAATAAACAGAGAGTGGGGCACCCTTCAACTTGGGCTCTGAGGAGTTCTTTCCTGTGCCTGTTTTCTGACTTTAGTCATCAGCCCAGTTGATAACTTGCAGAGGCCAGGAGCAACTTTATGGGCCTGAATCCCAGCCAGTGTTTTGTCCACTTGATGTAGCTTGGCACACCTAGTCAAAAGCTCTTTTCTAGTGGAAACTCTTTCCATTGCTTTTTTCATCCCCACGCCAGTATATTGTCCTTTTTTTATTGATAAAATACGATGTCAGACTGGGGACACCTGGTGGGGAGGGGAGGGGGAGGGTGGAGGGAAGATGGGAGCACGAGGGACTGAGGTGATGGTGCACTGGTGAGATGGTGATGGAGAGTACATGGGGATTACAATTAATGGCAAGTATATGTAAATTTTAAAATATTTTAATAAAGAAAAAAACTATGCTGTCATCAGCATCTGACCTTTCTTCAGGACCTAAGAGGCCCCTTCTCTCTTGGAATCACAGGAGAATCAGAACCCTCTGCAGTCACTAGTGACACCAGTTAGGGGACACAGAATATGAAAGCTGAGGAGACTGAATGGGAAACTGAGGCTCCAGGAGGTGGGGTCCCCATTAGTGAATGACTGGTTCTAGGGCTCCTGACAACCTTTCTCACACACACACACACAACTCCCATATCATTGACACAAAAGTCATTCACTGGGCCTCCCCAGACAAGGCCATGTTGGGGTACTTCCCCAGCTTCTTCAGTACATGTACAAATGTTGGCAAGTATCTGTGTTCCTCTGTGCTGAGTGGGGGATATTTTCTAGTTTAAACCTTCACTCTCTCCTCCTGACCTTTCTCAGGTCACCCTGACTGCAGAGACTGAATGTAGCTACATCTCCTGGCCCCGGAAAAGTCTCCACCTTCTTCTGACCAAAGAGCGATACATCTCCTGCCTTTTCTCTGCCCTGCTTGGCTATGACATCTCGGAGAAACTCTACGCACTCAACGAGAAGCTCTTCTCTAAGTTTGGTCTGTGCTTTGACATCCGTCTCCCCAGCCTCTACCATGTCCTGGGTCCTGCTGCCCCAGATGCAGATCCAGAGTCTGAGAAGGAAGATGAAGAAGTCTTTGAGCCAGCAAAGCCCCCTCCTGAAGCCACACCCACATTTATCCAGCCAGAGACCCCTTTCTCTCCTCCCCCAGGGGCCACTGACCCTCCTATGCATCCATCCTGGACCAGGATTCCCAGGCCTGAAAGCAGCATCCTGGGTGAGGACTCCACCAGTCTGGTCCTGGAGGACTTTGAGGAGGTGTCAGGCTCAGAATCATTCATGGATTATAGAAGTGATGGGGAGTACATGAGGTGAGGTGAGAACTGACGTGGGCACAGCCACCGGGCTTAGGATCCTGTGTAAGTATTCAGGAGCAGCTGCTACACCTCCTGCCAACAGCTGGCCTTACCTTGGTTTGAAAAAGCAAAAACCAAAAAACCCAAAGCTGTCTTTTCAAGGGACTTCCAGAAAGTGTCATTAACTTGACCTTGCAGAGGGTCACTCGCCCCAGGTACACACAGGCATGAAGGGATGTTTGAACCCATTCTTTATTGTAATTGCATTTTGGAAAATGGGCAGGTCGACACTGAGTAGGCAGGTCATTTGCTAAATTTTGGGCAAGATTTTGCTAACAGCCAAGGCCACAGCTAGAGCTAAAAGGATTCTATTTGTGGTATGCATTTGAAAGGGAATAAATGCTGATGTGGTTCTAGTTCTTACTTTCTTCCTGACCCCAGAGTCAGCTCTGAAAAGCTGTCATTACTTAGCCTAGATTGGGCCATGTCTCTGTTAAAATTGCATGTTTTAAAATGGGTTGTGACTACAGGCTAGAAGTCACAACCTCACTTTCCTCTCACCCCGGGGGAAAATGTGATGGTTGCTCGGGCACTAGACCGCTTGGCGCCCTGCTGAGTGTCACTACACTCGGATGGGCACACAGCAGCCCGGCGCGGCCGCAAGCCACACCTGTGGGGTCTGGAGTGGGCATGCATCTGGAAAGGCCTGGAGACACGTGCATGGTTCCCCTCAGAGCTCGTAACAGTGTACAAGAAAGGCCGTACTCGATGGTTCTGGGAAATTGCTTTCATGTTCCTCCTGTCTGCTTTTGTGATGCTGTGACATTTTCCTCTGGGACTCTGCCCAACCATTGTGGAGGCCTGGATTTTTGAAGAAAATCCCACTGTTTCTAACTTGGAAAGCACTTCCAGCTGAGGGACCCACCATGATTTGGGAAACATTGACACATTTCCTGAGAAAGCCCAGGGAGGAAGGCCTCCAGTAGTCACAAGGTGAATAAGTGAATGTTTGTCTATTTTGAAAAACAAGTTATATAAACAAACAAAGCAAGCGAGATGGACAAAACAAGGTTAGATGTTTATTTTTATAGCGATGGAATTTTTAAACTTCTCTGGCACCAGTGTCCTAAGAACCACAGATGAGCTGATTCTGGGCTAATTTTAGGGCTCTATCTGGCACCCAAACTCACACTTTTGCATTGTCCACTCTCATCACCCCTCCCGGCTGTGCAGACATCCACCATTCCAATCATTCACCCCTCCAGGCGTACCAGTTACGTTCTGTGGATCCCTGTCTTTGTCCAGCGTGACTACCCACCCGAACTCACAGCAGTGCTCTGTGTTCTCATGTTCTTCCGGCTTCTATTTGTTCTCGTCTTTCTATCTCTTTCTGAACCCTTCCAGTCCTTGGTTGCCACAGTTTGTTGTTTTTAAGAACAGAATCCTCCCCCCACCCCCGGTTAATTTCCCCTCTCCATTTGTCTTCCATTTTCTTGTTCACATGTTTATTTCTTTATTACCTGTCCCCCTCACTTTCATACCTTGTTGCAGCTATTCTTCTTCCTCAACTACCCTGTATCTTAGTTTTTTAATGTGCCTGTAAAGACAATTGTTCAAGTGAAGGCATGGAAATCCAAAAATTTAGGTGACTACCAATTTCATACATGAGTTTTCCCAAACATTAGAAAATAAGCAGCATGGAAAATGAGAACGAGACAGTCCTGGTTTTTATGTCTGGCCCTGCAGGATGTCAGTCAGCGGCAGAGCACACCCCAGGGTGCAGGTGTTTCAGCTGCATTTTATCCAGTTTCTCCAGTGACTTGGAATTGTCTTCCTCCCTGCTGGGTGGTGGGTCCTGCTTGCCTAGAAATTCCCTCCATTCTGTCCCCATGAGGAGTCAGTCACCAGCCCTGTGGTCACAGGGCTAACAGTCCATGTGAATGGGGGTCTCAACGCAGTCTCCAAGATCCTCCACCCTTTATATGGTTATATGAACTACCGCTCTTCTAATTCAACCTTTTCTGACGCTCAAGATGAGAAAACATGTAATGGAATTGACTTTCTAAAGTACAATACAAGGAAAGTAGGTTTTAAAATTTGGCTAATAGAAAGGAGAAGCTGTTGTTTATGGCTGTGTTTTCGGAACACTTGAAAATGTGATCAAATGGGCCAAATTTCAGATGACTTTCCCTTTAGTTTGTGCTAATGTAATAGTTTCAACCTGAGGTCCTTTTCCAGAAATGTGTGCTTGGTTTGACTTGTTTGCCATCAAACTCCTTCTAGGATTACTGCTGTAATGAATGAGCAAGATCCTTTGTGGCTGGTTGGAATTTGCTACTGTTTCCTGTATAATTCACCACTTCTATATAATTCATCACTTCTATAATCCATGAATGATTGTGAGCCTGACACCTCCTCAAAGCACAATTCACCATCTAGTCCTGCCTTGTCAGTTACCAAAATGTTCAGCTCATTACTATTCATTTGGCACTTACATAAGAGGCATGTGGACAACTGTTTTCTGCATCGTGGAGAATGACACAGCTTCATCACACTGACACCAGCGCTCGGCCCTCACACCAATCCCACTTAAGACCAGCTAAAAATAGTCAGAGCTTCCACTGGAGCTCTTTTTTGAAGGGAGTACATACTTTAGTCTGGTGGTGCCCAGAACTGAACTTCAAATAGCACTGCTCTCATTATCTAGGGCAAACAACACTGCTGGATAATATCTTCACACAAGACCTTACAGCTGGTGATCCTTAACCCTGCCTTCATTAGAAATTTTCCATTTCATTCTACGATCCCGCTCCACAATGTTCCTCTTGGATTCTTATAGGAAATGCTCAATGCACATATCTCTGAAGGGGTCAGTTGAATCAGATAGTGAGTCCATTATCAGAAATTAATTGAAAATTTTCTAAAATTTGGCCAGATGTGATTATGTTTTCAAGTTCTGAAAACTCTGTGTTTTGAAAGTAAACACTATATATTGTTTCCTTTCTCCCTACCTACTTATTAAAGAAACAAGTGAGAAACTGATGATAATATGGTGACTCATTGTGGTCAGGGAAGGAGCCTAGGACCAGGAGAGTACTACATGCCAGAGAACCCATTTAACCTTGACCTAGTATGTACAATATATTTCAGAACCTTTGCCGGGAAATTGCACCATGATTAATTATGAGTAAAAGCTAAAAGAATAGGGCCTCCCCGGTGGCGCAGTGGGTTAAGCAACACACTATGAAGCAAACCGCAGCCACTGCAGCACGAGTTCGATCCCTGCTGCCGGCCA
>JAGFMF010011454.1:485023-564932 GCA_019455555.1 Galemys pyrenaicus | reverse complement strand
GCTCCCGCTCTCTGTGGTGAATCCTCTCACCCCCCACACCTCTGGCCTGTACCCCAGTGCTTGTACGCATAAATAAATAAATATTTAAAAAAAAATAAAAGCTAAAAGAATAGAGAGATTTAACCGTAAGAGATGGCTCAGGTAATATCTTCAACTTTCTTTTCTATTTCTTTTCTTTTTTAAGGATTTTATTTATGCATACAAGAACTGGGGTACAAGCCAGAGGTTTGGGGGTGAAGGATTCACCAGAGACAGAGTGGGGAGCAGAACAGGCAGATTGATCAAAGTACAGTGCGGAAGGAAGCAGCCAGGTGAGGCAGGAGAGGTCTGCTGAGCCATGTGGGTCCCCTCCCTGGCCGGGGATCGAACTCCTGCTGCAGTGGTGGTGGAGTCTTGTTAGTGTGGTGCTTCACCTCTTGCGCCACCAGGGAAGCCCAATATCTTCAACTTTCACAAAGAAGGGGAATAAGAATTTGCCTTAATTTGGTGTAGTTCTTGAGGAAAGAAATTAAAGGCTGAAAGCTTTACGAAGGATTTCAGCAGTATTAACAATGAATTGCTTCAGAGTAGTGAGTTACTCCTCACTGGAGGAGTTTAATTAGAAACCAGAAGAAATTGCAGAAATTTTGTAAGTTGACTCAGACTCTGCCTTACATTATTGCTATTAGTATCGCTCTGTGATACTGTGATTCTGTTTCTAAATCTGATTCTAGTCCTACCACTTAACCACCATCAAGAACCATTGCTCTGCAAAACAGGACTGATAGTCCAATAGGTAATTAATATCTACTAGTAGGTAGACAGGTAGTATCTGTAAGAGCAGTATTGTATACATTGTGGTTTCATGTATAAGGTAGTTTAAAAGTCTGTTATTTGTGGAATTGTTTAGCACTCTCTCTCTCTCTCTCTCTCTCTCTCTCTCTCTCTCTCTTTCTCTCTCTCTCCCCCCCTCAAACTACCACCCCTTTCCGACCCCCCCCCCCATATTTCCCCTACTCTGGCTTTCCAGGGAAGTTGGAAAATGGAAGAATCCCCTGACAATAAAAGGTAGAGGCCCAAAGAAAACACACCCACACTCAGCTCTTCAGCCCCTAATAAGCTAAGGATGATCTTATCCAAGTCCCTTTATTTGAGACCCATCACACACTATAATCAGGCTCTCTCCCTCTGAAGTGGCTACAAGGTGTTTAGGTAGGTGTTGATGTCACAGAACCACTGGAAAGACTCTTGGGCCAGAAAACCTGCTCTTGGAAGTGGTTTGGCAGGAGTCGGGGGGATCTCAGGTTCTGGGTCTCTCTCCCATTCGAGGTTCCATGTTCTCTCAGGTAAGTGAGAGGCAGCAGCTTCACTTGCAACCTGTGCTCACTGCTGGGTTATCCGTCTACTCATGTTTTACAGGCCTCATTTACTCATCCTTACCTTTGTAAAAATAAAAGATAGGACTCATAAAAATTAGTGTTTTTCTATACAGAATTTTAAAGAATTCATGGTGTTAAATAGGTATAGAGTTCTATAAATTCTTCACAGGAAGCAAGGAAAGTTGATCTCCCAGTCTTCTCACCTATAAAATGACAGGACTGGACAAGAGAACTTCAATTCTACTCTGACTGGTCCTAATAGTCGATAATGAAATGACTCAAAAATATGACTTCCTCAACCATATCAGTCATTGAGTACATTTAAATATTAGGAATTGTTTAAAAAAAAAAAACCAATGAAAGGAACCCTGTGACATTGGGCAAGCTATTGAAGCCAGAGTGCTGAAACCCTTCCTCTTTTTCTTTTTACAGCTTCTAGAATTCTTCCTCCAGGCACCTTAAGTCCAAGGGACAGGACCCCTTGGCTCCCACCCACACTCCTGAACTCTAAGGATCAAAGGACTGTCCTTTCTGTGGCCAAGCTGCTCTTCACAGGAAGGTCCCCTGTAAGCACAGCCCTCTTGCCGCACCAGGAGGCTCACCTGCCAGGACCCAGCACAAGCCAAAGATGCCCAGCTGCAGCTACTACACCAGTGTGACTTTTCGAAAGTCCCCTTCACCAGGAGAAGGCACCCAACATCCAGAAGCACAAGTTCCATCCTTTACAAAATACAGTCTTAGGCAAGTTCCAGACCACTTGGCGCCTCCTCGGTAAAGTGGAGATTATGAAAACTGCCCACAGGCTGCTGTGAGGATGAAATGAACAGATTTAGGCAAAGCACCTATGACCTGGCATGGTACCTAGTAAACTCTCAATAAATCACTCAGTTCCTTTCCCGAGGCTGTTTCTTTGAACTGTCTGAGAGGATTGATGAAGTCAGCTCTCCAAGAAGTTTTCACTGTTGTTTGTTTTTCTTTTTTTTTTTTTTTTACTGTTAAGAGTTATGGAAGTAAAAATATTAAACCCTAGCTTTCCTTCGTTTTTACAAATTTTAGATCTTACAAATCTCTTGTACTTATGAACCTAGCAATAAACAATAGTTTTTAGAGCGATCTTTACAAATGTAAACTAAAATTCTTTAAGCTTTTTAAAGTGGATTTGTAATTTTATATATCCTTGTTTATTTTTGCCCATATACTTCAATAGACATTCCAGTTATCTATTGCTATGTAACAGTCATCCCTAAAATAGTGACATAAAATCGTCACAAAAATTAACTTTGCTCATGGTCGTGCACCTTCTCTGGGCTCAGTGACGCTGTTCTCACTCAATTCCTCATACTGCATTCAGATGGCGGCTGAGGCTAGCATTATGGCAAAGGCTCATCACTGGTTAGAGTCCTAATCTGAGCAGACTCACACAGCTGAGGGCTGGAACAGCTGTGAATCCTTGGTCATCTGTCTCGGTCTCTGTTTCTATCTCCATCTCTGCCTTTGTCTCCATCTCGGTCTCTGTCTCTCTCTTTCCCATTTGTTCATTTTGGTTGGTGTAGAACACTCTTAAATATGACTATCCCACCATTTATCCAGTCTATTACTGATGGGCACTTGGGTACTTTCTAGCTGGGCAATTGTGGATAGTGCTCCTATGAACATTCTTGAACTTATCTTGGCATAAACACATGTATTCATTTTAGGGTATTCTAGTTCAGGTATTGGGTATGTTCAACTATGGTAAGAATTACCAAACAGTATTCCTGAGTGAGTGTAACAATTATATTCCCACTATCAGTGTATGAGTGTTCTAGTTGCTTCTCATCTGTCACTTAGTCATTTCTTTCTTTTTTTTTTACATTTTAGTCCTTTGGGCATATGCAGCATATATCTTTGTGGTTTTAATTTTCATTTCCCTGATGAATAATAAGGTTGAGTATCTTTCATATTTTTACTAGTCATATAGATGTCCTCTATTGTGAAGTATCTATGCTAGTTCTTGTCCATTTCTTTATTTGTACACTTTTGCTTGTTGACTTAAGGAATTCTTTAAATATTCAAGTTAAAAGTCTTTTGTTGTTTATATACTTAAATATATTCTCTCACTTAGTGATTCTTTTTTTTTCTATCTGGTATTTCGATGAACATATTTTTTTTTTAAGATTTATTCATTTATGCATACAAGAGCTGGGGTATAGGTCAGAAGTGCAGGGGGTGAGAGGATCCACCAGAGACAGAGTGGGGAACAGAACAAGCAGACTGACTGAAACACACTGCTGAGGGGAGCAGTGGGCAAGACAGAAGAGGTCCACTGCGCCATGTGGGTTACCTCCCTGGCCAGCAGCAGGGATTGAACTCATGCTGCAGTGGCTGCATTTACTTCACTGTGCTGTTCTTAACCCATTGCGCCACCAGCGAGGCCCCTGTTTCAATGAACACACCTTAACTTCAATTTATAATTTATCAAATTTCTCTATCATTAGCATTTTCTCTGTCATGTTGAAGAAATCTTTTCTTCTCTTGAAAATATTCTTTGATGTTACCTGCTAGATGTTTTATTGTTATCTGTAATTGTTTGTGGTTTATTGATTATAATCAGCCTGAATTTGATTTTTGTGTATGTGATATGAAGTAAGGATAAAATTCACTACTTTCCAGTGGATATTTAATAATATTACTTATTGAAATGATTATTCTACCCCCACTAATGTTCAGTGTCCTCTTTAATCATAAATCAAATGTCCATGTATCTCTCGGTCTGCTTCTGGATCTTCTATTTTGTTCCATTCATCTATGTTTCTATTGACAATACCACCTGGTTGAAGTTATTGTACCTTTATAAATTTTCATATGTGGCAAATTATAATCTGTTTTTCTTCAAATTTTGGCTATTCTTGGCCTTTCTGTTTCCAGAAGTATTTAGATTCAGCTCATTAATTTCCACAAAAAAACATGAACTCTGCTGAGATTTTTTATTAGAATTACAGTCACACTGTGGATCAAGTTTGTTAAAAATTGATATCTTTATATTGATTTTTAATCCATGAACATAGAAGTATAGCACTTTGGGTTTTTTTAATCTTTTTTCCTCTCAGTATTTAGTTTTCTATGTAGATATCCTTGCACAGTTTTAAGTAGATTAGTTTCTATGTATTTGATAAATTTGATCCTATTATAGATGTGATTATTTACTTTTTTAACTTTCTAATTTTTTACTGCTTGTATGTGGAAATATAATTGATTTTGTATCTTTAACTTCCATCTGATGATATTGATAAGTTCACTGAAAAATTATAATAGTTAATCCTCAGACTTTATGATTTTCTCAACTCAGTTATGTCATCTATAGATAATGATAGTTTTATTTCTTTCTTCCTCACCTATACCTTGATATGTCTACAAATGAGCACTAAGCAGTCTGCTGTGGACAGCAGTACCTGAGTGGTTGAAATCCATGATTCAGACATGATCTATATAAGAGACCTGATCTACAGAAGTTCGGCAAATGCCACTTCCCATTTCTGGGTCCAGGAGGGTTCATGGAGAAGGTGACTTTGAGCTGTGCCTTATGACAGACTTAGGCCACATAGGAGCTATCCAGATGAAAGAAATTCCTTGAATCAAGTCTCAGGGCTGGTGGTCCAAGGAAGGCATCCGGGAGAAGAAAACAAAAGGCTCTTAGTGGAATCTGAGTGACTCAGCCTTGAAATTTGAACTTTAACCAAAGACAAAGGGATATGAACAGGGAAATGGTGCTCTCAGTACAGTGCTTAAGGAGGTATGTTCAGTGCCTACCACAGAGTCAGAGTGCAGTTGTTTAAAAAATATTCCTGTTCTGAGAGACTTCAACAGGGAGAACTAAAGCTCGAAGAACAATTGAGGCCACTGAAATGGACAGTGGAGTTGTGAGGTAAAAGGACCAGATCATATGCTGATGACTAGAACAGAGAGGCAGAAACTTGGGGAAGAATTGCCTAAGAGGGAAATCTAATTCATCTTAAAGGTTCTGTACCTTCTCCCTTTCAATTTTTTGACACCCTGATTTCCTGTAGACTCCTCCGCAAATCTGGATGACTGAAGTAATGTGTGAGCAGTTTCACTTCTAATTGTCATTGAATTCAAATGCTAACAAGTCTCTCTGCTCAGAAATTTCCCTGGAGATCATGGGATTTTAATTCTTTTCTTCTTTTTTTTTTTCTCACTTCTCTAGTGTAATTCTCCAGGGCGGGCTCTTCTGCACATCACATGATTGCCCAGTGTCAACTCCAGTGTCATGTGCTCAATGGCCTGGAATTGCCCTCTATCCCGTAGCCTTCTGTTCTGAATCCTGCTCATCCCTCAGACCTACTACAATGTCCACTTCTTCAGTCTTTGCCATGTCTCCCCACCCCAGTCAGCATCAGCCCGTCCCCTTCAGTACTCTCAGAGTCCTCTGGGACTGCTGCATGGCTCTCATTCCCTTCACTGGACTCCTCTCTAGGCGCCAGAGGGCTAAATGGACTCTGGTTTATTGCTGTGGTCCCAGCACCTTACCCCAGTGCTGCTTGCTGGCATTTAGTTGGTAATCATTAGACCTTTACAGAACTCAGCTGCTAATTATTTAGGGGTGAATGTCAGTCAGTTAACCCTTCAGATTTAGAAGCCCCAGTTCTGCGTCCTAGTTTGCATTTACTTCTGTCCCTTATTCAATCCAGAATATTTTCTGCTTGACTCTTGAGTAACTGAGGGGAGAAATCTTACCTGTCTGGTTTCTCCAGGCCTACCAAGGGGCTTGGTCCTGGTGCCCCCAATCTCTGGCTACTACTAGTTTGCTGCTCCTTGTTTCTCCAGTCTGGCTTTAGCTCTTTGCACTGAATTTTGTTTCTTGTAACCTGATTCCTCATTAGTCACCACTTATCTTCTGTTTTCTCCTTCTTCCCTTTTCCCAATAGCTCTGAAATTATTTTAACATCTGTGTTTCCTTCATCACAAACACAAACATTTTTAAAGGACACTTGCATACACAGTGTCACTTTATCTAACCTAGTAAACCTCAGTTCATTTTACTTTTATTATTTTTAACTGAGATAATCTTGGGGTATCCCCAAAAGGTATTACCATCATAGTGTACCCACTACCCATTTACCCATATTCTTACCCCTTCCTTCCCTCTTTGTTCTTACCCTTACCTTGGTGTGTCAGTTCTGAGGTCAGCTACAAAGGGTTAGTATTTAAGCCTGTCCATCTGATTATTAGTTTAGTTTCTTTATATTCCACGTATTAGTGACATCATCCAGTATTTATCTTTCTCTTTCTGACTTACAATATTTCACTTAACATTATCCCTTCAAGCTCCACCCATGTTGCTGCAAATAGCATGCGTTTATCTATGTTGATCTCTGAGTAATATGCAATCTTCTCGGTCCGCTGGTCTGTTGGGGCACTTAGATTGTCTCCATAGTATAGTTATAGTAAACAGCACTGAAGTGAACATGGGAGTGTAAGTTTGCTTTTGAACTAGTGTTTTTGAATTATTTTTGGTAGATGCATAAGAGTGGATTTCCTAGGACAATGGCAGATCCGTGTTTGTTTTGAGACACATCTACGCAGCTTTCCATAAGGCTGGACCAGTTTGCATTCCACCAGCAGTTAGGAAGGTTCCCTTTTCTCCACACCCTCACCAGCACGTGTTGTCGCTCTTCTTTTTGATATGGGCCATCCTCCCAGGTATGAGATGGTATCGCATTGTGGTCTTGATTTGCATTTCTCTAGTAATAAGTGGTTATGAATTCTGTTCCTGTTGACTATTTGAATGTCTTCTTGGAAGACGTGTCTGTTTAGTTCTTTTGCCCATTTTTCAAATCGAGCTATTTGTTTTTGTAGTGTTTTATGAGTTCTTTGTATATCTTTGATATCAGTCCTTTTTAGATGTACAGAGGACAATTATTTTCTCCATTCAGTCGGGTATTTTTTTGTTTTAAGTTATGGTTTCTTTCACTGTATAGAAGTTCTTAGTTTGATGTAGTCCCAGCTGTTTATTTCTCTTTTGTTTTCCTTGTTGTTAGAGATGAATCCCTAAAGGCATCACTGAAACTTATGTCATGAAATATTTTCCTTATGTTTTCTTCTATGTATCCATTATTGCTTTGGGTTGGATGGCCATTTTGACAATGTTGATTCTTCCAGTCCAGGAGCAGGGAATATCTTTCCATTTCTTTGTGTCTTCTTCTATTTCTTTCACAATATCTTATACTTGTTCTTTGTGCAGATCTTTCACCTCCTTTGTTAAGTTTACTCTTAAGTATTTGTGTGTGTGTATGTGTGTAATAGTAAATGGGATAACTTTCTTAATTTTTTCTTCTTCTTTCTGATTGTTTGTATATAAGAAGGTAACTGTTTTATGTGTTTTGATTTTATACACTATAAATCCCATTTTAATACAGCCATCGGTATATGTTTGTATGTGTGTGTATGTGTTTGTGTTTGGGGAGGCCTTCATTTAGTATGTGCGTGGGCCTGTGATTCAAGCTCCTGGCCTGATATCCTCAGATGTAACTAGAGAAGCTGCCCTAGAGATGCTAGGATCCGCGACTACTCATGAATATCCCTGAGTTTTCCATCCATTGTCAGTTATTCATCCCTCTCCCACTCCCACCATGTCTGTACATAATTCTATGTACACAATTCCATGTTTGCAGTGATCCTGCTATAAGTTCATTTAAAGCTGATTCTCAATCCTCGTTGTATATTAGAATAAACAGGGAAGTTTTTTTTTTTAAAATACCAGTGCCATAGAAAAAATAGTCATGAAAGTTGATAATTGTTGAAGCTGGATGATGTGTACTTGGAGATTCACTATGCTTGCTTTCTAGTTTTGTGTGTTTGAAATGTTTCATAATTTTAAAAAAGGTTAAAAAGTAAATATAACTATAAATAGTTGAGAATAAATATGTGTATTTTTATTATGGAACACTTCATACATATGTTGATATATGTATACTCGATTCAGTTAAAACTGAATTTCTGGGGGCCCTGGGATTGGAGTTTATAGTTGTAAAAGCTGCCTGGAGAGATGAGTGCATGATTCAAGATGATGAAAGACATTGTAGTTATTGCTTCAGGGCTATGAACTTTTGATGAAATGTCAGATGATAGCCCTAGAGTATTTACTCCTGGTTTAGATATTGATCAAGTGTTTCTAAAATGATAACTAAAGATAACTAATTTATCACATCATCTATGCTGAAAATTTTAAACTAAAGTATAGACCACCAACATTAGCACATGGCAGCTCTTTTTAATATTATCCTACTAAGGTGTGAGCTTCTGAAGAGAATACTCTTTTCTGTCTTGTCTGTATTTACATTCTTAGCACTGAGCATGCGGCCAGCTACCTTGCTGTTACCAACAAATGTTAAATTACATTTTAAAAAGAAGAGATGAGGAGACAAAAGCAAACATTGAGTTAGGATACTACTATATTACCAGTGTAGGTTTAAGAATACAAAGTTCTGGAGCTAGGCTACCTGGGTCGAAGTTTAGCTCTGTTACTTTGCTTTGTGTCATTCATTGTCTAGTTAGTTAACTGCTCTGCACTTCAGCTTGCTCATGTGTAAAATGGTAATAAAGACCCTGTCTCATATAGTTGTTATGAGAATTCAGAGGATGGATAGATGGATAGATAGCTAGATAGAGGCACTTAAAACCATGTCTGGAACATAGTAAGCATTCAACTACTTGTAGTTATTATTAAGAAGATTACCATTAAAATAGTGTCTGTCACATAGTAGGCATACAATGAAAGTTTACTGAATGAATGAATGGACATTCTGTTTTTATCCCCAGATTTATCTGTATTCCTAAAATCTCTAGATAAGAAATATGGCAGAAAGCAACTTATAAATCGAATGTTGGGTCAAGGGCTTCATCTTGGAGTCACGGTGGATAGGAGGGTCCAGACTAGAAGGGTTGAGTAAATGCTGAGGGAGTGTGAAGATGAGAGGGCCAGTGACTATGAGAGAAAGAGGCATTTTTAGAGGAGTCAGTCTGATACCACTCAGAAAAAGGGTATCCTCTTTTGGGGCTGTGCTTTCTAGGATATTTACCTACATCTCTTTTTACCTCTCCACCCTCTGATTCTTTCCAAAATAAGAAAAGCCTACTGACATAGACCTGGGTAGATCTTACAATCTCAGAGCTTCAAGGCAACAGTTATTAAAGCCACTTTCATGTGTCTGAAGTACAATCCGGATTTGAACATGCAATAACAAAGGGAGAGCAGCTAAGTTAGTTGCGGGTGGTTGTTGAACTTTGGGCAGTTCACTAACTCAGGCCTTAGTTTCTAACCCTGACACTCTGTGGGCCGCTGATTAACATACATACGTCATTTAAAGAAAACAATAGTAAAAACAGTAGTAGAACCAAATGGGGCTAAGATTTTCTTTTGAAAAGAATAAGAGAGAAATCAAAGGAGAAAAAGAAAGATCTGGCCCCAGAAGCTCCTGTATTCTGAGTTAAGAAGTTAAGGAAGTACTTAACCAAAAGCCATCAGGGGAATCCAGTGAAATTTTTGGAGCAGGGGCATGATTCAAAGTGTTTTTAGAAGGATTTTTCTGGCACAGTGGACAGAGTGGGCTGGAGGGGAAAGAAGCTGGAAGAGAAGAGACCAGTTCAGAGGGTTGGTGCCAAATCCAAGTCCTTACCATGTGTCCAAGGGAAGAGATAAGATAGGATGGCTCTCAGACATCTTTTGAAGAAATTGAGAGTGTAAATAACTCAGACACTGTGTCAGAGGAAGAAGGGATTTTTTTTTTGAGCATGTGAATTTCTGAGGCAAAGATGACTCAGAGTTGGGGTTTTGTGAGGAGATGTTCATTTGGAAGGAGTTGTTTGAGCTGTCGTGAGGAAACAGAATGGTCACATAAAGCAGTTCTGGTTTTATAAATGAAAAGGCAAATGCTGAGGGTTGGGAGGGTTTCAGGACCTGCACAGGACAAGGAAGGATCAGATCCTGAGATACTTGAATCAGCTCCACACTCTCCTTGAAGAGAAGAAATTCCAATTTCCTCCTGGGTAGAGGTAGCACTATGATGGCCTGGAGTATGCCCAAAAGTGAGGGGAGTGGCATGTTTAAAGGTGGGAGAAATAGTATATGTCACTAAGAATGTCACTTGGGACACTGTGCAAGAGATTAAAGACTGGATAATTTCCCTTATATACAACCAGAGCTTCCTCCTGTAGAGACTTTAAAGTTTAAAATATAACACCGGCAGGCAAGAATTTAAAACAAGAAGAATAAATAAAGGCCATCCCTAACATTTATGGAAAAATACTAATCCCTCCTTCAAAGTTAAATTTCTTTGTGCCTGGTCTTTTCTCCTTGCCTTTGTCTACATGTCTTGAATACTGTTTTTAATTCAGTTCAGTTTATACTGCATGCTCACAATGTGTGGGACACAGAAAAGAGAAAGCATAGCCTCTGCCTTTAAAGGACTTTCAATCTCATCAAGAAAGCCTGACAGACACACGTGCAAGAAGCTATAGTTTCTCTCCCGAGTAGTCTGGAAGAGATAGAACAGGAAGTGGATGCTGAATGACTAGTGAAATCTGAAAGGGGGTGCTGGGGATAGCACGTGCAGAAACATGGAGGTGACAGATTATCCATAGTCTGTGTTAGGGGGCTACCATCTTCAGCACACTGGGAGAAGATGGCAGGTAGTTTTAGTTAGGTAGAGTGGGAACAAACTGGAGACTATCCATTAGTTGAGGCATTTTGTTTGCAAGTACTAGAAATCAACTGGAGCAGGTTAACCTGTATAACGTGGTGGTTAGAGCCCTGACTGAAAAGTCAAATGGATCCTGATTCACCCATTGCTTGCTCTATAACCATGGACAAGTTGCTTATTTTCCCTTCCCTCAGTTTCCTCATATGCAAAATGAGGCAATACATAGACTTGTTCAGAAGATTACATCAGATAATTTATATAAAACACTATATATGTGTTATATAAAATACATATATTATATTAAAAAAACCTCAATCTGGAACATATTTACTACCCGGGAAGTTCGGTTTTCACTTTCTCTTTCACAACTTTCTGTATTGGCTGAAATTTTTTAGATGAGCCAAATTTTGTTATCTTTGAAAAAATAAGGTATTATTTTTAAAAGTTCATCAAAGTTCACCCCTAGGGAATTTCACTGCCTGAAGACTGTTTGAATCAATGCCAGTTTTATTAGGTAAAACTTCAGGCCCTTGTACTTCTGAAGGAAAGTGTGTCATTCCAGTTTCACAAATGGGTAACTGGTCAGTGAAATTGCAGCCAGTTGGCTACCACATGGCAACTACCACATGGCAACTACTACATGGCAACGCCAGAGGAGGAATTTGATTATTCAGGTAACTTACCACAGAAAGACAAAATACTTGAATAAATAATGTTAAAGAAACAATTTTTCAACCATTGTTTGAATGTATATGAACTGACATGACATTTTTGGAAAATAGACCAGCACTACTAAATCTTTTGATGTATTTGTTAACTTAGCAAAGAAATTCATCACATAGAAATTAAGGCACCATTGTGTGATCATAAATATATAAAAATATTTATTGTATCCTTACTTGTAGTTGAAAATACTACAAACTTAATATCTGTCACAAAGAAATGGTCAGCTAAATTAGTGCCAATCCTTACTGTGTTAAATATAGCCAGTAAATAAATTGGAATTATGAGGAGGAATGTTCATGATACATTGTTAAGTGACAAAGGTAAATTACAGACTGCTATAATTCATTTTTGCTAAAAAGCAAAACAAAACTTTAAGTCTGTATGTTTATATTTATATTAGCTGGAGAAGTGTGTAGAAAGACATATCCTGGCTACTAACAGTTATTACTTCATGGTAACTGTATGTCTGTGTTTTGATTTGTAATGACATGGATCATTTATACATATATGTGTGTGTATTTATATGTGTACACATACATATATAAAATAAGGTGGGATGGGCTTTTTTTTCTCTTTATGCTGAAAATCAAGATTAAGAAAAGATCTCCCAACTTGTCTAAATAAATCCAGGTACACTAACCCTAAATTATAATCTTATTTTCAAAAGTTCTCAGAAAGTGACTGGGTTCTTAAATATATTAAAATGATGTGAAAACTTGGAGGGATGGCTAAATATTCTTGAGGATAAATTCAGGATATGAAAACATCTTGGCAGGTTGGAAGGACTACATCAGTAAGAAGTAATGGAGTTGGGTTTAATGGAAAGTTCATTCAAGTACAAAAATCAACTCCACAAGAATGATGGTAAGCTAGATCAACAAGAACACTGGTTTTTAAGCACTGGAGAACTGCAGTTAACCCTAACACGACTCTTGGGCTGCATTAGTGGAGGATTACGATGAGGCACAAGTGAAAGTGTGCTCCAGGTACAGCTGTGGGACTAAGACTAGGACATAGAATAGGTGCCCGGCCCTGGCACTGGGGTCCAATTGAACATAATCAGGTTAGTGTGACCAGCAGGATGAAGAGTCAGGAAGCCATGTTGTAGTGCCCCTTGAGAGCCAGAGTTCATTCTTTTTTTTTAAATTCCCTGTGCACAACATTTAGCACGTGGTGATGAGTTCGGCAGATTAAATCATTTCTGTAAGGCTCTAGTATAAAGTCAGAAGTGGGAAAAAATTTTTTTGGTTGAATTCAAGATAATCTTGTAAAGGTAACTGATTCACAATAGCCCTAGGACTGTACTTTCTTAGAAAATAGAAACTAATTCATATGATTCCAGTGCAATGACCCCCATCTGAGGAAATTTAGTAATTTAGAGAAATTATTGTCTAGATAACATGCTTCTTAAACCTGAAAGCAGCTAAAATGCATGCAGATCAGTCTGTGGGGACATGTGGTGAAATATGAGGGGCATCTTGCTTGTGAGAGTCGTTCAGAACACAGCTGTGTTGGTAAAGCATGGGGCACAATGAATAAAGAGATGGACGTCCCAGGAGCAAATCCGAACTTGCACATCCCACTGGCTGCTGCCTTTTGAAGTTGCCTCTTCAGAAGACTGGCTGCCCTCTCCCTTGATGCAGTTTAGAGATATTCTTGTAATGGCCAGTTAATAAACTTCATTAAAAATGGATCCTTACTTTTCTTATGATGACAAGATTTTTAAAACAACAACAACAGCAAAAAAAAAAAAAGGCACTCTTTAAAAATAAAAAAATTACTTCAGTAATTTTGTTCTTGAAAAGGTCTCAGCAGAGTTTGTGAGCTGAGAGGGGAGATCCGAGCTCTACCTTCACCTTACCATCAAGCAGAGTTTCTTGTTAGGTCTCCCTTTCTCCTACACCACAGACATTGCACCTGGTGAAAGTCAGGTGTCTGAAAGCAGGGGATATGAAGAACCCACACAATGGCTGATGACGCAGATAGTGCAGCATGGAATAACATCAAGTCTCACAGTATGAGCTTGTTTAACTTTCTTTTAGTTCACTGACTGCATATGAAAGTCAGTTTCTCTTTGGTGTTGATATGTTTTTAACATCTCTTTCATACTTACTAATCTTCCCTTTTTAAAAAAAAGACAGGCCTGGGCTAAAGAGCATTTAGCAAGTCACTGTGTCTAGTTGGAATTTTAAATATTGTTCTCATTGTAGTTGGTTTTGGGATTAATTCATGGTAAGGAACACTGGTTTTCCATTAAGGCAAAGATCTAAAATTTGTGATGAGGAGCAGAATAAAGTAAGAAAGTCTAATGATGCTTTAAAGAAAGAAAATATTAACAGGAGCTCCCTGGTGGCCTACAGCTTAAGTCTCAGCACTGGCACCACCAAGGCCTGAGTTCCATCCCTGGCCAGGGTGGTGACCCACATGGCACAGCAGACCTCCCCTGCCTCGATGCTCCCCTCAGCAGTGTATTTCAGTCAGTCTGCCTGTTCTGCTCTCCACTCTATCTCTGGTGAATCCTCTCACCTCCTGCACCTCTGGCCTGTACCCCAGTTCTTGTATGCACAAATAAATAAGGAAATCTTAAAAGAAGAGAAAATATTGTCAATATTTTTGGACACACAGTTGTGTCCAAAAGCAAAATTGAAAGTATAAGGACAGGCAAACTCCAGTAAGGGTGGCGCAGCAGCAACACCACATCAGTTTGATCTCCAAAGTCTAAGACAGTTTGCACACACTTTGAAACAACAAGTGTGAGGGACAACTAAGGAAAAACTTGTGCTAAGCCACATCTCCTTGTGTGGCAAACACGTTAGAGTGATGTGACAGGAAACACAGCCTCATGTGGCTCAGGGACTGGAATGAAGGCTTCACGATGCCGCAAAAGAGAGGAAGGAAAGGAAAGAGAGGGGTTGGGTTTTGTGAAAGGAAAAAATAATACGAAGTGCAGCTATGGTGGCGCAATCGGTTAGCGCGGTACTTCAAAGGAGGAAAAAAGTGCTCTAATCTGCATATTGGGGAAGCTTCTTTGGGCACGTTATTCACATGATGCAGAAAATAGAACATGTACGTGAGTATCCGCACCGCAACAGCTGTCCTTTGCTTGCGTTTCCACAGTCTGGACCAAGGTTGGGTTCTCTGTCCCGGTGACAAGGGTGACTTGGCTCAGACAGAACAATCACAGCCTGTTGTTTGTATCAGTCCCCGCCTTTTCTGCCCAGAGTCAACAATAAGTCAGCAATTTCCTTTCAAAACACATTTACTTAGATTAAGAAAAAGTCTGAAGCACACATTGGTATACTAGTGTTCACAACAAACTACTCACAATAGCCAAATTGTGGAAGAAACCCAAGTATACATGGATGATGAATTGATAAAACAAAATGTGCTTATACATACAATGGAATATTTTTTGAGATATAGTTGACATCAACAACAATATATTAGTTCTAGGTGTACAACATAATGATTTGATATATATATTGTGAAATGTTTACCTCCTTAAGTTTAGTTAACATACAATGGAATATTATTCACTCTTGAAAAGGAAGGAAATTCTTCATTTAAGATTTTTCTAGCGTGCTTAATTTCTATTTTAAAAATTTGTTTCATTTATTTATCTTAAGTAAAATAAGCCAGATGCAAGAAGACAGACAGGAAGTGGAGGTATGAGGTATCTAGAATGGTAGAACTCACAGAGAGAGGAAGTAAATAGTGGTGATCAGACACTGAGAGGAAGGACATTGGGAATTATCCTTCACTAGGTACAGAGTTTTAGTTTGGGATGATGAACAAGTTCTGAAGGTAGATAGTGGTGACGGTTGCCTGAAACACAATACTTTTGAATTGTACACTTTAAAATCATTTAAGTGATTATTCAAAGATGGAAAGAAAACCATGAAGTATGGGAGAATCCAGGCAGTACCTGGCTGTGAAGATGTGGGCCATACCTTGTTGGTTGCCTACCTCAATCCTCCACTCTCTACCCCTCTTAGCCCTACTCAATCCCAGGCTATATCAAAGTTTAAGATTCTTGGTTCTTGCCTCTGGTTTCTGGCTGGAATGAATGACTCAGTGGGGAGCACCAGCAAAAAAAGAAGGACCAAGAATGAGGTTGGAAAATCTGTTTTCCTGGCTTCCTCCCTGCAGGAAGGCTGCCTGGTGATGATGTGTATCCTTGACTAACGCCTTCTCCACCTGCTCTGGCTCCAGCTTCTGATGTGTCTTCCTCTTGCCCCTTCAGGAAGAGACCAAGGGCAGGAGCAGCTCCCACAGCCACTAGCCCCAAGGGATGTTGTTATCACTCTGGCTTGCCTATACCCTAGTCAAAAGTCCTTTTATTAAATTCTCCTCAAATTTCCTAATCTGAGCATACTATCTATTTCTTACTGGACTGTGGCTGATATAAAGTCATTTATCAATATCAAAGTTTGAGAAACACTATCCAAAGGTAATCTACCTATATTCCCCAAAATGCTCCCTGGTTCCCCCAAATCTACATATCCAGAGAAGACAATGAAAAAGGGTGGTGAATGGTGTCAACTTCTGTGTCTCCCTCCATCCCATCTTGTGTTCCAAGCATTTCATTTCATTACTATTTTAATACAGACAATGCAAGATGTTTTTTCTAGTCCAACAGATTGTAAATCACATTTTTGTACATAACAGCACTCCATTTCAATAAAACAAATGATTCAGCTATTCATTGGATATTGGTGGGTATTTTCCTTGTATATGTTTCTATTAAATCCTAGGTACAGATGTCAAAGAATATGGAGCAAATGCAGTTAAAAATGAATTTTAAAAAGTTGAAATGCATTCTATTCTCCAAACTAACAATGAAGATAGAGCTCTGTAAAATGAACCATCTCTTCCTTCTAAAGTGTCTAATTATGGGGAAAATTACCAAGAACTTGGCCTACCTTCTTCGTAGTAATCATCTAGAAACAGTTGAACACCCCCCCTCCCAAATTCAGGAACACGTGTCCTGCTAGGGTTGTGCTAAACACAAATTATGTTCAGGTCATGAGAAACAGTCACACCTGCTTGCAGGTTCACTGGCTCAGGCAAGCAGACCATCTTGTTGCTGCAAGAGAAGAACAAGAGGGTATGTGCTCAGGGCAGGCTCTTGGTTGCTGGTCCTGAGAGGCCAGGAGCTGTGTGCGCCTGTGTTTCCATGGCAGGTCAAAGGGCTCTATCAGCTGAGCTGCCACTACGATAGGAGCCTACTGTCCTGGGAGTGCCTGAGGGTGCTGAATAGAATGTGTAAATGCCTGCAAAGGTGAATGCTGCTAGTACAAATGCCTGTAGAGGAGTCCCAGTCCCACATGCATAAACATGGCCAGCGGAGGCTAAGGCGGAGGAAGACTGCAACCAGAAGCCTTTGTTCTAATAAAATCTCGGTTGAAATGAAATAAAACAGACATACAACACACACACACACACACACACACAAATATACTGGGATGGGACAGTCATGACGCATTTTTGTTTGAAAAACAGAAAAAAACACATGACTTTTCCAGAAACCCAAGAGAGTTCCTTCTATACAAGGGGGATGAAAAATTAAAGCCCACACTCATCGACTTCCTAACATCCCAACCCAAGATGATCCGGCAAGAGGCTCGGGAAAACCCTGGATCTTTGTCATCCCTGCTTTGGAGAAGCTAACGGCCATAATGAGACTGCACTTCACATTTGAGGTCAGCATCTGTCCTTGTGGGTGTGAATGGGGTGGGGTGCACAGCAGGGCTTACTTGTCATTGATGGGCAAAGGTGCGGTGCAGAGCTTCCCAGCAAGGACAGTCCGGCCTGTTTTCCAAACCTGGAAGGTCTTAAACTTGAGTTTCACTTGGTTTATCTGGCAGGGAGGATTGGTGTGAGACATGATTGCTTTCCCCTGGAGCTGCCGTTTAGGTCTGCAAGGGGAAGGGAGAGTAAGTCGCTGTCACTCTTGGGTCTCGGCTGCCCTGGGCTCCAGTGGGTGCTGCTGGCTGCGCTGGTTAGCTGCTCTGCCACAAGTTTGGCTCCTGGAAGTTAGGGTCTTTTGTATCACCCTCAGTAGCCCCTCTGTCCACACCCCAAAGCTTTGAACATACTTAGAAAATATCTGAGGGTTGTTGTAAGTTAGTGAACACAGCAGCAAAGCAGTAGTAGCCCTTGGATTTTCCCATCTGGAAAAATGTCCCTTTTTCTTATACTGCCAGTTGGAGATCTTCATTTCAGATCCAACTATCTGAAAGCAGAGCCCTCTTTTAGTTCAAGTAATTTTGTGTGAGGGCTACTCTACTACAGATATGAGTGTGTGGATTTAATATGAATGTGTGGATAGGAAAAAAGAAATAAGCATAGGTCTTAAAGTCAGACAGAGCTGGAACTTGGTTCTGTCTCTTCCCAGCTGTGTGGTTTTGGAGTCGCACAGTCCTAGGTCTAAGTCTAGGTGTAAAGTGCAGCTGCCACGCATGCTCGCTGCAGAGTTTGGAAGACGCTGACTGCAACTCTCAGGGGCCCAGAGTGAGAACAGACTCCCCCACGGGTTTACAAGATTCAGGCACCACTTGGGACTGATGCCCTGTGGCCAAGATGAAGGGAGGAGCTGGAAGACCAATCTAGAGAAGGCCCCAGACCAAGGCAAATCTCAAGAGTGGAGAAAAAGTCTCCATGAAAGTCAAGTCTCAGGAGATCCAGGTCTCTAAACTGGGCCCTGAAGGAGGTGGAGGTGGGAGTAGGGAAGGAGCACAGCAGGGCCACGCAGCTCTCAGCCGCCAGCCTGGGAAGGAACTTGCCTCCTGTGTCCTGGTCTGGGCTGCTGACCCTCCCCAGTCTTCTCAGGCCTCAGAGGCAGTAGGGGGTGTGAGAAAGAGGGGGGCCAGGAGGCACTATCCCGCCCACCCCGCAGGTGTATGAATTGTCCAAGGGGAGCTGTGGTTCAGCCAGTCTGGGTTCTTTTCTTCCCTGCCTCTGCAGGGTGACGAGAAAGTCTTCTTGGTAAATGTTTAGTCATGTGGTTTTTTTCCTTTGAGAAAGATCTTGTATAACTTTATTTAAACATGTTCCCTTTTTTTTTGCCACTATTTCTCCTCTTCAAAGGAGAAATTAGGAAGATTGTCCCCTTTAAAAAGATGCTTGGACTGAGGAGCTTGCAGACTAAAAGGGGGCATGAAGGACACCGTGAGTGAATGGCCTGGGCTTGACGGGGTAAATTTTCTAATTAAAAGGAAATCTTGGGATTTCACAAGCTATAGGAAGTAGGGGAAAGACCACACATAAACTCCCCTCTATTTTTTTTCAATTTCTGTTCTGCTAGGAATTGAAGATAGTCATGTTCTAATAGCCTTCTTCAAAAGAGTGACATACACATCTCTGTGGGAGATGTTAAAGGGCCTTACTCAGGGAGCCCTGGAGGCTGCACCCTGAGATTCTGCAGTCACTAGCCTGGGCTGGGGCTTGGCAACAGGCACTTCAAAGTTCCCTGACTCTAACGTGCAGAGCAAGGGGGGCGGTCACTGTCCTGTTCCCCGCCAGTAGCGACCCATCCACCAGTGGGTTGGAGAGGTCACGAAAACGCGTGAAGTGATACAACCTTGAGTGGATCTCACGAAAAGCTTTCAGCTGAAGTCTACAGAGTTCATGTGGACACCTGAAAATCTGTGTTGGGGTCCTAAAGGCCATATTTCAAGCTGGGGCCTTGGTGAGCAGGACCTCTGCCTGGTGGGGAAGGTGTTTGGGACCCCAACAGAAGGCTCTTCTCAGCAGAAACTCGTCTTCCCAAAAAGCACAGTTAGTGTCTAACACTGCAGCCTGAGCTATGGGCCCAACCCCACACTTGATCTGGGCACTCTCCTGTTCAAAATACCTAGTGGCTCCCCAAAACGCTCTCAGATAAAACCCCTATCCTGTCCTTCAAGACCCAGCATGTCAGGCCTTGACTAGCCCCTCAGGTCTCTGCTCACTGTGTTTTACCCCCTGCTCTCTGTTCCCCAGTGTCTGATTCTCACTAACCCTTGGCCTGGGGAACTCTTGTAAATCCTTCAAATCTCTAGTCTCATTTCCACATATGAGTCAGTTTCCCTCTTACTCGTTCTCACAGCACCTGCCACCTTGCTCACAGGGCAGTTTTCCATGTGCGGGCTCTGTCCATGCCCCTGAAATCACATTTCTTAAGCTCCTCTGCCAGCACCTTAAAGGCACTGGTGTGCACTGGAGGGAGACCACTTTGGCGAGTGCTTCCGGAAGGGCCATGTTTCCTCCCTGCTTCCAGCTTCTGCCAATCAGCCACCCATCACACACCCCCTCCCCGTGAATCTGCTCTGCCAGCACTACCTTGCTCTGCCCCTTTAGTCCTGAGGTGGCTCTTCCGGAAGCTGATCTCTGCACTGCCTCCTCATCCTCCTTTTGGTTTTTCAGCTCTCCCAACACACTTGTGTTAGTTCCTGTGTTGAATTCTTTTTACTCGACTATGGAGTTAGGCTTTGTTTTCCCCACTGGATCCTGACTGAGACAGTGACTTCTCTGCTTAGTCTGTCTCCTAAAGACTTGTGAAGAACTAACCAAATGCTTTTAAAAGGAACCTGAATCACTGCTTCTCTGTTCTTGCCTCCTACCACTGCAGCTCCCTACACTTGAGGTTCTCTGCTCTCTTACCTCAGATCTGGTCCCACCAGCTACAGGCCTAAGTGGAACCCAACAGGGGAGGGAAATTCTCAGTTCACTTCCAGGGACTGGTTCCACCAGGCATGGAGCCTGCTGGCCCTCGGCTTGCATTCACTTGCTAATGACCGTCTGCCTGGGGTTCTGGTCTGGTAATCCACCTAGTGTCCCGTGCACACAGTGCCTGTCCGTGTGTGTGTGTGTGTGTGTGTGTGTGTGTGGGGTCAGCCACTGGGGCACTTACTTACATGGTGATCTTCACCAAGGAGGAGACATTGCCGCTAAGGAAGGTGACCTCAATGCTCGTGTCCTTGTTTCTTGACTCCAGCAGGTGGAACTCCACGAGGCTGTGATGCACTAAGAAACCAAAGCAGAGAAGATGACTGGGCCAGAGGTCCGCAGTATAACATGTCAAATGTCCCTGAGTGCAGTGTCTTTAGGAATCTAAGTTCAGCCCCTTAAAAGCTGTGTGACCTGTGGCAGATCACTTGTCATCAAAGATCCTCAGCTTCTCAATGTGACAGTACAGATAGCTCTCGGGACCAAATGAGAATTAAATGCGTTACATATAAAGTCAGCATATGTATATGCTGTGTGCCTGGGAAGGTTTAATACATATTAGTTCTGATTATTTTCAATGCTAAAATGTCCTACCTGCCCCTGTTTGGTCACATGACGCTGATGGTGTGATTTTGAAAAGGATGTATCTGATACTAAGTAACTAACTCAAAAAACGTAGCAGAGCAAGGCCCCTCTGACCTTGGGTCAAGGAGTCCACTCCCAGTGAAGGAAGAGACCAGTGCCCTCTCTGTGGTGCCTGGGTGTCTTACGGCATCTTGAGTCTCCAGGCAGCGTGGACACTGGGGGTCTCAAAGCAGGTGTCCTCCAGCTAGACTGGGTGAGCAGCTTGGTTCAGGGGGATGTGGCCACGCTGGAACCCGCTGCCCCTGAGATGAGCGGCTCAGGGAGATCACCACTTTCCTCACACCAGGGTAGCGTTTCTGGTGGCATTTTGCAGCAACTTTGATCTCAGAGCATTTTCACGGCCTCCTTCGGTGATTGGGATATAACTAAAGAAGGAATCCTTTACCTTTCCCCTACCTGTGCTTTTGTGTTTTTTCTTTTTAAAGATTTATTTATTTATGCATACAAGAACTGGGGTACAAGCCAGAGGTGTGGGGAATGAGAACTCACCAGAGTGGGGAACAGAACAGGCAGATAGACAGAAATACACTGCTGAGGGGAGCAGCGTGTGAGACAGGAGAGGTCTGCTGGGCCATGTGGGTTAGTTGTCTCAGTGGCTTGTATTAGCTTGATAGGGCTGAGATTTTAACTCTTGCGCCATCAGGAGGCCCTTTTGCCTTTTCATTTGTTGTGTTTCACAGGCAAAATTGGAGGGGACATCAAATGGATTAAGGCAGACTCAAGGGCTCACTGGACTAGCAACAGAGAGGACTCGCTGACAGCGCCAGTAAGCTGAGAACCCATGAGAAAAAAGAATGCTAGACACTGCCCTCCGCCCCAGAGGAAGACATCAAATCCCACACCCCTTTGTCTTTTTACTATGGATGTGGATTGTTATGGTGATGGGCAAGGACTAAACTGGAGTGGATAATTGCAATATGGAAAACCAGGGCAAACTTTGATGAGATTTTGGAATTTCACTCTCTAGGCTGAGTTTGATATACTGCTTCTTCCTTTGTCAACAGGTATCGCTGATCAAAAAAATTTTCCTAAAGAAAATTTCTGCTTCTTGCTAGTCTCTATTTTCCATGAGAGCCAGGTCTACTAACACTGGGTGGGAACTGGTAGTGAAATAAAGTCTGCACAGGAACTTGACCTGGGAAGCAGTGCTTGGAGCCCTGCCAGCTGGTCAGGGGACTCGGTTCCAAGGCCTGACCCTGCTGCTGGCCGGCAGTGTCACTTTGCCTAAGTCACTGAGTCATCTGTGCCTCCTCTGACCACTTACCACAGTACGGAGCCCTGGAAGCAGTCAGCAGGTAGACTCTCACCTCCTTGGGCAGCGGCTCTACCTGGACACCACCTCGTTCCACCAGACCTGAAAGTAAAGAAGAAAACACAGCAGAGCCCTAAGGCGGTCATTTCAGGACCAGATACATAGTGATTAATCTGTGCACCCGTTCATGGCCAGCAAACCCATCGTGCTAATTGTGGGCTGCACCTTGCGGGGAGCTGCAGGGTGACCAGAAACACAGTGTGGTGGAGGAGAAACATGCAAGGAAACATGACGTACATACTTCGGATCGCCTGGCCTACCCTCGGGAAAAATTTAGAAGAAATTTGAAATTATGTCTCTAACTGGCACAACTCCCTCTGTATCATTTGTTTTAGTGACATTGGAAGCCCAGGGAAATGTTTGACCTCAGGAACAGTGGTTGGCCAGCTAGGGAAGCATATTCCAGGCAGAGGGCTGAGCCACTCAGTATGAAGATGCATGAAGTACTCTTGGGCACACCTGAAATACTTGCAGCATCGCTGGGGAGGTCAGGGCGAGGGAAGGGATAGGGAGGGATGGACTGAAGTGGCTATTACACCAGCTGGTCCATCACGTCTGGGGGACATGCGTGTTGAGTAGGAAGTAATGGTGGTTTGCTTTATTATGGGAAACTACCCGATTCCACACTTTGTCTAGCTGGCATCCTTCTCATTCATATAAGCAGGCGCAGACTGCTGCAGTTCTGAGTGGTAACCAGGATGGGAAGTGGGAGAGGAAGGGAAGTTGACACTGCCCAGGAGTTTTTCCCAGAGTCTTTCAGCCTAGATAGCACCAAGAAATTTGTAGCAATGTTCTGCCCAGGGTGAACGGAGGCCAGACGCCTCACTCTCACCAGACTGGCCTGGATCACCCAGAAATGTACCTGAGGTAGCACAAAGCACCACAGCCAGACACCCCAAAAGTGAACCGTGTGTGCCATTCTTGGGGACTCTTGCAAACACTTGATTGAGAATGTATCAGGAATAGAAGAATGGCTGGCCTCACCAGAAAGACCTATGGCAAGCATCCCATAGAGCAGGGTAGGAGGTCTGGACTATACCACTGTTTCCAGAGGGCCCAGAGCCTGAGCTTGCAGGCAAGGGACTGAGTATGTGAAGGGTGTGTGAACAGAGAGTACGGCATCAGGCAGCAGCGTAGAAGGTAAGGGGCGGGGCACAGGGACCCTATGCCCTCTTTCAGGTGAGAACAGACTAAATACCTCTTCGGTTAATTTCTTTACCCTGATGGGTAGATTTCTTGACCATAGGTGGTTAGGACTTAAAGAGGTGACAACTACCAAGACTTGAACTTTCCACAAATTGTTAAAGAAGCCGAAAGGGTGGCATTTACCAATCCTTGGACAGGAAAGCAGAAAAGGGTTAAAACAATCCAGACAGTGTCCTGCAAGGAAGTTCTTGTAGCTGTCACAGGGAAATGCCATCAACGGACAAGAATTCTCCAGGGCGCTGATGTAGAGGTACACGGCCCTCATGTGATCACAGATCAGATAATCGTAGCCTGCATGAGAGGGAAAAAATAACACAACCAAGTTTCAATTCAAGAAAATGGAAATTCCCTTTATGGTACTTACTGTAACTCTGAATTTTATATTCCAGCAGTCTGTAAATGCACGGGATGTCCCCTGAGCCACATTTGAAAAGTAGTAATGGACACGACTGTTGCATTTTAGAGGGAAAATAATGTGTCCTGAGATACTGAAACTTAATCTATCAAGAAGTTTTTCCTAATTTAAGACCCATCTTTCCATGATCATGCAAACTCTCTTTCAGAAAATGCAAGTAAACAGAGAACTGAAGATTCTGATCCCACTTCTCAAAAAGAATATCTGCCTGTACATTCTTACCTTCTTCATCATCACCCACACAACCAGCTGTCTCTCCCTTCATTATATCCACCCAGCAATGAGGCAAGCAAGGGAGTCAGCAGCAGCCCACGGTCAATCTCTGAGCGCTGAGGTGCTGATGTGTACCTGTCAAATGCCTCATAGCTGAGTTTGTAAAACGTCCCAATTTAATTTATATAATTGCTGTATACTATTTTAATATAAATAATTGTTTTTCTTATCATTGCTATATACTATTTTAAATTCTGCACAACTCAGATTGGGTAAATCGACTGGGGCTAAGAGGTCTGTATTGAGCCTCAACTCCAGGGTTCTGGGGTCTTCTGAATCTCCCTTCACTGTAGGAACCCCACCCTAGGGCCCCCAACTGAGTCTGAGCCATATGCTGACTTGCCCTTCTCCCACGGTTGGATCGCTCTCTATGGCAGGTGACTCCAGTTGCACCAGGGAGCTGGGACACATACTGAGCCCTTTTCCAATTACATTATGAAGAGAAAAAACCAAACATGAAACCAACCAAAACGCCACAGGAAACTTCAGAAGTCACTGAAACCAAGCTCTCCAATCTGATCAGAATGGCTGGGAAAAAATATAAATTGTTAAAAGCAACATGTTTTTGGAAAATCAGTAAATTTGGTAAGTAAATTATCAAAAGAATCCTTAATATGGGAAAAGTTTGGGGCCTCTCTGGTGGCGCAGTGGGTTAAGCAACACACTATGAAGTAGGCTGCAGTTACAGCAGCACGAGTTCGATCCCTGCTGCCGGCCAGCGAGGGGACCCACATGGCGCAGCAGACCTCTCCTGCTGTGCCCACTGCTCCCCTCAGCAGTGTGTTTCACTCAGTCTGCCTGTTCTGCTCCCCACTCTGTCTCTGGTGAATCCTCACACCACCCCCGCATCTCTGGCCTGTACCCAAGTTCTTGCATGCATAAATTAATAAATCTTTCTTAAAAATGGGAAAAACTTGGTAAAGTAAGATAAAATTAAAAAGACAGCAACCCAAATCAGGATGAAGTGTTAGTGAAATGCTGATAGTTGGCTATATTCATAGGACACCTATAATAAGACTAAACAAGTAATAAGGATGTTCAGCATTTGACTAATATAATATTATTTAAAATGACAATAAGAAGAATATATTCTGTGAATTTATTTTTTAAAAATCTAGAAGAACAGGGCCTCCCTGGTGGTGCAGGGGCTAGTCTCAGCACTCTCAAGCTATCCCCAGCCACTTCAGCATGAGTTTGATCCTCGGCCAGTGAGCTGACCCACATATGACAAAACAGACCTCTCCTGTTTCACCTGCTCTCCCCTCAGCAGTGTATTTTAGTAGATCTGCCTGTTCTGCTCCCCACTCTGTCTGGTGACTCCTCTCACCCCACTGCACTTCAGGCCTGTACCCCAGTTTTTATATGCATAAATAAATAGAGTAAATCATTTTTAAAATCCAGAGGAATATACTTAGAAGAGATGTATATTCGTTGACATATTTAATGAATATCTTGAGAATGACTTTGAGAACTATAAATCTGAAGAAAAGGTCACATAGCGACTTGTCCTTTCAGCTAGCTGGCTCTCACTGGGAATGGTGATCTGCTTCTGTTACAACCAGGCTCTGTCCAGACATAGCTGGTGTGGACCTGCCACAAAGCAGGACCTAGGAAGAGTGAAGGTTGTTGGCCTGGATGATGTTAGGTCATAATCAACCTAAAGCAGGGAGGGCGGCATAAGTGTGGCACATCTTTAAACTTCAGGCACACCTCCCTTAGACTTCTTGGACTGCAAACACATCCACTCAACAAGTGCAGAGTGAGCTTTATGGGACACAGCCAAGAACACTGGAAGAAAGACTCTCTATGCCCCCACTGGCTGACTCAGCACAAAAATTTTCGGTGAATTCTGGTTCCTGGGGTAGCCAAACACCCCCACCCCCACCCTCCCGTGGCTTGCTGACCTGCCAGCAAAGTGGGACAGCCAGGTTGGTCTTGGCCTCCATTGACGAAGTAATCCACATGTCCTACAGGAATCCGAATACCCAAATCTGAAAGAAGACAAAATCCTGTTACTTCTTAATGGAAGGGGCACATGCTCCAAGTTCCACTACAGGGCCCAGTAGCAGCAGGGCCCACACACATTCCGTGCTGAGTGGGTGCCCACCTCATCCCTAACTGCTGCGAGGCTGCAGAACTGGCCCCCGGAAGCTTTCTCAAGGGGTTTTCCCCCATTGAGCAGAAGCAGAGAGGAATAAATCCATAAGATAATCATATTGTCCTAATAAAGTCAAGAACAACGTCCTTTATAAATCAGCAAATGTTATTAGCTCAGTAAATGTGGGGTAGTTTCCATTTCGCTCTGAGTAATATTTTAGATGAATATATTTGAGCCACTTTGCTACAGTTCACTCATAACATATTTCTGTCCTCTCCTGACAGGCGGAAATATGACCTGGTTACAAAGAGGTCAGTTTTAGAGACAGTAGCCTCATCTCGTCATATGACCATGTCTGATCCCTCAGACTGGGTTAGATCCAGCTGCCAAAGACACTTGTACTTTATACAATCTACACTATTGTAGGCAGTTGGTTGTGTACTATTTATTTAATGTCATCTATCCAGGGAGTAAGTAATGATTCAGAACTTGCCTTTGAATCCACCTTTGCCCTCACTCCCTCCCTACACCTATCACCAGTCTGGTCAGCCACCTCCAAAATATATTTTGAATATGAAGCATCTATGAAGGGAGGGGTGCACCTGGGAAAGGATTAAAAAAAAAAGAGGGGAGGGGAAGAGCATATATATTTCTCTTTCTACACATATATATTGAGTCTTTCTACTTTCTGTCTCTACTGCCACTGCCTTAGCCCAAGCCACCATCATCTCTTGCTACCAGAGCAAATACCACTAACAGCCTCCAGGCTTCCCCAAGTGCCTTCCTGCAGATCATTCTCTATATAGCAGCCACTATCATCTTCCAAACAAATCCACATCACCACTCTCTTATCCATGAGTGTAGAACTCCTCGCCAAGGCCAGCCTGGTCTGCTCTCTCTTCTCCAGCTTCACTCATGGTCTCATTCTTGATTCTAACTTCATGTTTCTCTTTCCATGCCACACCTTCCCCCCTAAGCCCCTATCTCCTACTCTATGTTGTACTGACTACTTAGAATGTTCATTTCCTAGCTCTTACCAGCACTTACTCATTCTCACCACAAATCTCACTTCAAATATCCCTCCTTGGATAGAGTTTCCTTGAAAATCCTTCTTGAAGTTGAACCCCTATCTAAATCAGCCTCTAGCCAAAGTCCTTCCTTATTGTGATAACCTTGTCTGTTTCCTGGAACATGAGCTTCACAACAGCAGGGCCTTTACCTGCTATGTCCCCAGTACTAGCATGGTAGCTAGCACATGTGAGTGCCTAATAAATGTTCATTCAAGGATTGGATGAATGACGCTTGCCCAATTAACCCATCATTTTCATGTGGACAGGGACCTCATCTGATGCCTTGTTCACAAAGGAACAGTGGGGAGCAGCCTCTGAGGGAGTGGGTGGTGCTCATGGCCTACTTGAAGATAGAAGGTGGAGCTTTCCAGTCTCCACCCTCTGAGTGGAGTCTGATGGGAAAGAGAGGCCTAGTTAGGGCTTTGGGCAGTTAAATCACTGTTGAGGAGAGGTGGAGAAGTCACCCACTTATCACTTGTGGTGTCAGCCTGGAACTTGGTCTCTGCATAGCAGATACTATCTGGGGTAGGGCAGACAGCATCTGGCCAGTGCCAGCCTGTAAGTACTCTCTCAGCTCTCCCTTTTCTCACTCCTTGTGTCAATAAATCCTGTTATTGATGTTTTTCACCATGTGTCTGATTTGGGGTCATGTCCTGTGTTCCTAAGCACATGGGTAAGGACCCACCAACTGGGTCAACTCTGGTGCCCTGGGTTTGTTTTGCTTTGGTTGTATTCTCAGCCTCTATTACATAGCTCAAAAAAGATTGACTGTATAGAGGGGCAGGGTGGTTTTGGTGCTGGTGGTTTTGTGTTTTGGTTTTTTGTTATATTAAGCTCTAACTATGAAGAGAGATTAAGAGGCCTAGCTCGGGACATTAGTTTATCACCCATTTAGCAAATTCAGGGACAGTTAACCTTATTAAACATGGTTAAGAAACCCAAAAGCTAGTCAGAGGTAAAATTCATATTTTACAGATTCATCTAAAATGAAGGTGGAAAAGAGGGTTGAGAATACTATATTAGTTTCTTCCAAAATCATGAATCTGTGGGTCTTGGAGGCTAGAAGAAGGCTTCTCACCAACAGAAACGGGGCAGGGACATCTCTCACTAGAACTGCAAACTTCTGGCTATGTGCAGATGTTATTTCTTCCTGCACCTTGCCCCTCCCCCCCACCTCCCGCCCCCACTGCCTCAAACACACACACACTGAGCACAGGACTCGGGACAAACTTTACGGGCATTTGATGGTGAGTAGAAATGGAGAGGAATGTCCAATAATTTTTCCAGGTGGTCCGAAGAGCTTAATTTGGTCGTCGTGGATTTGGAGGTGGAGGTGGAGGTGGAGGAGAGATGGGGAAGGGTGGTTTTTATGTGCCTGTCGATTTGGGATGTTAGATTCTCATTCTTCACTGAACTGAGACACTGGGCTTGTCCCTAGAAAGGAAAGAAGACTTAACAGGCTTAGCCATCTGTCCTGGATGGAATCCCCCACCCTCTGGGGCACATTCACCCCGAGAAAGCTGTCAGACTTTCTCATTCTTCAGGTAGGCAGCGGTGCCTTCCCAGCACGACTGCAGCACAAGGCTGAGGGTTGAATCAGAGACTGAAATTTATCACCAAATGTCTTGGGCCTACAGTGTTCCTGACCCTGGCTAAAAATAAAACAATTCATCTCAGTAGTCACGGAGGGCAAAGCTGAGGGAGACTTTCAGGACCAGGCTGGTAACTCCTCACTGAACCACAGAAGCTCAGAAGGGAAGACTCTGCCCAGGGCCACATAGTTAGATGTCAGTGACTTTGCCTTTACCCTGTACCCATTCTCCCACCCAGGAGGTCACGTGGCTCACTGTCAGTGTCAGTGTGGATGGCTTCCACAAAGAGGGCATCTGTGGCATCCAAACGCTCTTCCAGGCTGGCTCTGGTGTACTCTGGTCCAGCAGGGTCCAGGCCTGTGAGGACAGACTTACATCAGAGGCCCCTTTCTTCTTGACTAATGGAACCCCATGGGCCCACTGCACACTTACATGGGCAGATTTTCAGCTCAAATTAGAATCACCAACGGAGGACCCAGGAGAGAACTAGTTCAGGGCCACTGTGTCCAGGATACCCCACTCTGTTGTCTCTAACCGCTCAATGACCCAGTTTCTCTGGCACTAAAATGAGTTTGATAACATCAACCATTTGGTAGTGTGAGTAATATTAATTATCATGTGTTAATCAAGTATTAATCAACATAAGCTATAAGTTTTAGGCAGTTACTGTGTGCCAGGTCTTGTGCTAGGCAGTTTTTATAAATTCTAGTCCCACAACAACATGGGAAAAAATTATTACTATCTCCATATTTAAGCTTGGATTCTTTCCCCCTCAAAAAGAAGATATGGGGACAGGGATTTCTAATCAATTAATTTATTTGAGAGAAGATCAGGCATATGAGCGAGTAAGAAAATGAGTCATAGATTGAAGGAAAATTTTAATGATGGATTATCATTTGGGTAATGGGTTTCATACCACTCGGAACTCTGTAGGATAAGATTCAGAATTGTCCCACTGGGGGGCCAAGAAGCTGGAGTGTTTACCATATAACTTGTAGTCCCTTAAAGAGTGAGGATAGCTGCTGAAGCATGAAGTACCCTCTTTAAGTGTATGAAGTACCACAATCGGCCAGGGAGAGATGAGCAGTCATATCCCATTTTACATATGTAGAAAGTGAGGTTCAGAAAGACATACATGGCCTCTTACATTGACATTAGAGATCCTGCAGCAGTAACAATGGCATTTTAGATAAAAGGGCCACAATAAAATTTTTTAGTGGTAGTAGGTGACTTAATTGAAAGAACAAAGAGTCAATATTCACCCCTATTTGTCTTAACAAGGACACTTCCAGGGTATTTTCTATCTCTAAACCTGGAAGGGTGGGCAGAAAAGAATGTTACCTGTGATCCGTCCCAACTGGCCTTTGTGGAAATGCCCCACCATGCCCCCAACGTGGGCCCCCAGGCTGACGCCAATGATGTGCACGGAAGACTCTGACATACCCAGCACCTAGAAGAGGACATTCAGAGTGAGTTCCCCCGTCACACTTTTCCCTGCGGGCCTGAGGACCTCAGATGCGGAAGACAAAAAGGAGAAAACTCTCATCCCATTAAGCATTTGCTCTCTTTCAACCACTCTACCTTGACAATCCCCTCACTTTCCTTTCTTGCGTCCAAAGGCCCACAGCTATGCCTTTGACCACAGAAGCTCCCTGCCGCCTCTCCTAGTGAGCATGCAGTGGTGCGTCTTAGAAAGGAGAGGAAGGTGCAGAGAGACTCATAACCTGCCCAAGGTCAGCACTGTCAGTGGCAGATCTGAGGTTGAATCAGAGACCAACAGGCCTCTGGGTGGCTCCGCTTTGCCCTAAAGCTCCTCTGTGTGTTGTTTCTTTCCTTCCCATAAGTTGTCAAAATGCCCCCCAAGTTGTTCTGCACCTACCAGGAGTTTGTTGAGGAAACTGGAGATCTCAAGTCCCAGCTTAACCACATTTTCCACAGCTGAGAAGTAAGCAGCTGTTGAGCCGTAAACCCAGTCCACAGCGATCACATTAGCATTTGCTGCCCGCAGAAGGGTGCCAATTAACTTATTAATCCAAGAAGGCTTTGTTCCCAAAGCTCTGGACACAGGGACAAGAAAGGACAGGAAAATTATCTGTTAAGCACCATTGTCCTGGTAATTTCTATAAACCTCAAAACCAGAAAAAAAATCAATTTTAGGGAAAGGAGATACATGGGCAGTGACTCCTATTTCACACTGACGATAGGAAGAACACAATCCCAGAGTGATCAGGGAGTCGGCCTACACATGCAGAGCTTCTGCGTAAATGATAAAGGGTGCCTTTTGTTCCAGGTAGAGGCAACTTCTCTCCAGGGCTCTGAACTCAGTCCCACCAGGCCACAGCAAGGCACCTTTGTACAATACATAAACTACACAAACCACATGCACGGACCTGTTTATGTTCTTCATGGTAAAGAAAAGACGATTTTGTACCTTAATGTTTTAATGACAATTTGCTTGTTTTCATTTACTTCTTCATTCATTCACCCTTCCATTCACTCAATAGACTAACCAGGCAGTTTGCTAGTTGCTTTGGAAAAGATAACAAAAATAAGATATATTCCCAGTGCTTCTGAACTTAGAGCTTAATAGGATTTTTCTAAGAAAAGGAGAATGATAGAAAAATTTTCAGAAGGTTTCCCTGAGAGACTGGCATGAGAAATGAAATTTTCTCAGTGACTCAAAATGTAGGAACAGTGAGAGCATGCTCATGCACACTGAGGAGGACAGACTAGGTGTGTGCTATGCAATGTGCCTTTGTGGGATTTATGAGCAAAAAGAACAATGAACCTGCTGAACTCTCCAGCTCTATTAGCTACCCCGGCATGGTATTTTTACAGAAAGGGAGACACACTAAACATTGGGTAATGGTTGACCATAAGATTTGCTAGAGGAGAGACTGACACAAGAGTGCTCTGAGATGTTTAAGGAAAGCTATGGCTGGGTCCCTGGAGTTCAGGCATTTTAGAAGCAGAGAGAACCCAGAGATTAGGAAATAGTGATTTGTGCAGTGACTGTGTCCACTTCTCTACTGGACGCCCCTAACTCTAGTTGCTTTGTGGTGCTGCTACTTCACCACATTCTCTTCCTTTTCCCTCCCAGCAACCTCTTTCTTCCTGTCTTCTGGGGGCTTTGGAGAGAAGGTGTTGGAAGGAAGGACAGTGATTTAACTGAGAGACTCTAAGAGTATACGTTGTAACAAAATTTGGTCTATAAGGCATCAAAGAAATTAAAGATAAGGCAAGTTTAACTTCTGAGAAACACTAACTCCTGAGTATGACGGAAGTAACACCCATGAGTTGAAGTTTCCTAGGTCATGAAACCAGACAAGAAGTAAAGGAGAGGAAATAAAACCTTTATATGGACACCGCACACTGTTATCCCACAGTGATTGTGCAAATCCTCTGACCTCATTGGCTGAGATGAATCGCACAGCCCAGGTTTCAGGGAGGAACGGGTCACTAAGGCCATCTCTACAACATCCCTTTTATTCAGATATGGAAACCAAGACTCCGTGCGCTGGAGTGACTCGTCCAGCGTCACACATGTTTACTGTTTAGGAGTGTATAGAACGAACAAAGGGAAGGAATAACCTACATGACCAACAACATAAGTGTGATTTGAGACATATTCAGAAACAACCCAGAGTTAGGGATGGAATACAAGATTATCAGTAAATCCATTTCTCTACTTCTGCCCCATTAATTTCCTATGGCATTTTGGTTACATTCTAGTTCTTAGCTGAGGTGGTCTTATCAGTTGGTTAGCTCCCACCTGAATCCATGGATAATTAGTTTGGTGTCCAGAGTGGCATTGAACCCAGAATTCTGGATGTCACTACTTTCTTCCACTAGTTGTCCACAACTAGGATCCAAAGGGGTGAAGAGGATAAACTGGACTTTGAGACTGGTGCCTCGGAGGAGATTGGCATTCTGGAAATCAGTACATTTTGGTTGTGAGGTAGGAGGTACATCTCCTAGAGGAAAAAAACAAAGCAAAATAGAGTCAAGGTAAGGTCATCTGTTCTTAGAAAGAAGAAACATGTTCTTGAAAGAAAGAAATGGGTTTAGAGGCATTATAATTGGTGAGTGCAGTAATCAGACTTAGTTATTAAAGGCCACCTTACTTCTGTAACTAAAATTTGTGATTTTTTTTTGATGTGCAGAGATAAAATGCCAGAGCAAAACCTGAATATTACTCAACTAACAGTAAATGATCTAAAGTCCCCTCCTCCAAGAGGCCTCTGTTTGTCCCCCTATTGCCTCCTGTTTCAGCTGTTCTTCTTGCTGTTCCTCACTGAAGACAGGTTCCCAACTGAGGGCTTCTGTGCTGTGCTAGCTGTCCCTTCTGCCCAAGTCACAGACATCCACATGGCTAATTCCTTCCGCTCCTTTAAGTCTTTGTTTATTAAATGTCAGCTTTCATCTAACTACCTTATTTAAATTGCAACTTGCTTATGTTTCTCACGCCAATTTGCTCTGTCTTCTTTACTCTGATCTAATTTATTTTTATAACAATCACCACCTTCTAATCTATGTTATTTATTATTTTCCCACATTATTTTTGAAGGAGTAGTAATTTTTAATCATTTCTTTCACTCTGTTGCTTAGAACAGCGTCCGCCATACACAATAGACATCAGAAGTTGTTTCTTTGAAAGGAATGTTAAACATGCATTTTTGACAAGACAGAAAAGAACAAAAAAGAAGAGTCTAAGTAATAAATACAGAGAACACAAAGAAAATATAAATATAAATGGCGGGTTTATTGAAACCATAAAAGAGTATGTTTATCCCCGCACAAAAGTTAAAATTTAGGTATTTTCTTAGAAAATGGATACTGGGGCCTCCCTGGTGGCTCAGCAGGTTGAGCATGGCACTGTGAAGCACACATGGCACCGTGAAGCATCCAAAGCACAGCAGCAAGAATTCAATCCCCAGCCAGGGAGGGGACACACAGGCTGCAGCAGACCTCTCCTGCCTCGCTCACTGCACCCTTAAGCAGTGTATTTCAGTTCATCTGCCTGCTCTGCTCCCCACTCTGCCTCTGGTGAATCCTCTCACCTCCCGTGACTCTGACTTGTACCCCAGCTCATGTATGCATAAAAAAAAAAAAAGAAATAAAGAAAGAAAATGTATACTTTCCTAGAAAAATAGCTTGCTGAAACTTAGTCAAGAAATAAAAAACAGACTATCAAATGTAAAACTGTGGCATAAAGAAATTGAAACTGAAAATATTTAAATTAGCTTTAAATATTTCAGTCAAAAAATATATATCAAGCCATATACTTTTACATAGCTGTTCTATCAACCATTTAATTCTTACTTTATACCTACTGTTTTAGAGAATAGAAAATGGAAGAGAAACCAAACTCATCCCATGAAAATAACCAAAAAATAAAAGCTGAACAAAGACAGCAAAAAAACATAAACTGAGTTTATTTCATTAATAAATACAGATATACAAATTCTAGGTAAAATATCAGCAAGTCAATTCGATCAAGGATAGCAAGAACAGAAAATACATCATGGTCAAGAAGATTTTAATCCAAAAAAATGAAAGGGTGGTTTAACATTAGAAAATGTACTAATGTCATTCACCTTGAACAAATTGATGGGGGAAAACCCATCATAGGGAAAACAAAACATTTGATAAAATTTAATACCCAATCTCCTTAATATAAGAAAGGGTATCCAACAAGCCCACAGTAAGGATCATACATATTGGTGAAACATTAGAAGCATTATCACAGTGGGAGCAAATGTGAATATCTACTTGCGTTATTTCTAGAGGTTCTAGCCCTGACCAGTGAAACAAGAGCGTAAGAATGGGATAAAAGTTAGAAAGTTTAACTTAAAGAAATGAACACATTTCTGGATCAATATAGTGGTACATAGATGACATAGAATATTACACTGCTGTGTGAAATGATGAGATACAGCCACTTTCAATGAATTGGTAGAAATTTGAATTGTGGGCAGCAAAGTAAGTCAGAACAATAAAAACAAGTATTAGATATTCACATAACTGACTACTTAACATAAAACAGTCAAAAACCTGTGAAACATCAGGTAACCATCCTGAAGGCTCTGAGGTTAAGAGTGAGCGGGGAGGAAGAGACAAGGGATATAAGGAATGGTGGGGTGGTGGCCGGGGGACAGGGGATGGGGGTGGTGGGGGAGAGGGAGAGAAATTAATTAAATAGATGAACTGGAAAAAGTAAATGAAGGGGTAAACCAGATTATGACATCTTGGGACCAGAATGTATGACTGCAATGTTAGCTCCTATTTATACTTTATTATTTATTTCTATTTCTTTATAATTTATTATATATATCACTAATCATAGAGCACAATTGCAGTTGCATTTTTAGTTTTTCTCCTACTTGTCTGATATCCACGTCTGACACATGGTAAATTAGTTATCTAGGTCATGTAATAATTACCCTAAAACTTAGTGCCTGACACCTGTATTATCTTAGAGTTATTTCTGAGCCATGAACTCATATGTGGCTTAGCTAGATCCTCTGACTTGGGGGCCTTTCATAAGACTGTGATCAAAGAGTTGGCCAGGGTTAGAGTCAGGTCAAATTTCAACCAGGGAAGGATCTGGTTCTGGGCTTACTCAAGTGACGGTGGCAGACCTCGGGCTCTCACTAGCTATTGGTTAAAAACCCCAGTGATTCGTCCCATGAACTTCAGCATAGGAATGCTCACACAAACACAAAATCCCAAAAAATACTAGAGAGCTACTACTTTGGTTTTAGCTTCTTTTCCTGAGTTGGGGACCTCTCTCCCGCACTGGCACCAGATGGGCCTGGTGCTGGTCTTTCACTTGGGACATGAAAGTCCTTTGGGCCTACTTACCGCTTACAGTGAATTTTCACAGTATTCACGGGGGTGGGGGTGAGGGGATTACTCGATCTAAGAAAAATAAAACCGGGAAAAGGTGGAAAAAAAACCCAACAAAACAAGTCATTAATAGTGCCTGTATTTACTGTAGATAGATGATTTACCAAATGCTGCATGACCATGAAAAAGGGTTTGAAAAAACAAATACTGAACAATTTACGTAGCAGATGAGTTGATAAAGTAAAAACTAACGGATGCTAATATATCCCATGAGGGCTTGCAAATTATCTGCTGTGGTGGTGGGAAAGAAAGAGTTTTAAAAAACTTTAAAATATCCAAGAGTCTTTAAAGGTCATAGTTTTAAAAGGGGAGAAAAAATTGCCAATATTTGCAGATGATAAAAATAACCTTCAGTCACTCAGGAGTATGGAACACAGCACAGTGAACCGTACTAGGAATACTCCTCTCCCAACTGCCACTCCAACCAAATAATGACAAGGCAATGATCAAAAGAGGAAGGTGGAAAGTAAAAATTCTGTGCAGCAAAGTAGTATCTCCATAAACAAGAACAACAAGAGAAACACAAAGCAGAGTTGACTTCCTGTTCTGGGGAAGGCACTGCTGTGAAAATTCACTGTAAGCGGTAAGTAGGCCCAAAGGACTTTCATGTCTCAAGTGAAAGACCAGCACCAGGCCCATCTGGTGCCAGTGCAGGAGCGAGGTCCCCAAATCAGGAAAAGAAGCTAAAAACAAATATCAACAAACCAGCTGTTGACCTTTCACTTGGGGCTTCAGCTTTATTTAACAAGGGCAGATAAAAAGGCAAGGTCTCACCAGTAGGAGCTGAGACACTCGTGACTGGATAGTCTGAAGGTGGAGAGCCCGGGGGCGGGGAGGCAGAGAGCCCCAAAGTGTACTTTTCATTGAAAATTAAAGTGAAACGAATCTATTGCATTAGAAGCCAAGATAATAGTTACCTCTGGGGTGGTGAGGGCTAAGAGAGGGTACTGGAAATGGGTTTTAGGACTCCAGTATTGTTTTATCTCGTGATCTGGATAATGGTTATACAGGTGAATTTACTGAAAAATTATTCATTTGTGTATCAACAATCTGTATGCTCTCCATATATACGCCTTACTTAATTTTTTTAAACAGTAAATATTTTATTTATTTATTTTAAAGATTTATTTATTTATGCATACAAGCACTGGGGACAGGCCAGAGGTGTGGGGGGGGCGGTGAGAGGATTCACCACAGAGAGCCGGGAGCAGAACAGGCAGATCAACGGAAGTACACTGCTGAGGGGAGCAGCGGGCAAGGCAGGAGAGGTCTGCTGTGCCATGTGGGTCCCCTCCCTGGCTGGCAGCAGGGATCGAACTCGTGCTTCAGTGGCTGCGGTTTGCTTCATAGTGCGTTGCTTAACCCACTGCGCCACCAGGGAGGCCCATATACACCTTACTTCGATAAAAAGTTTAGTTAAAAAACAGCCTATACACAAAATGTTTAAATATATAAAGAAGATGTTGACAAAGCAGGTCAAATCAACTTTCTGGTGAATACAGAAATTCATACCAGATGACCTCGAGTTTACAAAACCTTTGACAGATTTTAAAATTAAACTACGCTGAGAAAATACAAGGATAAAATGAACACAGAACATTAAAAATCATTAAATAAAACCTGATATAACTAATACCATAAGTATATAGGAGAGAGCTAATTTAAAAATTGGAAAGATAGCTATTGAAATAAAGAAGAAATCAGTGTTACAATAGCTAGTACAGAAGTAAAAGAATCTTTTAAAATATAAAAGTACAATTAAAAATACAGACCATAAGTTGGATAAACTCCAACATTTATCTAATAGTTGTTATTTAAAGGAAGAGAATGGGAGAAGTAGCAGTATTTTGTAAAGAAAATTGTTAAAAAATTTTCCATAACTAAAAAAAGATGAATTTGCCAATCAAAAATTATACTCAGGATAATGAACAAGACAAAAAAATAATCTATACTAGGTAGATTATAACATAACTGAAGAACATCAAGGTTAAAAAGATTTTTTTAATTCCAGACAAACACATTGAAGAACTTAAAAATAAATTGATAATAAAAATAAATAAATAAATACAGTTTCCAATATGTCAAAAAAAAAAAAAAAGAAGAAGAAGAAAGTGTTAGGGAGGAACCCATTTTAGAAAAAAAGAAAAAAAAAACAAATTGATAATTTTCTTGGAAAATATCATTTACTGACATTAACTCAAGCAGAAATAGAAAGCCAGACAAACCTACTACCATAAAAAAATTGATGATCAGATACATTAGAACGAGCAGTTTTTATTTGATAATGCTACTAAAACTTTCAAGCACAGATAATATCTTTCTTATATAAAATGTTTTATGAATAAAGGCTCATTTTATAAGGTGATAATAGGCTTTGCTAAACCCAGACAAAGGCAGTGACAGAAAAAAACGTGATAGGTAAATGTCCTTTGTGAACATGTATATGAAAGATTAAAAATGTGATTATACAAATAAGCAAAAATAAAAATAAATGTTGGCAAATCAAATTCAGCTGGTAATTAAAAGCTACACCATGATCTAAGGATTAGTTCTCAGTGATCTTAATCCTGTTGGGCCCATTCATGGACTTTAGAAGAATATATGCAGATTATCTTTATAGGAACATTGCTTAAACAATACACCAGAAATACAAATCATAATAAGAACTACTAAGATGACAATACAATGCTATTTTTCCTATCAGACTGACAATATGAAAAATTTGTGAGGTTGCAAAGTGTTGGCAGAGAGTTGGGGCAACAGCATGCTCACATACAAATGAAGAGTTTGTAATTGTTGGCAGGGCATTTTTCTCACATCTATCAAAAATGTCTAAGCTAGAAATCCTTTCAGATCTAGTATATACTGTTACCTCAATTTAAAAAAAATAAAATTTAAAAATAAAAGAAATTTTAAAAATAAAAGAAATTTTAAAAAAACAAGATAGCTCTGTACATTGATATGAAAAGATTTTCATATCATTTCATATCATATACATTGTATATGCAAATAAATAGAAAGGCAATTTTATACACACAAATGTTATATGTACATATAATATGTCATTTTATACCTTTAATGGTGTGAATTTTTACTCTTTGCATTTACTTCCATATATTACTTATAGGCCTTAACATTATTTATGTCTTTTTTTATTTTTAAATCTTAAAGATTGCAATTTCCATTTGGGTTTCACTTTATTGCCATCGCATGCCAGGTTGGTCAGGGTGTTAGAAGCAGTGGCAGGAGGTACGTAGCATTAAATACAGACTTGTTCATGTCTGAAAAGGGCCCTTCGTTTTGATAAATGTTAAAGAAAAGTGCCTGAAGACCCCTTACTACCTACCCACATTTCTTTGGTGGAAAGTGACTCAGAGTTTAAGTGCTTGGAACTCCTTTCAGCCTCCCGGGATTTGCTTGGTTGAGCCTGTCTTCTGTAATTGTTAGAAATATTCTGTAGCTCCTCCTGTATTCATTTCACATGTATTCTCTAGTCTGGTATCCCACACATGCTTTTGTTTCATGCAAGTTTTCTTTTGGTAAAACAGTTGGATGGTATGGACTGAGCCAAGAAGGGGACAGGTGTGCTCCCGAGGGCAGGGTGGGCTCAAAACCACGCCAGCCACCCTGTTATCACATGTGGAGATCCGCAGGAGCCATGTTCAGGACGTAGCCTCCCTCTTTCAGGCTCCTCAGGGGAGGGGAGGGGAATGGGGGCTCCTACCCCCAGCTGACCTGAGCCTCACAACCTTCTATGAGGCTGGCCAGACTGGCCTTTGAGGGGCTGCCTTTGCAAGCCGAGTCCTGCCTGTTTTTCCTCAGAGGCCTCTGCCCCCAGTTCAGCCTGATGGGGCCATGAACTTCTCATCACCCCCCCTGCTGAACCTTGGCCTCCGAGGCAGACAGTTCTATTCTCAGATGACCCGTGTCGGTGATCAGTGTCACTGAAACGGTGATACTCTTGGGCCCCTTTTGGCTGAAGTGTTGTTTCGGAGCTAGTGTCACTGAATTAACCCACCATGATGCCACACGGTGGAAATGGGGAGCTGCAACCCCACCAGTGTCTTTCTTGTCAGCAAACTGAGCCCTTTTATTACTGAGCACTCTCTTGAGTACCAGTCTTGGCTGAGGCCCTGGGGACTCAAGGATGAACAAGTCATCAGCCATCACTGCCTTTGGGAACTCAAAGTGTAGAAGTGAAAGTGAAAATAAGCAGGGACATAAGAGCTGTGATCAAGAAACTGCTCAGAGAACACTTAGGATGGTCGGTCACCTCACCCGCATTAAAGAGGACTGCAAAGCCACCTGCAGGGGCAGACCCCTGAGCCTGGGTCGGAAACACGAGTTTGAGCAAAGAGCAAGCAGGGGAAATTTTAGCATCCACAGTCCAAAGAAATGGATGTGACCTGCCTTGTGAAAAACCGCATAGGTAGCCAGGCAGGAGAGCAAGCAGAGGCCAGACTTCCACATAGGCTCAAATGGTCAGCTGTGGCCCTCCTGTGACTGGGATAATTTTGCTTAATGACACATCAGTACTTCCTGAAAGTCCCTCCGTCATGTTCATTTGGTGTCTCTTTCCTTTTCTTTGTTCCCTCTCTGACTCTCTGGCCCGAGTTCAGCCTGATGGGGCCATGAACTTCCCATCAGTGCCATCTTCCCTCCAGGAGGACACGTCCAAGAGGCCTTCCGTCAGCCCAGTGAACCACTCATCCTCTCTCTGTCTGTCTCCTTTAGGCTCAAAGCAGTTACATTCTTCACTCTCTCCCCGTTGGCCACTGTCTAGTCACTCAGTCCCCTGCACACACAATGCAATTTTCTATCTCTATCTGTCAACTCATTCAATTCATTAACTTTTAAGAGCGATTTAAAAGTTAGAATTGGAGATATTTCTTCAACAGATATGTCACTACTGACAATCTGTGACTTGGTAGAGGTGGGAAAAGAAGTAGGTAGAAGATAGAAAATGCTTCGCCAGAGAGGTGTGTGTAGAGAAGATCAAACTAAGGGGATAGGGAAAGGAACCCCAAGACCTGCTAACCAGTTTTTTTTTTTAAAGATTTATTTATTTATGCATACAAGCACTGGGGTACAGGCCAGAGGTGTGGGGGTGGTGAGAGGCTTCACCACAGAAAGCGGGGAGCAGAACAGGCAGATCAACAGAAGTACACTGCTGAGGGGAGCAGCGGGCATAGCAGGAGAGGTCTGCTACGCCATGTGGGTCCCCTCCCTGGCCGGCAGCAGGGATAGAACTCGTGCTGCAGTGGCTGCGATTTGCTTCGTAGTGCGTTGCTTAACCCACTGCGCCACCAGGGAGGCCCTGCTAACCAGTTTTTTAAGTCCACTTCCCGCTAGGGTATCTAGACTGTTTCTCATGCATGTAGTTGGACCTGGATCTGTTTTACCCTGATCCCAACTCTGTCGCCTGACTAAAGGTTTCCGAGCTCTGTTTGTGCCTGAGGTCTCAGGTTTGCTGAGAAATGAAGTTCCAAAAAGAGTTTGAAGGCAATTTTCTATTAGTCCTGCCAGCCCTCAAACTCCAGGTCAGGACAACGAACAGTTGCCTTCTACCCTCTAAGCAGGATTGGTCCTCCAAAACAAGGGTGAAATAGTTGAGTCCACATTCCTGAGCCCATAGTCTCCTTCTAAGAGCCCCAGGACACTTGCCATCTTCCCTCTAAGAGGACACATCACAGCCCCTGCTCCTTCCACTTCCATCAGCCCAGTGAACCACTCAGTGGTAACATCACCACTAAAGAACAATTGCAAAATGTCCGATTTTGGACGCACACAATCACGTTTAATCCTTACGGTATTTTTTATCTGGTAGCTGTTGTCTCCAACTGTGGGTACAGAAACATAGTCAGACTTACACAGCTACCTAGAAACAGAGCCAGAATTCAAATCCAGTGTAGTCTGACCCAGAGTCAGGCTCAACACATGGCCTCCCATCAGCCGGCACATGGCAGCATTCATAGAGCGCTTGCTGTATCCAATGAGCCCAGTGCTAAGTGGGTAACAAGCAGAAGCCCCAAACTTTCAACTTTAGGGAACAAATGATTGAGTTAGGAAAAAGTTACACATGAAACTAAGTGGAACCTTCTAGAAGCCACCCACAATACAAGTAGTGAAAACACTCATACAATTTGAATGTGAAGCAGAGAGGGGCTGCTGAATAGAGGAATGAAGTTGCAAAGGAGCCGAATCATGGAAGTCCTCTCGGATGACAGCAGAAATGACTGAAGAAGGAGTGTGGTCAACTCCAGACAGAAGGACACATAATGCTGAGAAATGGGATTAAACATCTGGTGAAGATGGCCACCAAACAGTCTGTGGGTGGTGCCCTGGCTGGGACAGGTGGGGCTCTTTACTGTCAGAGAAGATTAACTACACAAGCAGGCTTAGCTTTGCTATATTAAGCAGCAGGGAGTATGGGTGGGGTTTTTAACCAAGAAATATGCAGAAAGTAAATTGACCCTTTAAGTTGTTCTAAGGGTCAATCAGCCATCTGTGGCAGGGACTAGTTATCATAGTTCAGTCAAGAGGAATAATAGACCTGAATATGAATTGGGTTAGTGAGATTAAAAAGCATATCTAATAATCTCAGTGATTTTATTAATTTGGAATATTTAAACTTTAAAATTAAATGAGCCATGGAACAGAGACTATTTATTTACAGGCTGAAAATTAATCATGTTAGGACTAATCGAAAATTATTTTCTTATAGAAAATTAATTTCTTACATATATAATATATATAATAAATAGTTTGTATGAGGCCAAAAAGAGTAATACAGGCTTGAAAAAATGAGAAAGGTAACCAGGGGAAGTTAATTTGGTGACTTAAGAAAGTGTCCGGGTTATCGTCATTCCCATTATGATTGTTGGGGTTTTTCTCCGCCTTTTAAATTCACCTCAGGGGAGGACTTTTAGGGGACCTTCCAAAGGTTAGCACTGCATAAATGCATGTTTGAGAAATAGAACTATTGACTGAAAGAATTTCCATCCAAGGCCTGAGTCCCCCCTACTTACCTGAACTCACACTGGCGAACCACAGCAGGAGCACCCAGGACCAGAAGTTTCTCTCCCAGAGGCCTGAGAACATGATGGCTAGGAGTTTTGGAGCTGGGTGACTCCAGACTCCTAATGCCACATAACCCAGCCTCTTGCTGTTTTCGACACTTAACACCACCTTGGGTTTCACTAATCATTAACTGGCCTCGTGACCTGAAAAAGAAAAATAAACTCTCCCTATTTGTTGAACTTCTACATTATTTCAGTTTCTTCTTCTCAATGAAAATAAATATACTTTTCCTTTCTTTTCTTTTTTTAAAAACCAGGGTACAGTGAAACACGTTGTCCTTCCTCTCTGCACCAAACATCACCAGGAAACTATTTCCTGTACCTCTCCCACTTCCCATTATAAATGTTAGTAAAAACTAAAGCAGAAGTCTTTCATCTCTAGGTGATCCCAACACCCTCATTGTACTGGAATGATCTTCGATATATTTGTCTCCCTAGGAGGCTCAACTTCTGAAATTAACAAATAAAGAAATCTGGGAAGCCACTGAGAGAGTCCTCTCGACACACTCTCAGAAAGGCCAGTACAAATGTTCTGAACTATAGTTCTGAGAAGTAAGACTATCTACATACCTTGTCCACACGGCCGTAGGACAGAGAGAGGCTCAGTAACTTGCACAAGGTTGTGCAGAATTGGGATCAGAAGCAAAACAAACGAGGCCAACACACCATGCTCTAAATGACAGCACCAGACAGTAGAAACCCCTGGAGAGGCGTTGGCACCATGCTAGCAAGGCTAGGCCAGGCATGCAGAAGACAAAGACGAAATGATTTCAGAGAGGTCATCCTTAAACCCTGTCACGCACTTAATCCCGCTGCTCACCACCAGAAAGGAGCGTGACACTGAATGGCACGCTACTGAAAACTGCTCTGATGCCAGAGATCTGTTAGTCCAGGTCCTTAGAGAAGATGCCAGTGTGGGACTAGGTGTGGGAGAGATCTACTGGGGACAGCACCTGTGAAGTTTAAGGGGTACTCAAGAAAACAGGGAGATTCTTTAGACTATGGTTCCCTTTCACATTCATCCTCTAGTACGGTGCTCTCAAGTGGTCCCATGAGGGACTATCTGCCTCAGAGTCCCCCAGGGAGCCGGCACAGATTGCTGGTTCCAAACCAGAACACCGAAGGAGAATATTTGAAGTAGTAAAGCGGATCCCAAAGATGTGTGGGTTCAGAGACCCCCTAGGAGAAAGAATTCACCACAGAATTTCAGATGAACTAGGCAAGTCTGCATCAGAGGCTCATGCATGAGGGAACCAGTTCCAGGAAAGGAGACTACAGCCTGACTGTGAGAGGGGACTTCGGAGACTTTTAAGGGGTAGATCTGAGGGAGGCTAAGAGTTGAAAATTTAGGATGGAGGCATCACAAGGCCAGAAACCAGAGGTAAGGGCAGAAATCACAAACATAGTTGTCAGACCAACTATAGAAATGAAAGCTCCTTGGGTACCAACTAATACAGGAAGTGTCAGATGCTATAGAAAGTATCTGGGCACAGACCAGAGGTGGGGTATGGACATTGAGGGTCATTATAGAGGATCACTGTCCTTACCAATCAACCAAGACACACCCTACAAGTAATAAACAATAGGTAACATTTCACAAAGCAATTAGCCCAAAAAGATCTACTCTATCAGTACAATTTCTGCCCTGGTAAAATGCAGGTCCCTGCCTGCCTGTGACAATGCACGTGCCTCTGTTGTCTCTCTCTCTCTCTCTCTCTCTCTCTCTCTCTCTCTTTTCTCCTTTTCCTAATAAACCCGACCTTTTAAGATGTATCCTTTACCTGCCTGTGTCTGTGCCAACTTCCTCATCTCCTGGGTAAACTTGCTCTGTGTCACTGAAAGGGAAACTCCTGAAATTTTTCTCAGATATGAGCTCTGCTCATGGGTATACTGAACCAACATCTCATCAAAAGGACCTCAGCAAGGACACAATGTTCAGTATCTAGCCCTGGGGCCCCTGCTGTGTGTTCAACACCTAGAACAGTGCCTGGCATATAACAGATGCTACTAAATATTTGCTTTGAAAGAGAGAGAGGGAGGAAGAGATGGAGAGGAAGAGAAGAAAAGAGAGGAAACCTATAGGCTACCACCCCTAGATCATTGAATCTATTTCTGTCTTCTCTGTCTGCCTATTTCTAGCTCAGAGATCCAGTTTCCTCACCTTCTTTCTGGGTCCCTAGCTGACACTCCTGAAGTAAATAAGCCTTTGCTTATTTGTGCATGTGTGTATGTGTAAACATAGGACAACATATTCTGGGGACCCCGCCCACATCCTGGCTGGCAAGCAAGCGACCTATCTTCACAAGCTCCTTTCCGAATGCAGAAATTTTCTGTGTGAAGGTGAAATCAGTCTTTTCAGATAAAAAAAAATATTGAAAAGACTTTACAATGGGCACCTAGTCTTTGCATCTCTGCAGTGCGTTCTTTAAGACGGAAAAGAGTTTTTTTCCTTTTTTTTTATTAAAATATTTTAAAATTTACATATACTTGCCATTAATTGTAATCCCCATGTATTCCCCATCACCATCTCACCAGTGCACCATCACCTCAGTCCCTCATGCTCCCGTCTTCCCTCAACCCTCCCCCTCCCCTCCCCACCAAGTGTCCCCAGTCTGTCCTTGTCTCCTCATTTTTGGTTTCTGTGTAAGACGGAAAAGATTAAATCCCAGCATTGCCTTCCTCTATCATCAGCATATCTTTAGATCTAGAACTAGAAGCCCTTTCTGCCAAAACTAATTACACTCTTACTGTCAGTTATTCACTGTTTCCGTCTATATTTTGTGTTTCTTGGAACAGCTCTCAGAGAGTGCAATCTACTGGACTGCTTCCCAGGTTTGAGCCCTCACTTTGATTCTTGAATGAACTCTTTTTTAAACTGTCCTTGAGATTTCTTTCCAGTTAATATATGTTGTGTACCTGTTGCCTTCAATGAGGATGGGGATTAGGTGGGGCCATCGGGATGGAAACTAATTTTAGGAGCCAATAATTGTAGGTCTCATTTATGACTACAAATTGAGTACAAGTTAATTTTTAACATTTTAGTACTTTAATAGTTTTATATACATTTTTTAAAATCAAAAAGCTCAAAAGCAGATGGTAAAAAACAAATCTCCACCCCTCCTGTCCATCCTGATTCACCAGGAGGCATTTTTACAATTTCCTTGTTTATTTGTTTATAGATATTCTACCTCACCCTTTTTGAACTCTTTCCTCATATGTCAACTCATTACACAGTGAGTGTAATGGCATATAATAGGTGCTCACTAAATATTTGCTTTGAAAGAGAGAGGAGGAAGAGATGGGAGAAGAAGGGAAGAAAAGGAAGGGAAACCTTGCTTTTCACACTACACAAAATATTTTGCATCAGCCTTCTTGGTTTTTTTTTTTTTAAGATTTTATTTATTTATGCATACAAGAACTGGGGAATAGGCCAGAGGTGTGGGGAGTGAGAGAATTCATCAGAGACAGAACGGAGAGCAGAACAGGCAGACTGACTGAAGTACACTGCTGAGGGGAGCAGCTAGAAAGCGAGGAGAGGTCTGCTGTGCCATGTGGGTCCTCTCCCTGGCTGGGGATCTAACTCATGCTGCAGTGGCTTAGTGTGGTGCTTAATTCCTTGCACCAGGAGGGATACCCAGCCTCATTCTTTTTTTAAAGTTGCATAGAATCTCATTAGATAGAACACCTCATGAAGCTTTAATGCCCAATCCCAAACAGCTCAAGCCCCAATCCTATTTCATGTTTAGGAAGTCTGATCTTGTGCTAGATTCCTTTCCAATCTGAGGTGAAGAGCATGATTTTGGGACTTGTGTTGCATGTGTCAGTTGCACACATGTGCAAACACAGACAGACATGCAACCACGTGGCACATGCTCCTTCACAGAAAAGCATAGTACAATATGAATTCTTCTGGAGAAAGAGAGCATCTCAGGCCTTATGTTCCCCAAACCACATAATTTTTGCTTCTACTTTAAAATTCTGTATATTCTGTCTGTTACCCCAGGAAGAATATGTACAGCCTGTTTTACACCGATCCAGACAAAAGGCCATGTGTTCTTCCAGCACAGAGAAACTATGTGTCCCACAGTTATCTACGAACCTTCAAATGTTGAGAGAGACTGTAAATTGAAGCTTTTAAAAAGCAGGTTGATGCTAAAGGTCTAAGGTTCAATCTTTGTTCTCCAAGATCTCCTAACTTCAAAGTAAAATTATTTGTGAACCTTGATTAATTGTCATGAATCTGCAACACTGAAGGGCAGTCTCTGAGAAGCTGAAGAGGAAGAGAATGTGGGGGCCCGCTTGGGTTGTCTTCCAGGTAGCAAAAGAAAGCAGCTGCAAGCAAGTTGCCTAGAATCCTCCCTGGGTTTCCCATTTCACGACAAGCTGATGGAACGAAAACCCTAGATATATTAACAACAACAACAAAAACATATCGGTGATGTGCGGATAGTATTTCCTTCCACTTTTTTTGTTTGAGTACTTATTATGCCCACATACTATTTTATATAATACATAAATTCCTCGGAATAGGTACTATTACTAGCCCATTTTACACATGTGAAAACAGAGGCAGAGTTAGGTTAAATAACTTGCCCAAAGTCATGCAGGACAGGGATTCGAATTTAGAAAACCACCAACTCCATGACAGTGCCACATAGGTGACCTAGTGTTTCAGAAAATTCTTCCTCCCGTGTTCCTCCTTTACTCTCACACAGCTATCAGCTCAGCACTTTTGACACCAGATGTGGGTGGGTTTTCCCCATCAGTCAGTACTCTGCAACATCAATGATGTCCCACAATTGAAACTGCCAACACAGTTATCCAGAGATTGTACCAAACCCCACAGATCAAAGGCTCAGCCTCACAAGACTGACTACCAGCTCTACCTCCTCAGACGCCAGCCACAAGTTCTGGTTGGCACCTGTATGTATGACTGACAGGCTGTGAAGTAGAGGTTCCCTGTGACCGCCTCCTTGGGTTTGATTAATTTACTGGAGCAGACTATAGAACTCAGGAAAGCAATTTATCTACCTGTACTAGTTTATTATAAAAAGGTGTCATAAAATGTAACAGATGAACATCAGATGCAAGAGCAGCATAGGGCAAGGTGTGGGGAAAGGACACTGAGTTTCCCTGCCCTCTCTGGACACACCACTCTTCCAGCACTGATGCATATTTGCCACTTCCAGAACTCTCCAAATTCCACACTATTGGAATTTTTATGGAAGCCTCATCTTTGATAAAGATCAGTCATGAACTTAATTTCAGTTCCATCTCCTCTCCCTTTTCAAGAGGATGAAGATGTGGGAGGACTGAAAATTCTAACCTTCTAATCATGACCTGGTCTATCCAATAACCAACCCTCATCCAGGAACCCACCCAGGATTGTTTCACTAGAACAAAAGACCCTTTTATCACCCAGGAGCTCTGTGCCAGAAACCAGAGGTAGAGATGAATAGACACATTTTTTATTACTTCACATCTAGTCTCATCCTCACTACAGTCCTCGAGGTGGGCATTATGAACTCCAATGTACATTAGTTTTCAGAAGTTGAGACTCAGAGGAGTGAATGACAAACTATGTAGCAAAACTGGGCTACAATAGAAGATCTCTCGGTAAAATATCACAGGGTGGGCCTCCCTGGTGGCGCAGTGGGTTAAGCAACACACTATGAAGCAAACCGCAGCCACTGCAGCACAAGTTCGATCCCTGCTGCCGGCCAGGGAGGGGACCCACATGGTGCGGCAGACCTCTCCTGCTGTGCCCGCTGCTCCCCTCAGCAGTGTATTTCGGTCGATCTGCCTGTTCTGCTCCCCACTCTGTCTGTGGTGAATCCTCTCACCCCCCCACACCTCTGGCCTGTACCCCAGTGCGTGTATGCATAAATAAATAAATCTTTAAAAAAATATATATATCACAGGGTCTGCCTTCCTTGGGCTTAATCACACAGTAATTAACATGTTCCTGAAAGAGGGGGGCGAAATTTACACTTTCAGAGTGTCCTATCCAAGTCTTCTAGATTTTTCTAGTCCTCTTCCTGGTCTTCTGGTGTGGACTAAAGAACACCAGAATTCATCTCACCCTAAAATATCACCCCACTGGAAAACTCTGCCATGGAAATCACCCATGGCGTGAATTAAATCACCAATTAATCTTCATTAATCACTAAGTATAGCGTCACACTGGTTTGCTCAACACCATGTTTCACAGTTTCATTCATGCAGGTTACACTTTCCTTACATCTACCAGATCTACCTATCACCTGTGCAACTATGTATTTCCAATTTTTACTTATATAAACTTTAATAAATGCCTTTATCAGGAAGATTTATGTGACTAGGAGATACAACCAGCTCCTGAAGTGAGGTGACAAGGCCACTCCTCTTTGCTAACACTGGTAATGGGGGTGATGAGCCCACCTGCATAATAGGAAACGCTGGCTTGAAGCTCAGTCCTCTATTTAAACTACACATTTCTGTTTCCAACTCTGTAAGCTAGGAGAAACCAAAGCATTCTTTCTTCAGTTCTGTTCCTCTCTCAGACAACACCATTTTAGACTCCTGTTCTATAGATATTGAAGTCTATGGACTCCAAGCCCTGAGACTCTGACTCTGGGGTGCACTTGCCTGAGACCACCCATCTAGTACAGATGATGATGCTGAGGCCTAAAAAAGTGAAGAAGCAACTAGAGTGGGGCAGGTGCAACTGAAATCAAACCAGATGGGGTCTTCTTGGAGGCCTGGGGACAAAATGAGGGCAGAGGAAGAGGAACCTCTCTGGGAATGTAAGGGGTGCTGAGAGGAGAGTAAAGAGACTCCGTTCTATCTCACAGTCTCATCTGGGCTTGGCTTTGCCTCATCCTTTCCCAACCCCACATGTGAGTGTCAATTCCACAAGTAGCTTTCACCTTACATTCACCTCACAGCTGTGAGAAGGTGAAGACAGGCCTCAAACTGTTGCCATCACCACCTCACTCCTGGATTTCATTTGACTTTGTCTAAGGAGAGAGTTTTCTAATTTTCACTACTAATTAGAATGGGGTAGGGTATGAAAAGAAAAACACATCTTTGGAGATACACAGGCCTGAGTTTAACCTGCAGTTCCATCTCATCTGAACCATGTGACTCCTCTATTCCTCCTTACTTAGCCAGACCTCAGCAGCCATTCCTGGAGATGCTGGTCCTCAGTCTGGCTGCCTGTGAAGTCATCAGAGTCTCCACTCCTTGGCCCAGTAATTCCTCAACTGTTTAAAAAAGATGCACATTCACCTGTACAGAAGAGATAAAGACAGAAAAGGAAAGATGCTTGGACAAGAGAACATGAAGGTCAGTGTTAATTTTGCAGATTTAAAAAAAATGTCAAGACTTCTAGGCAGCATCTAATAATCTTAGGTCATTTTACATACAACCTACTGTTTTTCATACATGATGTCAACCTGAGAGAAATGATCAGGCTGTACTCTAATCAAAGGGACATTCATTTGAGAACACAAATCATGATTTGGGTGCATGACCAAAGGGCAGTCAAAGCTGTGTGCTATCAGGGTCAGGGTATAAGGGGGTTTTAGCGGGTCAGGCAGGGATCCTGCTTGGTCTGATTTTAACCTTTTGGATTGGTTCTTAAGCCCATCTGCCTATGATGATTATGGGACGAAAGTCTCCAGACAAAAGGGTGCGACGAAGGGGGGAGGGGAAGCGTATAGTCACAACCAGTGTCTTCCAAACTCTTACTGAAGTTTGCCTGTGATAAGTGAGAATCTGCAAAACAAATGTGAGAGAATCTCTAAAGAGTATTTCCCTGTGGTCTCCAATTGTAGCTAAAGTCCTGTAGGGGAAAATAGCAGATGCCAAGCCCCACCCTCCTTACCTGACTTCCATTCTTTCTCCTACCTCCACCGCCACGTTTTAAGGAAAGTGGAAGGATTTGGAAACACTTGCAAAGAGTTATGGAGCTGCTCTGTTATCAGACCGCTCTTCTCTACCGCCCCCAGCTGAAAACCATGTTGCTGACGGGAAAGTCACGAGAGCTTGTAGTTCTGTGGGGGATTTTTCCTTCCCTTCCTAAAAGGGGAAGGAAGGTGATGCTCTTCCCTACCTTCCAAACAAATCAAACGAGGAGGAACAACCAACTGAGCCGAGGCTGACTGCATAAAGGTGACACAGCATCTGTTTCGGAGCTGGACAGCCTGGTCTGTCGTAAGGGCCTATTTGAGGAATGGCGAGGTGTAAAGACAGCAATGGGTGGGGTGGCCTGCATTCACCTGTGGGCCTGTCCAGGAAGGGTGCTCCCCTCTTACGGACCTTCAGAAGACAGCTGGCTGCAGTCCTTCCCACTCCTGAGGGTGGTCTGAGGTCAACACAGGGAGAGGAGCAAGGAACCCCAGGAGAGGGACAAAACTGGAGGAGGAGTGGAAAAGCTGTCCACGGCCTGATTTCTTTTCTAATTCTCTTCGACCCAGGCTAGGCTGATAGTGGGAGGCAGGAGGGCATAGCATTAAAGTTTTAGAACGAATTAAATGGGACTAGGATTTTCATTTCCAGTTACTATGTTTTGTGAACTGTGACCCTTCACTCTTAAAGACCTGCCATTCTGACTGGCTGTCCTGCTAAAAAATCTGTTGTCCTAGTTGTATTATTTAAAATGACATGTTTGGTTTCTGAAATATAGAACTACATAAGAGACTTTATTTTTAAGCAGAAAAAGAGCTTTGGAATGTCCTTCTCTTAAATATAAAAGAATGACAAGTCCCATGCCCTGGTGGAGTCCTGCTTCAAACTCAGAGTCTCACTTAAGTCATACAGAGGCATGGTGAAAGCACCGAATCCTTCATCTCACCAGCATCTCTTGGCCAGGTGATGCCGTTGAACCTGAAGTGGAGGGCACAGGAAGCAGTGCAGAGCTGCATGGTGGAAGAATTCATGTCAGCACAACTTGATGATGTCACGAAAGTCAATACCTTTTGAATGTCTCTCAAGGGACAGGCAGGGAGGCCACGGAGAATAAGACACTGTCCCTCACCAGGAGCCTGCAATTGCCCCAGAAGACGCATAATCACCACATTTCAGGATCAGTGCGGTGACAGGGTTGGGATGTGGTGAGGAGAATGTGGCCAAGTGCTTGAACCATCAGTGTAAGGTTTCCCCTAGGAAGGCTCTGCCTGCACTGAGCTTGAAGGATGAGTAAGAATTTATCAAGTGAAAAAGGAAACGGACAAGCATCAAGGGATGAAAAAAGGGAGCAATGTGTCATTAAAAGGTGACTAGAAATTCAGCGTGATCCAGGTATTGTCTCTGAAGATACATTTGGAGAACAAAAAGGAAGACAAGACTGGAGAAGCTGGAGGCACCAGACAGGTTAGTCATCAACACTCCTGACTATAGACGCTGCTTAGCATCTCCGTGCGCCCAGCATCACACCAGGTTCTGTCTAGAGAAGAATAAAGACAAGCAACAAGGCAACAAAAAAACTGGTAATGCGTTTAGGGCCACTCCTGGGGAAATAGCGAGAACTGCTAGGAGCAGCATCTACCCAGACAGAAACTGAGTAGCTTGGACTGCAGAAATGCGAAAGAAAAATACTTGGTGCAAGAAGGTAAAGGAAGTAATAGATTTAAAGGATGTTTAGGAGATAAAACTAGCGATTCTGTTGGGACTCCCCCGCCCCCCCACCCCATGTACCCTGCACTGTTATATACCGACAGCTCTCCAGGGTAAGCATCTCTGAGTCACAAGAGGCACGCCAAGAAGACCCATGGAGTCAGCATTTCTGGGAGTCTTTGGTCTCCAAGCAATATCGGATGGAACTTGGTAACACCCCAGTTTTGCTTCCTAGGAGTGTTTCTTGAGGAGAGCTTCATAGCAGAAAGCCCAAAAACCCCTAGCAGAAAACTGAGTCCCAGCTGTCCACTGGGGAAAACTGCTCATTGACACCTCTTGTCCTGGCTCCCCTGCCCCTTCCCTGCCTCACTTCCCCATTCCCCTACCAGTGTTTCCGGGAATTGTCTCCCATATAAACTACATGTACTCAAATCTTTGTCTCAGATTTACTTAGCTAGAAACCCAGCTTGAAACAAACAGAAAAACTTAGTCCAAAGACCAAAATGATGAAAATGAAGACTTTAATGAGGTTATGAGACTGCAGGCTTGACATCATTGCCTGAAATTAAGACTTCAGGATAAGAAGAAGGATAGATTTGGGGAAAACAAGTGAGTTTGGAAAGACCGAATTTTAGGTATCCAAAGGACAAGTTACTCAAAAATACCCTAATACAATGTTGAAACTCTTGATTTGGAAAAAGTGAAAGAAATCTTACAGAAAAGAGACTACACCCAAGGAGAAACCACAGAAATGAACATCACACTCCCTAATGGGCAATGCCAGCATCTTCCTTTGATCCAAGAGAATACAAAGCCCGAGCTGTCTCTTCTAGTCGGTTTCTGTACTCAAGTTTCCCATAGTTGGAGGGATTCACTCCTTTAAAACCATACATAACACCCCACCAGCAGCCTGCAATGGCAGCTGTAGAATCGCTGTCTCCTCCATGGAAAAAGGCTCGGTGGGCAAGCTCCTTCCAGGAGTCTCCGGCAGCCAGGATGGCATCATAGGCAATCATGGGGGCGTCATGCCCACTGCTGCCACCCCAGCCTGAGTAGCTCACGGAGGTGTAGAACTGATCCCTCGCCTTCACATCAAAGGGCTGGGGGAAAATAGGGGCTGACTTGCCATCCAAAATCCCTCTAAGTTTTAAGTATTTTTCCCATTGCTCTTGGAAGTAGGACCTGTAGGAAGAGAGAAATCTATAATCAATTGAAAAAATAAACTCATAAGGAAAGGTTCCAGTTGATATGTAAGCAAGGAAAATTCCAAGATGATTTCAACGTCATATATTAATATCATAAACAATGCAAAAAATCAAAAGGAGCTGTGACGTTCATTCAAAAACTTGCTAGGTATTGATATAAACAAGGCATTCATGCCTGTGGCTAAATAAGGAAGGTATCTATCAAGTTATTAGTGAGAAATAAAGGTTTTGTTTGTTTTTCTGAGTAATGTCATGCTACCTTTCAAGAGTAGAACTCTAGTCTGTTATTATATATTTTATTATTTATTTTCTTTTATCTTCCTAATATAAATTACATATATGTTTAAGGTATATAATGAAATTTGATATATATAACATAGTGAAATGATTACTTCAATGAAGCCAATTAACACATTGTCTCATCCAGTCACACTGTTTTATTTTTCTCTCGAGAAGGAATCTGGAGCATTATGACCAAAGGTGATATTAACAGAAAGCCTCTGGACTTTTTTTGTTCCAAGAAAGGCAATGTGAAGTAAACTCACAGAAAGGGGAAGATGTGGTTTTATGACTTATTAATTAGCTAATGGAAAAACCTAACTCTTGGTTATTCTAAACTAGGATTTCCAAATATTGTTTGTTTGTCAAGACAACAAGTTCCAGGAGATGAGCAGGAACTGAGTTCGCCTCATTCTAGAATAATCACAAGAACGACAGAAAGCTGGAACACAGAACGGGATCTCCCCATCGAGGGATGCTCTGCAGCTCACTGAAGTGCTCACGCAGCTATTTCATAGCAACAGCTGCTGAAACTGAACTTGAAGTCCTTGCAGGTGCAGGAGTGCCACAGAGGCAGTGGAGAGCAAAAGTGATGGGGAGAAGCGCGATGACTGCCATGACCCAGGAATCCTAGCTATACACAGGCATGCTTGTGGGCACACAGATTCCGCCGTTTTCTAGCAGCACTGGAGCTACACACTCACCAGTGTTGAAGATTCTCCTCCACGAAGTAGCCTGACTGGACAATGTACTTTTTTGCTTCTGGCAGTGTCGCCATCAGTCCTTTTCCCCATTGCCTGGGTGGCTTGCCATTCACAGCATAGGCTGTAAAAAGAGCAGACACAAGGGCTCCCAGGTAGCCTGTGGGGTGGTGGTGGGTCATCCGACCGCTCTCGATACTCACCTGGATCAGTGTGTCCAGCTGGCTGGGGTGAGGGAACCTGAGGCCAATGCACATGGCCCGCATGGCAGCCCCACAGCCGCCCTCATGACTATTGAAAGGAATCCTCCAGCCATTGGTCTTGTCCGGTTCCAGCCGCATGGCGTTCTGCACCGAGGCACCACCTGGAAGAGTCAGATAGGTCACAGGGTCACAGGCTCTATGTTACCAAAGCAAAGGCCCAGCAGAAGGAAAGACGCGAACTCTCATTTCTTTGGCAGAAAATGAAAGGCAAAAAAATTATGATGATGAGAACCTTCAGACTTCAAACCCTAAGTCAGCATTGTGCTTGACATTATAAATAGGAGTCCCCTCTTATTCTTGGTCTCTCCTGCAGTTTCAGTTCTGTGGTCCAAAAATACTACATAGATATTTTGAAAAAGATAGACCACATTCACACAACTTTCATGACAGTAGATGGTTATCATAATTCAATTTTATTATTATTATTTCCATTAATCTTTTTCTGTGCTTAATTTATAAATTAAATGACCATAAGTATTTATGTACTGGGGCAAACATAGTATGTATAAGGTTTGCAACTATCCACGGTTTTACACACCTTGGAACTTGTCCTCAGTAGATAGGTATAAGCTATAGCAGGGTAGGAAATACAATAAGAGGAAAAGATTCATATAGAGAATCTTTGGTAATTATTATGGAGACAACACATTAATTCAAAAAGTAGGTATAAGATATTAATCTCTTTTTTAAATGAATAAGCTAAAGATTAGAGTTTAGGGCTTCCCCAGTGGTGCAGCATGTTGAGCACCTCACTGTGAAGCGTCTGTCGCACAGCAGTGTAAGTTTGACCCCAGGCCAGGGCACAGCAGACCTCTCCTGCCTCACCCGCAGCTCCCCTCAGCAGTGTGCTTCAGTCGATCTGCCTGTTCTGCTCCCCACTGTCTCTGGTGAATCCTCTCACCTACCGCGACTCTGGTCTGTACCCCAGCTCTTGTATGCATATATAAATAAATCTTAAAAAAAAAATTAGAGTTGAAGAACCTTGCTCAAAACTATGTAACCAGCTAGTCCGTGGCCCTGTCAAAACCATCAGTCTTCAAACTCAAGCCCTCTGAGAGCCCAATGAGAACTTGACAACTGGAGTTCCTGAACATCAGAAAGAAGTGACAAGTTCTAGTGTGAGAGCACTGACTCCGAGAGGAGTGAATGATTCTGAAGCGTCCTTGATTTTCCCCAACCTGCAAGCAGGAATCAGACACGTCCGTCTCCCTGGTCTCTCAGCTGGGAGCTGAGAATGCACAAGTGAGTCACAAGCAGCAGCAGTAACACGGGGTGTGAATCAGTGTTCCCTGATGGCCACTGGCTTCTTTAGATCACCTTGGGGGTGATTTGAGGCCCCTCGCTAAACTATGTTTCCCAAAATTCATATGTTCAAGCCCTAACCCCTAGTTATCTTGGACGGTGATTGAATTTGGAGATAGGCCCTTTAAACAAAAGATGGATGGCACAAAGATGAAATTCTCAGCACTGTCAAGTTATCGCCAGCCACTGTAGCAGAAGTTCAATCCCTGGCCAGTGAGCTAACCCACATGGTACAGCAGACCTGTTTCACATGCTGCTCCCCTCAGTAGTGTATTTCAGTAGAACTGCCTGTTCTGCTCCCCACTCTGTCTCTGGTGAACACTCTCACCTACCCTGTACCTCTGGCCTATACCCCATTTCTTGTATGCATAAATAAATAAAAATAAATCTTATAAAAAAGAGAGAGAAGAAGAAGTTAAAATAAAACCATTAAGGCCTTAATTCAATATAACTGGTATCCCTATAAGAAGAGAAAATCTGAACACAAAAAGAAATACCCGAATGTGAGCTGTGAGAGGAGACAGAAAGAGATGAAAGAGCCTCAGAAGAAACCAACCAGCCAACACCTAGTCTCAGATTTGTGTCCTCAAGAACAGTGAGAATAAATGCCTGTCATTTAAACCACCAGTCTATAGATCTTATTATGGCACCAACTTGCCTAAGATGAGGAGAGGCGGGCCAGAAGTGGGGAGTAGGAGGGGGCACGGGAAAAGGTGGTCCTCGTGGCAGCAGCAAGTCCCCAAAGTGCGTAAGAACTACTGGCGTGCAGACCTAGAACTAAGAGGGAATCTCTGCAAGACCCTTTTGTTCTTCTTAAAAATATGTATTTTCTTCTCTCTATAGATGTTCATTATAAAAAAAAACTTTAGAAAATACAAATAAACAAAAAGAAAGTAAACTATGCTCCCATCATCCAGAAGAGGTTATTAACATCTTAGTGTATATTCTTCCAGACTGCTTGACAGAGATATATATTATATATATGTACTTTTAATGACCGTGGGTCCATAGAGAACACTGTTTTGCAATCTAAAAGAGTTAATATGTAATATCTTCCCATATCAGTGGATACTTATCTAATTTTTAAATAAAATTTATCTAGTTTTAAGGCTACAAATGTGTCCCCATGATTAAATAAATTATGGGACATTTAGGTTATTTCTATTTTTAAATCACAACGGCAAAACTACAGTCTTGTTAATATTTAAATCTCAATCAACATTTTTAAGGCTTCCTGGGCCTGTTTTATTTTCCACCTGCCTAGGACCAACGTTACCTGTACTTACCTGGTGCCCGGCCGTCCATGTCGTCCATGCAGTTTTGGTAATTCTTAGCAAGGAGGGAATACAGGTGATCCAAGTCTGAGACTTTCCGAGCTTCCAGGAGAGCTTCCGCGGTAGCGAGGTGCATTACTGTGTCATCACTCACTCTCCACCTCTCCACATCTATGGTGTCCAAGCCACCAAGCTGGGCCAGCTGCTGGTGGATCTTCTCTCCACTCCGGAGGAACTCCCACTTCCCATTGAAATATCCCAAGGCATCTCCAGCTGCACTCAGCACCATGGCAGCCACATACCTCTCCATTAGCCCCTTACACATGGTGAGGCTGTCTTGGGGGGAGAATTAAGACACACAGAGAATGAAGACTCAGGAAAAATATCACACGTATCAACATTTAGTTACATAAGTGTAAATATCTACACTTATGGACACTGACTACTCATCAGCATTGCATTAAAGTATATCTCATTTAATCCTCACAACAGCTCGATAAAGAATTTATAGAGAATCAAAGTAATAGAGGTAAATAGAGAATCAAAAAGATAATGTCATTTCATAACTGTTAAGTGACTTGTCTTGGGTCACAGATCTTTCAAGTGGCAGGGCTACGATGCCAACTAAGGTTCATCTGACTACAAAGTCCATGATTTTAACTACACCTACATCTTCACCTCTTTGAGAGTCAGGCCCATTAAATTCCATGAGCCAAGCCAAATTATCATTTTCTCTTTTTAGTTGCATTTGACCTTTTTTACTTAGATAATTGTACTTTCCACTAGTGTCACCATGCACGGTTCAGAAATCACCTGTACATTTTCCAGTTCACTAGCTGGCAGGGATGACAGTGTGTATTTTTCACAGATAAGAAAACTGTGGCTCCAAGATAGTAAATTCACACTACCAGGGAATAGAGGTACCTAATATTCTGAATCTAGAAGAATTAAGGCCACTCTGTCTTAGCACATGCCTTACCTTGGGCACTCTATTTGTGCCTCAGCCTCTACAACTATAAAATGGGACAAAAATAGTAAAACTTCCTGGGTTTATTGTGTGGATTAAATGAATTAATTTTGCCAAAATCTTAGAACAGTGCTTACCACCAAAAAAAGTACTATTTTGATTATTCATACACAACCAGGGAAAAGGACTTTTCTATTATTAAATGAGAATACTTTCTCCCTACAACCTTCCTTTCAAAAGTAATATTTAATTACTTTCCTTCTAAGTAGCTGACTTCTAAATTCTTAGGATATCAGCTAATATTCATCCCATAAACCTGGTGCCAGTCAAGTCCTGGTTTTCCTATAGGTGCTTTTCCAGTTCCCCAATGTGTCCTACTCTCTGTGGCTTTCTCAATCAAAGCCCTCCCCACTGCCCTACTCCATTCACCCACACCCCTTGTGCTTACCCAGCAAAAGCTTTTAAACACCTATGAACTAGTAGTTCATTCTTTCCTCAGCTCAAGCTCTTTCTCCACCCAAGATGTCTTTCTTCCTTACTTTAACTCTGTTTATTCAGGGTTTAGTTCAAGCCCTAGGATTTCCAAGAGTCCTTCAGCTGCACTGCTGTGGGCCAAGGAGCTGCGTGTTGGCAAGAACCTGGGAAGAGTAATGATAAAGATGGACTGAAGGTACTATTTGAGTTCCTGATCACGTTGTGTTTCATAAAGGGTATTTGTTAGATATTATTTATATAATTTATTATGAATAAATGATGCCTAGGAACTAGAATTGTGGGTTGTTTAACCTGACTCTGCAAGAGTAAGTTAGGTGAAAGAAAAAAAAAAAAAGAGTAAGTTAGGTGGCTGTGGACAAGCAACCTATCCAGCTGGTGGGGTGGGGGAAGGGGACGGGGGGGGGGGGGGCAGGGACNGCGGGGGGGGGGGGGGGGGGGGGGGGGGGGGGGGGGGGGGGCAGGGACTATAGATGCTTCCTGCCCCTACCCCCCCAATTCTGCACTAGAGCTTCAGAGATCAAGTTTAATGAGCCTCTGAGAACCAACATGTGACACCCTATATTTTCTTTCCCAAAGGCTCGGCTTCCTTTCTGTAAGGCCTTCTCACTCCACCTAAAGTGTGTTTTTGCAAGTGAGGGGGAGGGACCTTCACCCTCCTTTCTGTGGGAAATTCCTTGTGTAACATTCACATGTACTGCTGTAGCCACTGGCTTTCAGGTCTTTATTCCTCAAATTCTACTAAACTCTGACCAGTTACATTTTTTGCCCCGAGCTAGATATTCAAAACTAAGATCAGGGTAGCTACTTCCCCAAAGTCCTCTTCTTTGTTGTCTGTGGTGAGGCGAGGGCTGGGGGTTGGGGGGTGGGGAGGGTAGAAGGGGGCCACTGGAGGAGGACCGTGGGGATCAACATATAAAATACACACAGTAGTCAAAGCAGCGGCCGCCAAATGCAAATCCTGAGTTGCCCGCCAAGTTGAGGACGCGCCCCCGCCCCGGGGTTGTGGGTTCGGGGTGAAGGACACCTGGTCTCCGCCGGGCGAAGCGCGCGCACCCGGCAGGGCTGGGCGGAACGTACCCCGCGGCTCGGGAGGTGCGCGGGGACCCGCCCAGGATCGCGCGGGGGTCGCGGAGGGGGTGTGGGCCGACCTGGACGCCGCCGGAAGACGAGCGCCGCGGGGGTTCCAGGCCGGGTACCGGGAGCGCGCGCGGACTAGGGCGGGGTGCGGGCCGGAGTTGCCAGCACTGCAAGGGTCTGGGTGCTCCCGAGAGCGGACGTGCGGGGCCGACCCCGCTGGGAGCCAAGCGTGAGAGCGCGGCCGAGGGGCGTCGCCGCGTGGGGGACCTCGCCCAGGTTAAACGGAGCACGGACGGTGCCACCCCAGAGCCTTTCGCTTGACCAACCTCTTCTTGAGCGAGTGTCGAGGCCTCGAAAGTGCTTCCTGGCAGCTCTGCGGCTTGTGCCCGAGCGGAAGGGTGGGGACCTGAGTCAGCGCCGCTTCGGGTCTGGAGGGCCGGGGCCACGCTTGGCTGACGGCCTTGGCGGCGGCCCTGGAACCTGCCTGATGTGCTTGTCGGTGACTCAGATGTGACTCCACACTCTGATAACTGAGCTCTTTACTCTTGACCAGTAGTTTTGGGCTAGTGCACAAGTGTGAGGCCAAAAACTTTTGAAAGGGCATTGAATGGTGACCTTGTCAGGGTTCTCTACCCGTTGCCCATAATGCGGGACAGTAATAGTATCTGTCTCTCTTAGGGTGGGTGTTAGTTTTAAGCTAGTTTTAACCCATGTCACAAAACAAAGAGTATTTTTGTCGGAATAGATTAATAGACACTTACAAAAGGAATTAGAATCACTATATGGAAGTATACTTATCTGGGTCTCCAACATTTTAATTTACTGTGCCTCTTTTTTCTCATTTCATTGACCCTGGCTTGACCAGAAAGCTTTTCATTGAGATAGAATTTATATGTAATGAAATGTACTCATTTGGTGCATTTTCCTAGAGAAATACCCACACGTGTTCACCAAGATAAAAATTCCTAGGTGTTCTTTGCAGTTTTCTCGAATAGAATTAAAAGTAATACGAGTATGAGTTACCTTCCCCTAAATTATGGCACAATTATCGAATAGTTCAAAACAATTTAAATCAGTAGACTCTGGGTAAGTAAACTCACCTGAGGAAGTTTAGACATATTTTGCTAGTAAAAAAAAACTGTCACGTTTTAAAATGAGGAATATATGGTTGTATTTACGTGAGGAACAAAAGAGGTGTGTGTGTAAATAACAGAATACACACCAAATTGTTAATGATTATAATTTCCTTTGAAGAACTGAATGAGAGTATTCTGGGATTGGAGAGAGAGGGAGAGAGAAGGGTAAACTTTTAATCCTTCAAAATAATTTATATATATAAATTTACAAACAAATTTATATGCATATATATAGAAACTTATAAAGCCCATCCCACTACTTTGTATATACTTAGTCTTTATCTTATGCGCATATTTTTTGAAAAAAAATCATATGCTTTTATGTATACAATTTTATATCCTTTTGTTTACTCACTAAACTTTGCACCATAAATATTTGTCTGTCACCTGAAAGCGTGGTGGGTCCTTTGCTCTGTAGGGAAAGATTTCACCAGAGAGCACTAGGTGTAGTTGAACCAGGCTAGGCTTTACTAGACCCATGCCTGAGGGACCAGCTCTGGAAAGGAGAAGATGAATTGCCCCAAATTGTTTAGACAGGACTAGCCAACTCTTGATTTAGTCTACCTGTTCAAAGAGAATTAGGGCAACATCCTACCAGCTCTGGATTTCTTTTACCTAGGTTATTTTGATATGGAATAGTACTGATTACTGTATGACTCCAAATTTTCAGTTAAGATAATACTTCCAGAATAAACTCCCTTTCAAGTAGATATAAAAAAAGATGAGACTCTGGTGCATCAGTTGCTTTCCCCCACACCATGGCCATGGTTCAACAGAAGAAAAACAAAAACACAGATAATTGAAAAATATTTTTCCCAACATGGGCCCGAATAATGCCTAGGTAAGGTAAGAGCTAAAAAAATAAAAAAAAAATAGCCTGAGCTAACAGGAAATGGTTACTAGTCAGGGCCCCTTGAACTGGTTAGCAGACAAAAAATAACAAAGAAATTAAAAGGAAAACATACCACGAAGTCATCATACACTTATTGAAATGAATTTACATAGGGAAGAAGTAAAGATTTTTAGGAGTAAATGGAAGAAAGACTAGCATAGGATAAATAAGAGCTAAAAGCAGCTGTTCCCATATCATCAATTTTAGATAAAATTAACAGTGAAATTAGTAGATACCAAGTAAAGTTTGATTATCTTCCATAATGTGAATGGGCCTTATTCAGTTGAAGAAGTTAACAGAAAAAGACTGACCTTTCCCCAAGGAAGGAATTCTGCTAGCAGGCAGTGCAGACACAGCTTTCAGACTCAACACTCACCTGTGTCTCCAGCCTGCTGACATCCCACCTTGTGGATTTTGGACTTGCCATAGTCATATGAGTCAAATCCTTAATATCTCTCTCCAAAGAGGGAGAGAGAGAGAGATAGAGAGAGAGAGGTGTATCTTTGGATATGTATAATATTACATTATAGTCTGTTTGTCTGGAGAATCATGACTGATACAATGTAGAAGAGAAAAGGTTTCTCTGTTCTCCCTTCTATTAATAGTTTCTTTGGCAGATCTAAAAATAATATTGACATATGACAGTTTAACAGGGAAAATTTTTAAACCATATGTGTGGAGGCCCCATAAACATGGGATTTAGAGGAATGACCACAGCATTCAGTTTTATACCATTCTAGACAAAATAGATGAGAGGAAAGGAGAGTTTGTAGATTAATTAAGAAGTAACAAAGTTTTTTAAAAATTCTTTCTAGAGCACACTAGACTGAGGTGATGGTGCACAGGTGGAATGGTGGTGGGAACTCCCTGGGGAATACAAATGATGTCGAATATACTTAAATAAATTAATTTAATTTAAAAAAATAAATAAATTCTTTCTAGGTATAAATCCTGTTTCCGGTGAGAAGAATGCCTTACCCTTCCCATGCAAGGAGAGTACTTTTCACTTGGGCAGCTCATCTCTTTTCAAGGATAAAAGAGTGGTACAGTGTTTTTGCACTAGCTGTTTCTTACATAATTTTAGTTCAAAATAACCGTTATACCAAGATGCACAATTTGAGGCAGCTTGCTCATAACCCCATCAACAGCATATAAGATGTGCTAGGCAGTTTGCTAGGTGCTCCTTGTAATTCATTACAGAGCTGAGGCAAAAATCACTAATAGAGGAGACTTTGTAGAATATGATGCAATTAGGTCAAGAGGACTGTGACCAGGGAGAATGTTCAAGGTACAAACTTAGCAAATATGAAAGAGATATTTTTAGCTTAGTCCGGGTGTTCAGAGACTTCCAGAAAAAAATTACACGTGAGTTGATTTATGAAGAATAATTATGAACAGAAACTAATATTGCCAGAATTCCAGAAGTAACGCAAAGTAAAGATTTTAAAAAAGTAATATCAAAGATGGGAGTTTAGGTTGGCATTTCCTCCTTGATTGATGCATAGTTGTTGGGCTGCACCTCAGTGCTGAGGATGAGTTAGTTCTCTTCCTCTCGAGCCTGCTTACTAAGTTCCTCATGGTTGCCCTTTTCTCTCCTGCTGAACCATTGTACACACATCACCATGATAAGACTGTGTACCAGATTTGCATAATGCAAACCAAATCTCCTCCTGAGGATTTCAAAATCTACCAAGAAGACTAGATCAGCTCAGCTCATCAAAGAAAACAGGCTCCCTGGCCATTAGTCCCAGTCACCCATGAACTTGCCACACAAACTTTTCACTGGAGATGAAGATGCCACTGGCTTCTAATAGTCTCACCCGCACTCTCTTAGATCTTTCTGGATGCCTTGGGGGAGACGATATCTTTGACAATAGAGAGGAGGCAGAGGAGACAAAGCTCATTCAAGAAAAGTTGCCATCACTCTTGTCGCCCACTCAACAATGTGTATGTTTGTGATGTCACACTTCCACCTCACAGAAATACAGACAAGATGGGAGGGACATGTGTCCCTCCCACAGACTTATGTTGTCTTGATTTGAAGAGACAACATTAATCAAAGCATCAGTATTTCAAATTGCCTCTTTAACGAGTGTCCCGACTTACTTTCTAGAATATTGTACTGCAGTAACATTCAAATTGGTTGACAGGTCAAGTTTTCTTTCCAGAGTGAAGGATAAGGTCCTGCTTACTGTAGGTAAGTTTTAGGGAAGAGCCCATGAGGAGATGGAAAATCTGGACATTGATCCTCTTAAAAATCCATCTATTCTTTGAAAATCTGCAGGTGCCCTTGGGATACAAATATCTCAGTTTGAGGATGCCGCCTTTGCCAAAATAAATGTATCTGGGTAAGGACATGCAGATACTGTGGGTGCTATTCAGGAGAGCTAATGCAGAAGTGGACCCATCAGATCACATCACATAAGCTGCACTCAGTCAACTCTGTGTGAAAGGTTTGTCTCTGTGCAGTCAACCATTTTCTCAGCCCTAAGATATATTTCCTCCAAGAAAACCTGTATTTGTCACACCACAGACCTGATCAGAGCCAAAGTATGCTCACAAAGTGGGAAAGTCTCCATTCTTCCCTTTTCTTCCTTCCGGATGATTACACTCTTCCCCACAGTATGGACTCCCAGAGACCTCAGCTGACATCCTTCCCAATCAGCTATTTTTTTCAAGGAATCTCAGTGCCGTCCTTAACACTGAAAAATATAGGATGTGTGATGACTTAAACTGTGATTTTTGCCAGGCAAATGTGTTTTCTAATAGTCTTAAGCTGTTACTCAGATATGCCTGGTTGAATTTTCGGAGTGTTTACTATAGTCATGTACCATGTCTGCTACCATTTCCTTTTTCCTCTAAATCGACTTACCTTCCTACTTCTAACAAAACTTTTTAGATTGAAACCTCTTTTTTATCTTTTCTATGACAGGTTATCCCTGCTGCTTAAGTCTAGATTCTCCAGAAGCCAAGGCTTGAGTGAAATAGTTTGTTGGGAATGTGAGTCCAGAGTTGCAGGGCAGGAGTGAGGCAAGGAGAGAGGGAACACCAGCACAAGCAGGCCGTGTCAGGTGGCTGCTGCAGAAAACTATTACTTGGTCCCACTGGCACCTCCTAGAGAACCTCCTGAAATAGCTTTCATAATTTGCCCTCTGGGCATCAAAAGGAGATAGCAGTTATACTACAGCTTCCAGTCTTTTGGTCCAATGTACCCCCATGGGCGTTAACTGCCCCCGTTTTTTTCAGGCTGCACATGTTTGAGGGCAGAACTTTCAAGTTATTCCATGCAAGACACACAGAAGTACTGGGGTCAGAAGCAAACAGTGAAAGGTGCAGACCCAAGCAACGTGTGCTCATTTCTACCTGCACAAAACAGGTATTGACTATCACGAATCAGTTGCTTACCCACAGAAGGCTCCAGAATTCTACATAGAGGACACATCAGTGAGTGGGAAGTGGGGAAGGGACTTAAATCTTCACCCCACCATTCGGTTTCTTACAGTGCTTGTTAAAGGTGCACTTGCAGTGGTTGGGTTCACTGGGGTACACTGTCCGTCAGTGTTGCTAAATGTGAGGCCACTACCCCATGGCACAGAAGCCAGAACCATGCCAAAAGCTTTTGACAAAAGAACCAATTCACACAAGGTCATCCAGCCGGAGTCTGGAGTCAAGGCTCTCAAATCAGTCTTCCCAAGGATGGGACTGTTTATGGGATTTGAAATGTTTATGGGATTAAAGAACAAATGCAGAAAATGCAAGTTGGCAGAGTCTGATTCGTTGCTTTCTACTAAATCACAGTGTAACCTGAATCTGGGTCCAGAACTGTGACACACCAAGCACCCTTGCTTCAGAATATTGTACCTCTAGCCGTGAGTCAGGTACTTTGGTTTCATCTTCCAATGCTATTTTGGGTCTAGGCTATGCACATTCTTCAGAGCCTGTATTCTGAGAAACAACTTGTCAACTTCTGAAAGATTGGTTTTTTTTCCATTCTTGCAAGGCTGCCTTGCTGAAGTTCTTGCAAGATAAGCAGAAGCAAGAAAAGCCATCATGACCATCCTATCTCACCAGGAGCCCACTCTGAAGATAGCGGGGATGCAGGAGAGAGGGTGCAGTTAAGGATGGCCTTGTGAACTGAGCACTCTCTAAGAAGTATCCACCGCCAGTGAGGTGGAGAACAGTAACCATTCTTGAAGTGGCATGGCTATAGCAAGGGAGGATAACTTGGGTGCTAAAACAAAACTGCAGACCAGTGCAGAAACAGCCTGCCCATGAAGTTCATAGACTGTCGCTCACACAAAATCAACAAGTCACCCCTCCCACTAGTGCGGCACTTGTCTCCCTCTAACTCTGGCTGTCCAATGAAGTCTTCCTTCCCCTTCAAGATTGCTGTAGCGTTTGGTGTTTGTTAGTGTGTGGTAGAAAGGGAGGGCAGGCGAATGGCTTGTCCTGGCCCCACCCTCTGAGGAGGTGAGGGATTAAAAGGAACACCAGTCGGGGAACTTCCTTAAAACCCCAGACTCATACACTGCTTGACCTAAGTATCACTGGGTGAAGAAAATCCTCCATCAAGTTAAAAAGGAAATTGGAAGGGGAAACGCACTTTTCTGATATATCACCCGAAGAAGTGAGTGGCTTGCCTTTATTTTAAAGACAGCAAAAGAAGTTCTCGCAAGTGGAACCCTGTCCTCTGATTTTCACCACCAGAGAGAAACAGAAACTTTTCTTCACAGTAAGTACATTTACTTTGATCTTACTATGGGATAGCATGGTAGAATTAGTTAGATACAGCCTGACAGCTTATTAAACAAACATACCATTGTCCCTACTTCTTCTTTTTTTAAAAAAAGATTATTTTATTTATTGATGCATACAAGAGCTAGGGTGTAGGCCAGAGGTTGGTGGAGAAGGGGTGCGAGGATTCACCAGAGACTGCAGTGGCTGCTGAGAGCGTCACAGTGCTGAGACTTAACCACTTGCACAACCAGGGAGGCTCCTGTTCCTACTTCCAAGCTGCATACTTGCCCCCAAAGAAGGCATCGTACTGTCTCTTACTCCCACAGGAGGCTACAGCTTCCCAACCTACTTGGAAAAGCATCATCAGAGTTATGACCCATTATTTCAGATCTCTTAGGTGGTAGCAAAGATAATTTTGTAGACTGAATTTGAGTTTTCCAAACCTGTAAAAGTTAGATAAATAAGTACATCCAAGCAAATTCTGGTTAAAATGGGATGTGACTAATAAAACAATCTGGTGTGGCTGGAAAACTGCCTCTGAGTGGTTCCCAAACATCCTTTAGGTCCAAACGTCCTTTGGGTCCACTGGATACGGCTGTGATGGCAATCTGAGAGAATCATCTCGGAGTAGAGCGTTCATTTTCATTTCTAAATTTTGATGCTTCTTACTGAAAAAAAAAAAAAAATTCAGCCTCCTCACATTATAGCACATAACATGCATAATTGTTTGTAGTATTTCTTCTTCCTTCCCTTTTTAAATGATAGAAATTTCTGTTATTTAAACGAACAATGATGTAAAATAAATATATACAATAAATATATATTTATTATATGTAATATATTTCTTTATAATAATTTATATATAATATATGTATATAAATAACTAAATTATTTAAAAACAACCCTCTACTCCCTCAAGATATATTTTGTATAACTTAAATACTGTCTTGTATAAAACATACCCTTACTGGTATTCTGTGTTTCTTGGTATGTTCTTGACGAGGATCTGAACTTCATGGGGTGGCTGACTGACATTGAGGGCCCACAGAATTTTCTGTGTTTTTACCAAAGTTTTAATCATCCTCACTGAGCAGACAACCATTCCATAGGAGAGCCCTGGTTGGTTCTTGGAACTTGCACAAGGAAGGCTCTCCTTCTCAAGGTTTCCAACCTGTGCCTGGCCCTCGCCATCAAGCCTGTGCTTAGAGGTGGCTCCAGTTAAGATTCCCCACTCATTTCAGGCAGGCAGCTCAGGAGTATTACAACCCATGGGGAGGCGGACTTAACTTCTTGGGTGATTTCTTTCTTTTTCAGATTGTCAACATAAATCCACAGTCCTTTATTCTGGAGTTTGGAAGCCCAGGTATACCATCTGGCCTCTCCTCAATGTGTTTTTCAACATCACGCGAGAACCTGCTGTTGGGGCAATTGGGTTATCTTGGGCACAGGTCTGGTGCATGCTGGGAGGTACCAAGTGAGCTTGACTCAGGATTATTTGCTTTCGTTTTCCATCCTGCACAGGGGCAGCCACGGGTCGCACAATGAAGTGTCTCATATCAACATCCATATTCTTTAAGTTCTTGGCACTGATTCTACACTGCTCTGAAGGTAAGCAACTTCCAGGATCTTAACTAAGTTTGCTGCCTCAGAGTTTAGAGAAAGGGGATGGTGTTCTCTGCGCTGTGCCCTACTGTTGCCCTGTGATCTTGAAGGTACCTTTAGGGTGTTTCAGTCCATGTTAGGGATGGGAAAACGGAGGGTGAGAGAAGATAAAGGACCTGTCTGGGAATGGCACAGCAAGTCAGTGACCAAGTTAGCTCAAGAACCCAGGCCTTAAAGAAGTAATGTTATTTTAACAAAATAAAAAAGCTTATTCAGAAGGAAAGCCTAGACTTGTAGTTTCTTTCATGAACACTAGCTGTTCATATATATTTTGTAATCCTCTAACTATGTCGGTCTACAGCTCTGATTCCTAGACTGTATTTCTATGAGACAACGCAGCTAAAGTGGTCTGCTTCAAGAATGGAACACTGATGATCTTTCCAAGTAGAAGAAGGGAGAGAAAGTAACTGAAGCATATAGTCTTCTTTTGCTAAGTTTTCTCTTAGTATTGGAGAGGTTTTCAGTTGGGGAGTGACATGTGTCAGCATTGATGAAACTTTCATTATACATATGAATCACTTGGGAACCTTGTTAAAATGTAGCTTCTAGCAAGGGGGATTTTTCAGGCAACGAAAATTCTTTGTATGATTATGGTAGCTAGGTGTTGTTATATATTTGTCCTAACCCATAAAACACACAAACCCATAAAACACACAACACCGAGAGTGACCCCTAATGTGAACTGTGGACTTTGGGTTGATAATGATGTGTTATGTACACGTACATTGCACAAATGAACTGCCGTGAGGTATGTTGACAGTGGGAGAGCCTGTGCGTGTGAGAGGGAAGGAGTATGTGGGTATTCTCTGTACTTTCCACTCATTTTGCCATGAACCCAAAATTACAGTTTCTGCTTAGCTGGGTCTGAAGTGGGGCCTATGATGCTGCATTCTTTGCAAGCATCCAGATCATGCTACTGGTCCACAGATCTTTTGCTTGAGTATTAAAAATCTAAATGGCATTTAAAGATAATGCTGTTGCTGAAGCACCAAGAATGATTTGTAGGACCCTGTCTGATTGTCTGAATAGCCTGTCTGGTGGTTGTTTTAGTAATTTATAATACTTGACAATAACTTTGATGAAAAATATGGAGTTGGAGGGGATGGATGGATTGGAACGTGTGTACGATGTAGAATTGGTGAAGATTTGATGAGTGGGAGTGTAGACGTGAGTTGTGCATGGCCTGTGGGGGACAAGACAGGGCGAAGCGAGTGGAGTAAGATTATGAAGGGGCAGGGGGTTTCACACAACACCTTCCTTTCCTACTCTGAATCAGAGCATTGCATTTCTACCTGTCCGGGCAGCCATTGTTGCCTAGAAGAGGTGACCTCCCTTCCTGTACAGAGCAGGGCCAGCTGGCATCTCTCTAAGTCTACTGTGATCTGCAGAGGCTGAGGCTCTAGCTTGTGTGCTCCAGGAACTGGCAATGGTGAAGCACCAGGTCTGGCAGGGCAGCTCTCAGAGGGGCAGATCTGGGCAGCTTTCCACAGAGCTGAAGTCCTTCCAGGAAGCACAGCTGTGGGATTGGGGGTCAGGAGGGAGAAGTGTGGAGGGGAGGAGGCTCTAGAAAGAGTAGCCTGGAATACAGGGAAGATGTTAGCCTGGAAGTCACGAGCAACTCTGAGCTGGAGGAGATTCTCCCTTTACGCCTCCACAAACTGTCCAAATACTGCCAGCTAGAGGGTTCCATTTCAGCGAATTGTATGTTTTTTCTTTTTTCTATTCTTTCTAAATTTGATGTGTGTTTCTTTTAAAGTCAAGGAAAGTCATTCCTTATTTAAAAGTAAACCCAAGTCCTCAGTGAGATAAGGTACCTCACAGCACAGGGTGAATTTAAGCTACACCCACGTGTTCTCTTCTACCTGAGCATGCTCTAATTCTGCTGACTCTGACCACTGATGAGGGTCAATTCTGCAGAAGGGGACAAGCCACTGTGTCTCCCCAGTTTGAAGGGATTAGAGGAGATTCACGGCTTATTAGACTGGGTTTTCTTGTTTAAAGTATATACTACATTTTATTATTTTTCTTATAGTATCTCCTAATACTGAATTTTTTTTTGCAGTGATAAAAGACTCATCATTGTATACAACTGTATAATCATATAAGTGTATAATTTGTGGTCTTTAGTGTACTGATTATATTGAGAAACCATCGCTACTATCTAATTTCAGAATATTTCCATCAGTCTAAAAAGAAACCCTGTCTCTATTAGCTGCCCTGGTCCATTGCCCTCCCCCTCATCTCCTGGAGACCACTGATCTACTCTCTGTCTCTGTGAATTTGCCTGTTCCAGACATTTCTTACAAATGGAGTTGGACAGTATGTGACTTTTTGCATCTGGCTTCTTCCACTTAGCATCACATCTTCAAGGTTCAGTACTTCATTCCCTTTTTGAGGGGAGCTGAATAATTCTGTTGTAGATTGAGTTCTTGAGAGGTGCATTATTGGCTTTTCCTCCTGTGGGGGTTAGCAGTGGCAAGTTGAGTGTCAGAAGGGTCAAGAAAGGCAGGGCTGGCACACCTGTGTAGTGTGTCCGAGTGCTGTGCAGTGGGCAACTTGCTCACGTTCACTGTGAGATGTGAGCAGTCACCTTTATTTCAACCCTCTGCTCTGTCACAGTCCCTGTCTCTCCAGACTGCTGCTGTGGAGAGGTGACTGACTGGCACCTCACGTCAGATGTGGTCACTTGACTCAGTCCAGCTGATTACCATTTTGATTTTATCCCAGTTCCAAGTGTGATTCAACCAATTAGACCACTGTACGTGAGAGGAACAACCCCATTCAAAATTTGGGTAGTACATTATAATGAGCAAAGCACATTTACATCACGGTGTCATATGATTCCCATGGTAATTGTGTGACATAAGTAGGGGAAATAGTATTGTGTTCATTTGCAGAAATGATACCTGACACTCAAGGAGGTTAGTCAACTTGTTCAAGATTGTGATTCTAATGTTCAGGAAATGGAAGCGGAGCTCACCGCTGGTGCCTGATCGTGCATCCAGCAAACTCATGGAGTATCCCCTCCTTTTTGAAAGTTCAAGTCATACCATCTCACTTTCACGAAGTAAACAACATTCATAAAGGTGTTCCATAACTGAAAGAAATCAAAGAGGATTTCACTTTCATGACAAAAGCAGAAAAATGAAAGTATTGTTTCAGATTTGCTTGTGGCAGCTGACTGAGAGGCCCTAAGCGTCCCAGCGGGGGCGGGTGGGATTGCCAAATTCCTTGTAGGAACTGCTTTCTACAGGCTGTGTGTCTATCATGTCATTCCTATTTTTGCTATGTGTTAGTGATGTTTTAGGTTTTTATGTTATTTGGCAGGTTGTTTTCTGGTTGTGTAATCCTCAAAAATGCTTCTATATAAATTAATGGTAATTGCATCTTCAATTTATGCCATTTTGACTTATGAGAGGTTCCTAAGAATGGGGGAAGACTGTATTTGCTGAGCACTTACTATGGACCAGGCCCTGTTGTAGACTCTGTAGATTGGGCAATGAACAAAGGAGACAAAGCCTTAGCTGTTGTGGCCCCCAAAATAACAACACATGTCAATATATATCAGCTGGAGACAGGCTTGAAGAGAAATAAATCAGACAAGGAACTGAAGAGTGGCAGGATGAATGGGTCTGACCGCTAAGGACAATCAGAGAAGCCTGCCCTGACAAGGGCACCAGAGCAGAGGCCCAGAACACGTGAGGAACTGAGGCGCGGGTCTCTGGGGAAGGCACTGGGCCATGCTTGGTAAGCACAGCATGCTGTTAAGAAGGTGTTGTGATGCCTATTATAAAATGGTGGAGCAAGCTCAGAAATGCAAGTAGGTTTTAGCAGTAATATCTGTTAACCTTCCAGAACCTGTTTTCCCCCATCCACAGCTAAAATTGTGACTATAGCACAGTCCCTGAGAATGGAAGCCGAGGCCTGGTGGGAATTTCCAAATTTCCCAGAAGATTTTTGGTTCCTCTTTTTAGTCTGGTTCTTCCTCAGCCGTGCGTCTGCTGAGGGGACCCCACGTAAGCACACTGAGGAGCTCATTTGACCTTTAGAGTCACCCACACTGCTCCTGAGATGGCCGGACAAAAACTCCTAGGAAGCGTCATTAAAATTAGATCACTTTCCATTTGCACATGGCAGAGTCAGTTAGATGTCCTGGGTTTTTTTCTGAGGGCTCCAAACAGATTGGTGGAGAGAAACCGTTTTTTTAGGGTCCCAGATGAACGAGCTGTTGCCTGTCATGGGGTCTGGTCTCACAGCAAGACCAAAATCCTGTGTATCAGACACAGCCTGTGAGTGTGATGAAGGACTAGAGTGTAGGATCAGACTGGGCAGAGGGGAAAATAGGAAAGGAGACTCTTAGAGAAGAGCTGCCATGTCATAGTGACTTTATACTACTTAGGCGAATTGGATTTTACAATGATTCTGAGAGGTGGATATCACTCTTTTTGAAGACAAGAAAACAACCAGCAAGTGCTAGAAAAGCTGGGATGAGAACCCAAATTTATGGGCATTCATAGTCTATGCTATTTCTATGCATCATTTTGATCTGTTTTATCACTTTTTAAAGAGAGCATGATTTATTTAGCTATTATTGCTTCACTTCAGAATATGCTCCCTTCAAGTGTATTTATGTTTTTCATTTCTTCCCCCATTTCAGTTATATTGCCTAAAGCCTGGACTGGTGATATTTGGCATAACTGTCAAAAGGGGTGTCTTAGATTATTCTGAATTAACCTCAGAGTGCTATGCAAATACCTACCATCACAAAACTCTCTTCCTAAAGGCTTCAGTGGGGCCAGTTCTAGTTTGCTGGACGTCTGAAGAATGACTGGTGAGTTGGAGAGGTGCTACACCCCATGACTCTGCTGTCAAAAGACAGAGAGACCCAGAAATGAGGCTCCTAGATATGGACCTCCCTGAGGCATTTGTATGGCTCTGGGGATAGAGGGATAAGGGTGAGAAAGACACAGCATGACAGTGCAGGGGGCAAGGGAATGGGATGTCACTTATTAAAGAACTTGGACCTTAGGGGGTGCTGCTTTAGGTCAAGTGTCTCATAGAAAAATGACCAGGAATTTTGAACCCCCAAATCAGAAAATACGGTATAATAAGGGCTTTCGGTGTTAGTGATGAGTACTAGGAGCTAACAAAGAGATGGAGCTTAGATGCTGAAATATTGATGTCTCTAGTGTATACAACTGGGATAAGGAGCAGAATGTTTAAAATGGGGCCCTCTTAGCAATAGCAAACTAGAGGACAGCTGTTGCATGGATAGCAGATACCCCAGAAGATAAATGGTATAGATTCATTTAGTGTAGTGAACAGGAAAGAAATAATTCAGAGTATAAATGAGGCTTGCCTGTTGGAGATGAGAGGAATGAGTCAGTTCAACCTAAAGTCATGGGGTGGAAAGAAAGGAACTCTGTTTATTTAAACAAAAGAGCCCAGGAGTGAGGATGAGCAGTACTGATTTATTATCCTTGAACTGGGACCTAAAAATGGGGAAACCAGTAAACAGGTCTTGTTATATAAGAGTGAATTGTTTTGAAAAGCATAAGGAAGCTGGAGGGAAACAGATTTCAATTCCAAGCCAAGCAAAACTTCTAAGTCTCACAGTCCAAAGATGGAATTAACAGCTAATTAATTAAAAATTAGTAAATTTCCCCTTCCTTGAAAGGACAATAAAATTCATATTTGCCGAGTGCCTAGACACTGAAGATCATGTTTGACATAAATTACCTCATTTTATCCTTTTAATAACCAGTGAGAAGATTGGACTGCAGAGAACTTAAGTAAGTTGCCTACGGTCACACAACTGATGTGGAGTTTATTGAGCACCCATGTTCTTTCCACCCCAACATACAAAGAGACCTCTAGGCAGAGGTGTTAACAAAGGGCACTCAGTCATACTTCTCTTTTATAGCTTATTCAATTCTGAGAGCTTCAAATTCCAAGTCAGCCAGGTGAGAAGAGAGTGGATCATGATCCTGTGTCAGTCAGTGAAGTCACAGGAGTCTGTCTTTAGCTCTCCAAATCTGCATAAAATGTATCCTCAGATTCTCCTATCGTTAAAAACAGTTCTGCATTTTAAATGAAGCTGTGCATTTATATGCGAAGCGTGTTCTGTGCATTGCTGTACTACATGCATTGGGAGGAGAGGGGCTGTAGAAGAAAGGAAAGGAAGAAAACAGTGTGTTCCAGGGACTAATGAACATCTTACTTCGCAGGGAAGTGTTGATAGTAACCAGGACAGAACGCCAAGGTCTTCTGTAATTGGATTTCCTGGGGGGATGTCTGTTTTATGTCTGTAGCACAAGAATTTCTAAGGAAATGGATGTCACTTATTCAAAAAAGTATGTTCCTTTATCCAGAAAGAGTATATATTTTCAATAGGTGATACAAGTACAGTTGATTCTCATTATTGGCAGTGGTTGTTAGCACTAAGTTCCTTGGAACACTGAATTTCGTGGATCTTGAGTCACCGCTGCTCAGGGAAATACAGTGATAGTTCCCTGTGATCCTCTGATGACATTTCATCAACTGATCAATATGTAGATTTGTATTATGTGTGTTTCTGTTTTTACGACTCATCACTTAATATGTACTGTTGATTCATTAACATTGAACTCAGAGCTATGACACTATAACCCATGTCTGAGCAAAGCTTATCTAACACACATATTTTCTCTGTAAGCTACCCCACAACCTTAGCCAGCACCCCACACAATGTTTGGGGCCATTTTGAACAACAAAACCACCCAAAAATGAATAAAAATGTGAAAAGTGTGGCATGAACTGGATTGCCAAGTGGACACATTTGTACTCTGAGAGCTGAAGTGAGATGGCACAGTATCTCCTTGCTTTACCTCATCATTGGCAACCCTGCATATGTGTGTGAATGACTGTAAAATTGTCACAAGTACTGATGGCGGTGTTACAAATATATTCTAGAGAGTAGATCAATTTGCAAATACAGAATCTGTGAGAAGTGGGGCTTGACTGTATTATATAAAATATGAGCCTCTTTGGTCTTCGTGGTTTCTCCATCTCTGTCCTTTATTCTTCCCTCGTGACCTGCAGTCTGAGAGAGAGGTGGTTAGCAGGGCCTGGGGAGGGAGAAAAGGAGAGTTGTCCCATGCTTACAGAGTTTTAGACTTGCAAGAAGAAAAAGTTGGGGATATCTATTTCTCAACACTGTGAAGTGCATAGCACTGCCACCTGTATGCTTAAAAATGGCTAATATGGTAAATTCTATGTTACGTGATTACCCACATTTTTTAAAAGTGAGAGGGGGGAAAAAAGCACTGGGAACCAAAACAGTCCAAATCAAACTGAATTCTCTGATCACACTCAGTCGCTCAATGCAGCACTCTGGGTTCCATTCCTGCCAGCTCTGTACTTAATAAATATAAGTCTTGTTCTGTCTGTTTCTCCTTAGGCATCAACCAGGTGAGCAAGACAGTGAAAGACAAAGCAGTGCTCCCTTGTAATTACAACATTTCCTCAGAAGACCTGGAGAACTTTCGCATCTACTGGCAAAAAGGAGATGAAGTGGTGATGACTGTCATTCGTGGAAAAGAAGACAAGTGGCCCAAGTATCAGAACCGTACCTTCTTCTTTCCCAGTGACCTCTCCATCACGATCTTGGGTCTGCGCCCATCAGACAATGGCACGTACACCTGTGTCGTTCAGAAGTCGGAGAAAAATGCATCGTCTCACAAAATGGTCCACCTGAATGAGGTGATGTTATTCGTTAGAGGTCAGTGGGATTTTCTGATTTATTTCAAGCCAGGAGATTTGTGATACTCTTAAAGACATACTCCTCTTGATCTGGGTGGAAATTAAACCAAACAGTGGTGTTTCTCACTTCATTTTTCAGAAAACAGTTAGAACTGTTTTCTCTAGATATCCTGGAAATAGCTACTTGTGCATTTTTTGCACTTGGACAGTTTAAGTTCTGAACACCATAGTGACCAAAAGAGCCTTCGGAATCACATGGCAGCACACTCGACTTGATGTAGCTGTACCACTAACTGTACTTGATGCAGTCATATATTCTGGTAAAAGTAAAATATATTAAATGGCGTAAGAACAATGTAGGTATAAATATATTTCAATAGACATAAAATTGTGTGTCTGTTACTATGACTGTTGAACTGTTTTACTCTAATATTTTCAAAGCAGTTTACTTGTACGTTGAAAGCTCTCATCTCCAAGTCATTCCCCTAAAGTGAGATGTTAGAGAACTGAATGCACAGCTTATGCTTTCCACAGGGAAGACAGTTCTTTCGCTCACAGCCCTATTTATACTTTGAAGGATGAGTATTTCTCATCGGTGGGTAGAAAGGGGCCTGGTCCTGATCACAGATGACAGTACTATAAGATGCTGATATCGCCTGAGCCCTTCTTGAGATATCATAATCCTGGGTCATTCCTTCACACTTAAAATTCAAACATAAAGCCCCCTCCTAGAGCGCCTCCCTGGGTTCTTGAGCCTTAGTGGAATCCGAACTTCTTACTTAAAAGATCATGATTAATCTTGACAATAGCTAGCGTAAGCAGATGCTGAGTGAATTCTTCACTATTTTGCCATGCTTTTGTTTTCAGCTATGTTGAATCTTTCACTGTAGCTTCCAGATCACAGATAAAGCTTAAGCCAGAGTTACATGGAATTATCCTACCCTATAGATTCCCTGTGCATGGAGAAAGCAAATATTATATGGAGATGTGAACTGAGTGGGCACTCAGAGGCCTACCTCCCCCACAGTTCTGACCTGTGTTGATCCCCTGTGTTTTCCATGGTAGCTGCTCCTGCTAGTTCCAGCATTCTTCCCACAAGGCCCCTGAAAGTAACAAAAACGTGTTACAAATATATTAGTGTGTACTGTTTAATTGTATTATATAGATAATTTTTTAAACAGAATACTCAGAAAGAAGTAAACTCAGGACTGGTATATTGTGATAGGAAGACAGAGTAGAAAATCCATGATGGACAGAAGGCAGAGTTTCAGGGAAGGCAAGACCTTTAAGTAGACTTAGAATAGAAGACCAAGGACAGCAAAGGCACACATGAGTGCAGGGGTCTTGAAGGGGCCAAGAGTGTAGAGAACACTAAAGTTAGATCAGAGAAGACCACAGAGGAAACTTCATCTGCTTCATTGACCAGAATCAATTCTAATTTTCCCAATTGTGTTCATTAGAACAGCATTTCCCAAATGTTAAGGTGCTTATGAATCAGCTGGGGATCTTGTTAAAACGCAGCTTTAAATTCCGTAGGTCTGGGCCAGAGTTTGAGACACAAGAAATTAGACAATCTCTCATTTATGTGGATAGAGTCATCAACTGTCCCATTTTGCCTAGGACTGAGAGGGTTTTTCTCAGACAAGTGATTTTCAGTGCTAAACCTTAGGAAACCTCAGGCTAACTGGGATAAGATTTACCAAAGTTTGCAAAATAATATTGTATGGCATAGCAGTATATGAAAGTCTCTATTAACCAGCATACTTGAGGACAGAGCTATACTTAACAGATACATTAACTAGGTAAAAATATTTTACCCTTCTAAAACAATTCTTCCTTTCCTAAGGTATTATTACCCTACCCATTATATGTGGTGAAAACTTGGGTTCATTGATTAAAATGAAATATAAAAGAGTAATTTTCTGATGTGTCACAGCCTTGCATGGCTTTAGGCACTGTTTCAATAAACAGACCACCTTACCTAGAAAAGTTAGGAGACGAAGCTGAGGTTATCCCAAGCCTAGTCAAACCTCGAAAAGATGATTTTTAACACACTCCCTGATATTAGTGACTTTCTTTTAGCTTAACTACTTCCCAGAAAAGCAGCGTGCAGAAGAAACATGAATCATAATTTAGGATATGAGCTACTTGGATTTGTTATTCCAAGTTGAAACACATGACACATTGATGTTATTATAAGAAATAAAGGAATATTGTTGATGTTAACTACTAGTGTAATATGTTGATCATATAGGTTAAATCTAAGGCTTAGGAAATGATAACGTCAACTAAAAATGGCCCAGAAAGATGTCAAACTTAATTTTGGGACAGGGTTAATTCAAAAAAGAAAACTAATTTCACTTCCAAACAACTCCAAGCTTTTCTTGGCAATTCAATCACTTGCCATTACTTTTTTTTAAAAAAGATTTATTTTTATTTATACATACAAGAGCTGGGGTACAGGCCAGAGTCCAGGGTGGTGAGAGGATTCACCAGAGACAGAGTGGGGAACAGAACAGGCAGATGGACTGAAACACACTGCTGAGGGGAGCAGTGGGCAAGGTAGGAGACGTCTGCCTCGCCATGTGGGTCCCCTACCTGGCCGGCGGCAGGGATCAAACTTGTACTGCAGTGGCTGCGGTTTGCTTCATAGTGCGTTGCTTAACACACTGCGCCACCAGGGAAGGCCCTGCCATCACTTTTGAAGGGCAGTTAAACACTCTCCAAATACTACCAGGCAGTCAAGAAGAGTTTCACCTGGCAACTTGATTTAAATGAGGGAACTCATCTAAAAGAAGACAAATTTAAGACCAGTCTATTAACTGACATCCCCTTGTGTAAGACTCTGTGCTATGTGACTTATCTTCATGATGTCATTTAGTTCTTACAACCCTGGAAGGCAGGTATTATTATCCCATCTTAGAGATGAGCAAGTGAAGACTGAAAGTGGTTAAATAACTGGCTCAGGGTTACAAGGCAAAACTGATTATAAAACCACTATTGGTGACCACTACGCCATATGTCATTTCTCTGTGGGACTCAGAATTCTGAAAAAGAAAACTTACTGTATGGAATGAAATATGGAGAAATGGGTTTCCCACATTCAAGTTCACTAGTACAAATTCTTCTTCAAGTCTTAGTGACAAAGTGGTGTGGGGAGCTTTCTCCTATGTTCTCCACAGTCATTTCATTATGCTTTGCCTGGAGAATACATTAGTGTCTTTGGGGAGTCAAATATACAAATGTAAGAGTGCCTCAAGTATCTTGGAGTAGTGTTAGGGAAATCTCTCTTAAGGTGTACTGGAATAGAAGGGGGCCACTAGTGTATAGCAGTTGAGATTACAGGCTCATTATGTACCATTTGAATAGCAGTTGATCAGGTTAAAAGACTACTTTTTTTAAAGATTTATTTATTTATGCATACAAGCACTGGGGTACAGGCCAGAGGTGTGGGGGGTGAGAGAATTCACCACAGAGAGCGGGGAGCAGAAC
>JAGFMF010011454.1:447077-484973 GCA_019455555.1 Galemys pyrenaicus | reverse complement strand
GTCACCCCCTGGCCGGCAGCAGGGATCGAACTCGTGCTGCAGTGACTGCGGTTTGCTTCATAGTGCGTTGCTTAACCCACTGCGCCACCAGGGAGGCCCAAGACTACTTTTTAAAAAGCAAGGGATGGCCCTCCCTGGTGGTGCAGTGGGTTAAGCAACACACTATGAAGCAAACTGCAGTCACTGCAGCACGAGTTCGATCCCTGCTGCCGGCCAGGGAGGGGACCCACATGGCATAGCAGACCTCTCCTGCCTCGCCCGCTGCTCCCCTCAGCTGTGTGTTTCAGTCCATCTGCCTGTTCTGCCCCCTGCTCTGTCTGGTGGACTCTCTCACCTCCCATGACTCTGGCCTGTACCCCAGCTCTTGTATGCATAAATAAATAAATCTTTAAAAAAAATAAATAGGAATAAAAAGCAAGGGAATGCTAAACAAAATTTAGGATAAAGGAAGTTACCTCAGGTATGGGAAACAGAGGTAGAGATCTGTGAGACTATACAAGTAGATTTACCTAACTTAGAGTCAGTGCTCTGGTTCTTGTAAACTCAAATTGGAAATTGAGTTTACAGGTGTTCATATAAAATATTATAAATACATATGCATAAGTAAATAAGAGTCACTTTGTATAACTCAACTATCAAGAAGAAGGAAAGGAAGACTGGTATATACCAGCAAAATGTGAATTCAAGTCTCAGTTCTTCTTATTATGGCTTCTTTAAAGCTCAATTTGATTATTTCTAAAATAGAAACTGTATTAGATTACATCTATGCAATTACTGATATTTGACCTTTTATAATTTACAGCCTACCTCCTAGGATTATCCAGATCTAACAAATAGTAAGAGCTCAAAAATGGTGTCTTATTGCTTTTCTCTTTACATCTCACATGTGCAGTATTTATTCATGTAAACCTACTTCTTTCTTTAATAAATGTCCCCTTACCTCCATCAAAGTAATGAAGAATTAATATAACCAATTCAAACCAAAGTTTGTCTTTGGATTATACATAACTATTAATTTCTTATAGGAAGTTGCAAATTATATCTCATTTTATCATTCTTATTGAAACTAGATAAGTTATTAAAGATATAACCTCCCCCCCCACACACACATGTGCATGCTCACACAGCTATGCAATGATATGTATTTATATCCTATTCTTTCCTCAGCTGACTTCACAGTCCCCAATATAACTGACCTTGGAAGTCCATATCCTATGATCAGAAGAATAAGTTGCTCAACCACTGAAGGTTTTCCAGAGCCTCACCTCTTCTGGTTGGAAAATGGAGAAGAATTAAATGCCCCAAGTACAACACTTTACCAAGATCCTAACACTGAGCTCTACACTATTCGCAGTGAGCTAGAGTTCAACATGACAACCAACCACAGCTTCGTCTGTCTTGTCAAGTATGGAGACTTAACAGTGTCACAGACATTCAACTGGCAAAAAAGTAAGTGACTGCTCCTGGGGTAACTACTACTTAAGATATAAAAAGATAATCAGGGCCTCCCTAGTGGCGCAGTGGGTTAAGCAATGCACTATGAAGCAAACCGCAGCCACTGCAGCACGAGTTCAATCCCTGCTGCCGGCCAGGGAGGGGACCCACATGGCCCGGCAGACCTCTCCTGCCTCACCTGCTGCTCCCCTCAGCAGTGTACTTCTGTTGATCTGCCTGTTCTGCTCCCTGCTCTCTGTGGTGAATCCTCTCACCTCCCCCCCACCTCTGGCCTGTACCCCAGTGCTTGTATGCATAAATAAATAAATCTTTAAAAAAAATAAAAAGATAATCACTTGGCCAGATACATATAGACTTGATCGACTTTGACAGCATTTTGGTAGTATTTTTAGAAAAACAAACCAAAAAAATTAAAATAAAGTGCTGTGATTTATTAAGGTCACTGTAGAAGGGGTAGAAGTATAATGTTATTGGAGTAGTTTTATTTAGTAAATGTTCTAAACACTAGACATCCAAATAAGTGCTATCCATCAAGTAGTCATTTGGGAAATCATTGTAACAGCATTGTTGTTATTGAAGTACTAAATATTGCACTCAGGGCCTTGGCATTTTCCTTCCTGAGGCCCCTTCTGCATGGTTCCTTAGTGTCCAGTGATTGTCTTTTTGCATGTAGCTGTGACTTTTAAAAACTAGTGGTTTACTTAGAGTGAAGTCTGGTGAAGAAGGTGAATGACAAATTCCTTGAAGACAATACCTGTAAAATCAGGTCATTTTTTACCAAATACTATGGCTGAATATGTATGGAATTCTCTTACTCCAAGAGATGAAATCATCTAAATTCTGAATTGGAAAAAGTTGGGTTTTTATAAATCTATGTATGTTATGCCTGTAACACTTACTACAGGAGAACTTAGATACTTAGAATACATGTCCAAAATGTGTGGCTGATGAACCACAGGCCTCTCCCCACTCCCCAGGCCCACTCCTAAGAGTATGTCTTGTGGTTTCAAAGTAAGAAACAATAAATTAAGTCTGACATACAGTGGTACAAAACTAAGTCATATGACATACAATATACGTTTATGTCTATGTCTTACTCTTACCTCTCCTTGTAGTAGAAATAATATTTTAGATTCTAGTGGATGATTTACTGTAGATCTTTCCACTTTGAGGTGGGTTCTTTATTTTCCTCAATAGGTAATAAGGCAAAATTTCTTTGGAAACTTTTTTCAAATAGGACTGTGGGGCCTCCCTGGTGGCACAAGTGGCAGCGCACTATGAAGCATCTGCAGCCACTGCAGCAGGAGTTCGATCCCCAGCCAGGGAAGTGACCCACATGGTGCGGCAGGCCTCTCATGTTTTGCCCGCTGCTCCCCTCAGCAGTGTACTTCAGTCAGTCTTCCTGTTCTGTCCCCCACTCTGTCTCTGGTGAATCCTCTCACACCCCACACCTCTGGCTTGTACCCCAGTTCTTGCATGCATAAATAAATAAATCTTTAAAAAAATAGGAACTGGCATCATTTTACTATTAGTACAAACTCGTTTCTTTCAATCATCTTTTATGTATTCTAAAAAAAATTATGAAGATGGGGTGTGAGTCATATAGTAAAGATTTTTTTGTCATTCAGCACTAGTTTTCACTTTTTTAATATAACACTTTATTAGTATAACCAACTTAGACTATTGTGACTAAGGTGGGGGACGTATACAGGTTAGCAAAGCGGCTTCAGTCATGTATCACTTTGAAAGCAATTTAAATCATATGGGGGCGCTGGCAAAATTTCCCATCAAAGGGCCAAATAGTAAATATTTTTGTCTTTCTATATCTTATGCAACACCTCAATTCTGCTATTATAGCTTGAAAGGAACTATAGGCAAGACATAGCTATGTTTCAACATTTTATTTAAAAAAAAATAAATGGTAGATAAGAATTGGCCTGAGTATTGTGGTTTGCTAACTTACAGGGAACAGAATGCAGCCCTTTAAAGAAAAGGATGGAGCTATAATTTAAAGATAATTTAGACTATCCAGCTTTATCATTTTCCCATATTATGTCTTCTCTCATTCTTCCTTCAGGCAAAGCATGAACAGTACCCCTCTTCAGTCTAATTCAAAATATCATCTCTTTTCCCCATTTGGTCTATTTCAGACGGTAAATGGAGATATGGTTAAGTTTGTCTACTCACTCATTCAGTCTTTATTAAGTACTTATTACATACCAAGCATCTTGTTAGATGCTAGTGCTATCTTATGGTCAGAGAGCCTTAATGTGTAAATACCTCAAATCTCATTAATTAAACCACAGGCATCATTTAGAATCAAAAGTAAATAATGCTTTTGTGGGAAGTCAAGGACTGACTGCATAAACAAACATAAATTAGGTGTAGAGTTTATAGAAATGTTACACAGCAGTGTTACTATACTACTCTAAAGCCACCTGAATTTGTTAATCAAGATTAGGTCTATGATTCTTTTAGTTGGGCTGCCAAGTTTGTTAGTTCTTGACATACTAGTAGGCATGTGTGTGTGTGGAAGGGAACCCTCCCCACCCCATGGTGTCTGACGAGCTAAATGTGCACACATCCTTTGCATATAACTATTATGCATTTGGGATTTGGGGTCCTCTGTATATAACTATTATGCAGTGCCTCCTGGGGTGTTTCCAGGTTCCTAAGATGCATTAGAACAGAATTGGTTTCTGAAAATGATTTCTCCTTCTTCCCCTCAAAAATACTTCCTCTCAAGAGGCTGAGAGAGGTTTGAGGGTGGTTAGGAAGTGACTTCTGAGAGGAAGCCAGGGATGAGTCAGAACCTGTGAATCAGCCTGTGCCATTATCCCAGGAAATAGCAAAAGCTTCGTTATTCGTTTGAGTTTCATTTGGTCTACAGAAGGTCAACCCTGATACTCCATGTTCCCGTGCAATCTGGTGTTTTAAAGAAAAAGAAAAACCAATTTCCCTAGCCTTTAAGTGATAGGTACAGTAATGTGCATTTTACAATGATTACTGCAGCCGAATGTGTAGTAGTTATTACAGCCCAGGAAACCAGAGGTAACGAGGCCAATGGAAGGTACTAAGGAGGAAATGAGGGGGAAAAGCAACTGAACGAAGGCAGTTGCTGCAAGAGATTTTGGGAGAAAGGAATCAATTCCAGAGATATCCTAGGTACAGTATAGAAAATTCATTGGACTCTACTGGGTAGCAACCACAAAGACAAGCTTTCAGTCTTACCTGGGCAAATAATGGTGTTGCCATCCACTATATGCTAAGTGGAGAATGTAAGTGGCAGGTATGCTTCAGAAAGAACATAGTGAGTTCAGTTTTAATTAGGTGGAGATGCTGGCATCGAACCATGTAATGAGCCTCTGGAAATACAAATCTAGAGCTAAGAGCTGAGATCAGAAATATGACATATGGATTCAGAAGTCCAGTGGAATTTCAAAACCTGGGTGTGAATGAGATTGCCCAGGAAGACAAAGGCCAGTGAGAGAACAGGTCCACTGACCAAGTTGCCTGGCAACAACAGTACTTAAAGGACAGGGGGAAAAAGACCAGCCTATAAAGCAAACCAAGTCGTAACAAATAACAGAAGAATGTGTTGTCACAGAAGTCTGAAATTTACCTTCAAGACTCAGAAAAGTCTTGTAGAAAAACAGTAAGTAAATCAATATTGGGTGCTTGTAAGGCATTCCGGAGCAGTCACAAGAAGATGAGCTATGATTATTCCTTTGAGTTTGTGGCCCTGTCCTTTCTCCAGATGTTGTCTCTGCTCTTTCTCAGAGGGGCTGACGAATAAATGGTGCAGCTGCTACTCCTGATCAGGAGTGACCAGCTGTGCTGTACGCACTCGTCTCCCCACATCCACCCTCATGCCCCCATGTCCTCTGTGGGGCAGGAACTACAGCTGATAGTTTGCACGATAGTTTCCAGGATGGTCCCACCTAACTCCAAGACACAACCATTCTTAGTTCTTTGTTGGGGCTCTTACATCCTTCCAAAAGCGCTAGGCTAGATGGTGAAAAATTTGCATTTGAAAATGAATGTAAGGTGGCTCTTGTAGTCTTAGGCACTACCATGAGTGTGTGTGTGTGGGGGGGGGGGTGTGAAGAGAACATGCTAAGAGAAAGGAAGAAGGGTTGCCATAACTGGTGAAGGAAAAATAAAGTCCATTTTTTATGCTCAAAAGCTATTACATGGGTATTAGTTGCCCTTAGTATGTATCTGATTGAAGTGAGAAAAATGCTAGCAGCTACATACTGAAAAGCTGACCAGGCAAAAAGTGAAAAACACTCTCTAGAGCTGTGTTAATGTAAGAGGCACGGGAGGCATATTAGAGAGCTGGAAACACATGAGTTGATTTTTTTTTCCTTCACAGATGAGTTAGACCACCATCTTCGTTCCTCCATGACCTGGACCTACGTCTCAGTATTTGGGTGTGTTGTGATCATTCTAATCATAGCTGTCCTTTACAGTAAGTACTGTCATGCTAATATCAGTATCTCACATTTGATCAGTATGGTTCAGCATCTCACCAAGGTTTTAGCCATTTTCTTCTCATTTTTAAAACATTTTGGAAATGTTAGTGTCTCCTTTACTAGTCTCAGCAAGTTCTGTTCATTCACTGGATGGGTATTTCTTGGACACCTGCTATGTGTTTGGTTCTCTACTAGCCCGTGGAGTTACAAAGATGAGAAATTACTGTCCTAAGACACACTCTAGTTTAGTGCTTCTGTTTTCCACCTAATTTTAGAATATTTTCTTGGAGACACTCAGTCTTGCCTATTTAAAAACATTTCTGATGCAAAGTGATCATCTAATCTTCAATTTGATATTGGAGGGAAGGCAGAATGACAAGGTTAGGGAGGGGGCAATAATCGTTTCCTTGGAGCCAGGTAAGATGGTTCAAGTGAGATTACTGATTCTCAATTCTTCAGAATACCAGGAGTATATGAGAAAGACAAGAGATACCTAGGATATTTTCTGCTATGAATGAAAAATCTTGGTCTTACTCATATGCTACCTTCAATCACCATAATAAAATGACAAGGAGATGTTAGGCCAGAGAGAAGGCCTTCATCACCATGCAGGAGCACCAACACTTATTGAAGGAGGAATCACAATGCTGAGCAAAGAAAATTGGAACACCAACACATGTTGTTTTCCCAACCTTCAGCACAAAAAATTGTCAAAGCTCAGGAAAGCCACTAGAAACTCTTTGCTATGAACAACTCACCCTATAGGTAGAACAGAGATGAGATGTGAATTCAAGATTTTTTAAATGCATACTGACCTCCCCAACCCCTGCTAAATGTCTGATTTATGGTTACCTGTTAATTTTGTTTTTCATTTTTTTCCATGATTCCTTCTTTGGTTCCACTATATTCCTCCTATAAGTGAAACCATCTGGTATTTTCCTTTTACCTTCTGACTTATTTCACTGAGCAAAATCTATGGGCACAATTTAAGGGAAATTCGCTTATTTAGATTCTTATTGTTTTGTGCTTCTCTTCAAGGTTGTTATAGAAAATGGAAAAGAGGAATAAAGGAAGAATGGAAAAAAGATCCCCTACCCACAGAAGATATATAGAAGAATCAGGCCGAACATCTGAAGGTCACCTCCCTGAGCTTTTCTCTACCATAAAAATGTGATATGTGAGAGCATGCGCACCATGAGCCACACAGTTTTCTTCCTCTCTACCAAATTTAACATCATCCACCTTTTTGAAAACCTCATTCAGATTACTCAAAACAGCTGGTTGGCATCTCTCCTTTCTCCCCACATATAACTTGGTTATTCTCACCACTTCCTTTGTTGTGCTACTCTGACAGCTTAGTTTCATTATCTATGAAACACTATGTTAAGTTCATCTTGAAGTACTATTCTGTGCTAAGTCCTTACTTTGCTCATTCCTTTTTTCCAATCAATCTGATGGACACACACTGACGTCACTAAGGCCTCACTCTGCTCTAATTCAGGTTGGTTTCGATGCCTCTTACTGCCATCCCACTGACCTAATTAGTCATAGACCCAGATTTCATAATGAATCATTTCTCTGTGTTTTTCTCCACTCAGAAACTCAGAAGAGACCCCACTGACAAGTTTTTACATGAGAAACCAGGCAAATACTAATCACCAAATGAGCAAACCTAGCTCAATGCTCTCTTCTGTGAGATAAGCAAGGATGTATCAGATATGGTTGCTGCTTTAAAACTTTTCTCATTCCAGCTGATATTTTCAGTCTAAACATCCTCAGTTCTTTCATTGTTCTTCACAGCTCTATGTGAACACACTTGATGTCAACAAATGACTCCAAGACTTTAGGTAGAAGTCCAAGTCTACATGCAATGGATTAATTACTATCTGGATTTTTTTTTATTAAGGGAGCATAAGCTTTTGTGAGCTGTACTGTTAACATATATCAATCTTTGTTATCCTAAAATTCCTAGGTCTTTTTCATATAAGAAACAATGGAATATTGGCATCCAAGACACTTGATACTATATCCAGGTGGCTATAGAGTCCATAAGTAGTTCAGTTTTGACTTGTAAAGTCAATATCAGAAATGAGTCTGCAGAATTGCCTTTAAAAATAAAGGACAATGAAAAATAACACCTGGGACTTATATAACAGCTTATGTTTTACAAAAGCATTACTTTATTTTAGTCTTACAAGAAATCTGTAGGAGCAAGATCTCCAGTCTACAGGAGAGAAACATTAGCCTCCAGAGATTGAGTGATTTGACCAAGGTCAGACAAAACCAGCACGTCAGATTACATTCTGGATTTATTTTCATGTGCCCTATCTTACGCTTTATTAAATTGTAGGTTTATTAAGAGCAGCAACCATGTCTGATACATCCTTGCTTATCTCACACACAGAAGAGAGCGTTGAGCTAGGTTTGCTCATTTGGTGACAGTTGGTTTCTCATGTAAAAACTTGTCAGGCTAGTTCTTAATTCTCTCATAATTCAAGCAGCCCTTTATAGTCTTTAGCTATAGTGTCCATAATGATAATTTAGTTTGGGAATGCCCTTGCAATATAAATATAAATTTTAAAAATGTTTTCCTCAGGGCTCTGTGCTGATGCTGCCTGTCCTGCCTCTGCGCTTCCGCTCCATCGCGGGTTGCTGCCCACTGGCCAGAAGCACAGGCTCCCTGCAGCCTGCTCTGAGCCAGTGCCCCGAGTAGGGGCCCCAGCGGGGCTCCTGGGTAGAACTGCACTTTAGCAATAGTGGGGTGGCAGCCACCTTCTATTTACAGTGGCACAGGGAAAATGTCACCTGGATGCCCAGAGGTCTCATGGTAATAGTCCAACCCACCAGACCTCAGAGAACACCCAAGGAGCTTCGGCAGCAGATACCCACAGCCACGGAGGAAAAAAGAGCATTCGGTCTGAGGAAGATTATACTGACAGAAGGAAAGAAGTTGAAAGTGTCTTGATGAAAAACTCAAGATTGGATCTGGGATTAGTCAAGTCAGTCAGAAAATGCCCCCACCCACCTCCCTGGAGTTCCTCTTTCAACAACCTAAGAACACACATCATTCACTCTCACTATGAAAGACACAAGTGTGAAGAAGAGGACATTTTCTCAGCCGAATTTCCGAAGACTTTCCCGCCCCCTCCCCCCATCCCATCTCTGCTGCTTTCCCATCTGCTGACAGTCAGATTGGGGATCTGTTTTTGGAAGGTGGTTGCCAACCTCCACGGTGTGTTTTGATGCAACGGAGTCACTGTTTTCATTAAGTGGGAACTGAAAACAGTGGTCTAAGAGGGATAGTTGGTTCAAAGACAGTACTATTCAGTTATTGGTTCATATTGGACTGACTGCTACTCTCCTTAACTGGAGTATGCTAGCTTAACTTTATAAAATATTTGAGAAAGTTCTCATTAAAAATATTTTTTGTTAAACAGTAAGCTGTCTTTAGAAAAAAAAATTGAGGAAACAAAACTTTTATAGGACTTTTAGGTCATTAAAGTGGCTTTTCCTCCATGGTACTTCTGGATCCTGATGACATCAGCGTAAAATTGAAGGAAAACAGAAGTCAACTATTGTTCCTGTGTTACTTACTGGTTACTCCTTTCCCAGAAATTGCCTTTCATAATTCATTGTACCCTGGAATGGACCTGGCTTAAGCTGGGCAACATTCTCATCTTAATATTTGGATAGTAACTTTTTTCAAATGGGGCTAAATTGAAAACATTTTATTTGGGGAGCTATAAAAGACTAAGCTACATTGTCTAAGGATGTCTAAATAGTGGTTCTCAGAACAAAAATCACTGAAAAAAATAAAAGTAGAAGATGGACAAGAACTTAAGAGCAAAGGACAAAAACAACATAAAAAATAAAAATTGCTGCATTAAGGTTCACTAGACACGATCAAGGGAAACCCCAGTAAGTAGCCACAACATAGGGTAAATTTAATACAGCTTACTTATGTTTGAAATAAATTATATTATTGCTTGTTACATTTGATAAATGTGTTATTGTTTCAAGAGTTGTTTTACTTTTATTCTGATATTTTCATTAAATGAATAAAATTATTTTTGAAAGCAACCATCTAGTTGAATTAATCGCTATGTGGGTATGAATAACAGATTTGACTAATTGCTAATTTGTCACAATTTGTGAATGGAATTTTAATATAACATCTTTATGGAGTTTGGTATAAGAGCAAATTATGGTGAAATATACTGGTGCAGAGGCTCTCCTTTTTTTTTTTTTAAAGATTTGGTTTTGTTTTTTCTTAATTTATTTATCACACAAGAGCTGGGGTATAGGCCAGAGTAGGCCAGAGTCGAGGGAGGTGAGAGGATTCACCAGACAGAGTGGGGAGCAGAACAGGCAGACTGACTGGAACACACTGCTGAGAGGAGCAGCAGGTGAGGCAGGAGAGGTCTGCCACTCCATGTGGGTCCCCTCCCTGGTCGGCAGCAGGGATTGAACTCGTGCTGCAGTGGCTGCGGTTTACTTCATAGTGCGTTGCTTAACCCACTGCGCCACCAGGGAGGCCCTAAAGATTTGTTTCTTTATGCATACAAGAGCTGGGGTACAGGCCAGAGGCACAGGAGGTGAGAAGATTCACCAGAGACAGAGCAGGGAGCAGAATAGGCAGACTGACCGAAACACACTGCTGAGGGCAGCAGCGGGCAAGGCAGGAGAGGTCTGCTGTGCCATGTGGGTCCCCTCCCTGGCTGGGGATCGAACTTGAGCTGCTGAGCAATGGATGTGTTGCAGGGTGGAGCTCAACCCGCTGCGACACCAGGGAGGCCCGAGGCTCTCATATTCTGAAGACTACTTAGTTATATCATGGGCACTATATTATATAGCACCTGGGCATTGTACTACTCTTTCCACAATTCATTTCATTTACTACTCATTCTGAAGCAGATCCTATTTCATTTGACAGGAAAACTGAGAGTTGAAGTAAAACAGTTTTGCTACGTGTCACATGGCTGCAGAGCGCATGGGAGGGGTTAGCAGCCAGTAGTCTGCCTCCAGAACCCATGGTTTCAGCCAAATCTTGCTTCTATGGGAAACATGTTTTCCTAGTAGTTCTAAAACCAAACAAAGCATTTGAAGTTTTTTCCCCTCAGTGTACTTAATGCAGTAATCTCCTGTCCCCATCACATTCCTCCCCACTCAGTAAAAGTTACAATCTGTGGGAAGACTTCCTTATAAGGCAGCAAGCTCCTGGAGAATAGAGACTGTGTATTTAGATTGAGTAATTTTACATGGCATCATGGCATACATTGTCAGCAATACTAAGAAAGGAAACAAAATCTGATGTCTCTAAATAATAATTATTTCTTAATATTTTATTGCTAATAACACAGGAGTCATCTTTGATTTTTATTAGAACAAAACCAAACACTAAGACATTAGGCCCGCACTTTCCAAGATCCTGGAGTCCATGGGGCTACACAGACTATTTCCCTTACCTACTTCTTTTCCCTCCTCCTCCCAGTTTTCCCTAGAGTACCCTTTTAAAGGTTACAGGAATAAATATGAAACTTGTGAAATTCAACTTTAACCTTTTGGAACTTTAGTGTTGTAAAATCCAATAGGAAAGATATATATTGATGGATCAACATAATGTCAAATATATCAATGGAGGATAAGAAAAGTGAGAGTACAACAGCCCAAATCTTGGTTTAAAACAAAAAAATAAGAGCAAATCACCACCGCCTCAGATAGCAGCACATACATTTGTCAGCAAGCTGACCGTTGACATTCAACAGATAGGGCAACATAGCCCCTTCAACTCTGACAAGTTTCAAATATCCAGAACATTTTCAGTCCTTGTCATGTTTATCAGTTGATGAAGGGTTTCTAGGAAGATTTAGCAGGGCTTCGATTTTCTTAACGTCATCCTTGGATTGATTTTTCTGTAAATTCCTTTCAATTTTCTCAGGGAGCTTTTCTGTAAACTGTAGTCTGGCTTCCCTGTGTTCAAAGAATGAAAAGGGTATCAATTTCCATTTCTTTAGTTCTTAGAGATTTTTTAAAAAGACATTTGTCTTACTCTTTCTGCAACTTATGACTATTCTGACAGTGATTCTGCTGTGACAGCAGCTCTGACCCAAAAGGTATTCTAGAATTCTTAACAATAGTGAATTACAGGAGCTGAAGTACATGGGCTAATGTACAAGCCTCAAAAACTGGCTGTCCCCTTGTCTTCACCATCAGGGATGTGAGTTCTCTGCCACTTTGTTAAACTTTCTGTTCGCAGACACAGCAACTAGAATAAAGCTGAAACACTGGTAATCTAGGTATTAAAAAGTGAAACAGGACACTATAGGGATGTGTGTATATATATTAAAAGTTAAAAATCAATTTCCAAGCAACAAACAAATTCTTCTAAATCAAGTATTAGTACCTGCCTTCCTTGAAGTGATTATCAGGATCACCTAAGACTTTTATTCTCAACTCTTCACACAGATTTGTTTACTTCTTCTACCTCTCTAGCTGGTTTTCTACATGTGCTTTACTCAATAAGGCAATTTTTTAGACTGTTTGATTTCCCTATAGTTGTTAAGCAAAGAAGCAGACATATATAGAAGGTTCTTAACTGTTTATTAACTCTCCTCAGAAATATCATTTATACAAATGTAACATATATATAACTTATATGTATTAATGACCTATACAATTTTTCACTATTTCCTTATGCTAAAGAAATCTATATTCAAGTTATTGTTCTTGTCTGTTCTTAAGGTTTTCTATCTCAGTTAAATAAATTTAACTGATTAACTCTTCTAGTTTTTTATAGGTTTTTTTTTTTAAATTAGAATACAGTTATTATTTGGGTATATTTTTCCAAATGTTAATTCTTTTACAACTTCTATGTCAGATTAAAATGGCCAATACTTATCTTTCTAAAAGTTTCCTTTGTTAAAAAAAAGAAAAAGAAAAGTTCTCTTATGACAACTAAAGAGCTAGAAATAAGCTAATGCTTTCATTCTTTCAATTCTCCCATAATTTCAAATTGTATGCTGTCATTCATAATTTTAAGTTCTTTCTTCTAGATCATAGATAGCTGCATATCCCACTTAACCTCTTACCCAGGAGAAGAGGAAGGAATGAAACAAACATATCGAGCATTATATGATTCTGCTCTTGGTATAGTTGAGAAAACTGAGACTTGAAGAAAAATATCTAAGATACAGAACTGATTGCGAGTCATTAGCTCCCTGTCCTATCACACCTAAGTCCTTGGACAACAGGTCTATAGATATTAACAAAATTCCCATATATTTATGTATATGTGTGTGCATGTGTGTGTGTGTTTAGCACAACAGACGTTTCAAACAGAAACATGGAAAAAAATTACGGTTTAGCTGTTCAGTTATCAAAGCAGCAGCAACAAATAACAAATATCATTGTGGTTATCCAGGAACCTGAACTATGAGAATTATTTGTACCAGGAGCACTAGATGGCAGCCTTTATTTTATTCTTCCAAAGACTCAGCACAAAGTATACTATCAGTCTGATTACTGTATCCAGGGGATGACTACCTAGAACAGCAGGTATAAGCTTTTATCTTCTTCAGTGGCATCCAATCTATGAACGGTCACCATATCTACGTAATTCTTTTGTGTCCAAGGCAAGAAGTAGAATCTTTGAAATGTAGAGACTAACATATTCTGTATTGATCATAGATATCTGTGTAAACAGGGATAACCACCTTTTAAACAAAGTCAAGTAAAGTTTATTCATTACTGTGAATTTCATTTAAGTAATTTCCGGTGAAGTCAAGAACATCAGAAAAACTATGGGACCAAATGAGACTTACAGTATTTTAACTTAATGTATTTAAAGAAAGATCCTCATCAGATTAAAAATAAAATTAGTGTCTTTCTTCCTTAACTAAAAATAAATTACAAGACCATATAGGATACAAGTTTAAGGACTCAGTAAAAATAAACTCTTCTCTGAACTGAGTGGAAGTTTTGAGTACATAGGTTAAAAGAATGGCACTATCCAAGGCCTGATTGGGAAGTCAGGTATTCTAGACTTAACATGCTCCTTACCATTCTTGCCGTTTCTGCTCATGAAGTGCTATTAGATCTTTCTGTTTCCTTTCTTGAAGCGTCTCACCACAGTACTTCTGAAGCATCATTAACAGGCTTCCTATAGGAGTGCTGAGGGCGAAGCAGAGGGAACGTTTAGGAAAAAGGCAATCATCAGACCAACAATTAGACAATCAAAGATCCTATCGAATAAAGAAAACTGTATTAAGGCAATTTCCTTCTTGATCTGCACAACAGAGACAAACAATCACTGCAACTTTTTTTTTTTTAAAGATTTATTTATTTATGCATATAAGAGCTGGGGTACAGGCCAGATTCCAGGGAGGTGAGAGGATTCACCAGAGACAGAGCCGGGAGCAGAACAAGCAGACTGATGGAAACACACTGCTGAGGGGAGCAGCGGGTGAGGTAGGAGAGGTCTGCTACACCATGTGGGTCCTTTCCCTGGCCAGTGGCAGGGATTGGACTCATGCTACAGTGGCTGCGGTTTGCTTCATAGTGCATTGCTCAACCCACTGCGCCACAAGGGAGGCCTACAATCACTGTAACTTCTTAAAATTAACTGATATAAAAACAACAGGTCTGAAATTGGCCATTTTTTTTATCATGAATGATAAATAACTAGGTACGTGTGCATGTGTGCACACACATGACGAGTTCTATTGAGTAGCTCTACACTACTTCTCAGAAACAAAACTAATGCCAGGAATGGTACCACACTCACAAAAGGAGGAAACTGTGGAGTGTGTTTTCAGTTGGGGTAAGGATTTTACTGCAAAATATCTGCAAAAACTGCAAAAATATCCCCAAATTTAAGAACCTGGCATAACTGTCTCACCTACCTGCTGATAGTCACTCATTAAGAAACTGATTTAGATGACAAATGTTGTGGAAGACACTTTTTACAATGAACTTAAGTTCCCTCTGGCTACAACTTAAGTAATCTTATTAAATTACTTTTGTTAAGTGAGACTGTCCAGCAACAGACAAATGGATAAAAAATATGGTATATACAATGGAATATTATGCAACCTTAAGCAATCCCATCACATGCTACAACATGGATGCTAAGGACATTAGACAAGGTACTAATAAAATTTATGTTACTTTAGAACCAAACCATGCTGATACTTACCCTAGCAATGCTCCAATTACGCCACCAGCCACCAGGCCACGCAAGCCTAAGTTTATTCTAAAAAGACTTCCTGTGACAGCTATTTAAAAACAAACAAAAAAGGCATTATTAAATCATCTTTAAACACCAGAATTTTCATCTTTAAATTTTCTTCCCATAAAAAAAACACCCACAATCCCCAAAGTAAGTTTTCTGAATCAAACATTAATATATCACCACAAAACAAGATTTCCTGAACCCCAAATGTTGATTCAGCTAGTTTCTCATCCCTCAACAGGTTAAAAGAAACATTCCTTTTTTTTTAAATTTTTTTAATATAAAATTTTTTAAATTTACATATATTTGACATCAATTGTAATCCCCATGTATTCCCCTTCACCGTTAACACCAGTGCACCATCACCGCCTCAGTCCCCCGTGCTCCTGTCTGCCCTCCACCCTTTCCCTCTTCCCTCCCCACCAACTGTCCCCAGTTTGTCCTTCTCTTTTCATTTTTGGTTTTTGAAGAAACATTCCTTTTATAAACCACTTCAATAAGCCATGATCTAACTTATTCTGTTTTCATTTCTTTCTGCTCACCTTAAAGTTCTGTCATTTCTTCACTTCTATTTTTTTCACTCCTTCCTTCTTCAAGGAAAGCTTTCCCCAAATAACCAAGAGTTGCAACATAGCATTTTCCACCTCATCTTTCCTTGTATGGCTAGTCTATAGCTCCAGCAGGCTGGGCAGTTGTCCTAAGATGCCCCCTTGTGGCCAGTACACAGGTGCTCTTTCCTTCCCACTGGTATTCAATAATGTTCTCCTTTCCCATCTTTGTAATATTATTATCATTTATGTTACACAGTTGTGCATTTCTTACCAGTGTTCTAATAAATGCATCATTAAGTGATTTTGTCATTACGCAAATATCATCAAAGATGCATGAGGCTGTTGCCAGCATAAAAGGCTAAAACTTTATGACAACTCTGTCACTAGGTTAACAGGAAGTTAGGACTACTGCTATATGGTGGCATATGTGATTGCATGTTAAAATACAATGTTATTATTATTTTACATAACCATATGCATTTTAAAGACGTTAGGGGAGAAAACAGGAAAAGAAAGGCAAAGCAATACATTTACAGTGTCTTTTATATTAACCAATGTATTTATATACCATTTCCAGTAATTCTCATTTCCTCCTATATAGTTACTACATGTCATCCATTCCTGTTCCAATATACCTCCACTCCTTTCCTCTCTTTTGTGCTATGTCATATATAGCTTTGTTATATACTCAATATTTCAACTTTTTTTGATTAACTATAATACATATCTATATCTGTAATTCCTTAATAATTATTTATAAAATTGTCTTTATCAATGATTTTTAGTCTTCGTGTAGATTCAAGTTACCATCTGGTATCTTTTCCTTTCAGTCTAAAGACTTTTCTTCACTATTTTTATAAAGTAGGTATGACAGTGATGAATTTTGCTTATTTGTCAATTTTTTATTTTTACCTTTAAATCTGAAAGATGATTTGACAGACAGAAAATTCTTAATTGATAGGCTATCCTTTTCAGCACTTTTAATGGCTTCTGACTTCATTGTGATGAGTTAACCCAATTGTCTGAGTTGGTTTTTCTTGCTGCTTTTAAGATTTTCTTTTTGATCTTTCAAAAATGTAGCTGTTCTATATGTCTTGATGTGAATCTCTTTATGTCTATTCTTGGAGTTTGCTATGTTTCCGTGATAGGTGGTTTTATGTTTTCCATAAAATTTGTAAAATATGTGGCCATTATTTCTTTTTTATTAATAGTGTTTTTTTAAAGGTTTTTTTTCTTTTAATGCACACAAGAGCTGGGGTACAGGCCAGAGTCGTGGTAGGTGAGAGGTTTCACCAGAGTTGGGAGCAGAAAAGGCAGACTGACTGAAACACACTGCTGAGGGCAGCAGCAGGCGAGGCAGAAGAGGTCTGCTGCACCATGTGGGTCCCCTCCCTGGCCGGCAGCAGGGATTGAACTCGTGCTGCAGTGGCTGTGGTTTGCTTCATAGTGCATTGCTTAACCCACTGCGCCACCAGGAAGGTGTGACCACAATTTCTTAAAATACTTTTTTTGTCCCCTTCTTTCTTTCCACCTAGTATTCCCATTATATGTATGTTGGTATTCTGGCTGGTATTCCATAAATCACTGAGGCTTTGTTCATTTCTCTTTTTAAAAGATTCTGACTTCCACAGTGACAATCTTTATTTACCTTCAAGTTCATTGACTCTCTTATGTTATCTCGAATCTGCGTTGAGTCCCTCTTCTCCAATGACTTTAAATTTCTATTGTTACACTAACAACTCCACACTTTAAACTTGATTCTTTTTCAGGACACCTATCTTTATTGATTTCCTACATTTGATGAAATATTGTCATAATACCTTTTTCTTCCCCTCTCCCTTTTTTATTTAACTCTTAAAAATGGTTTGATATCTTTTGCCTGCTATGCCCTAAACCATATTTGAAAGGTTAAAAAATATAAGAACAAAAATGTCTTACCTCCTGCAATGACAAAATGGCTTAGGGTATTTTTATTTCGGTACACATTTAGACCAGTGTTCACAGAGCTGGGGAAAAGGGAAGAAGGAAAAACCACAAAATTTATTCCACATTTATTTAGAAGAGGTTACTTCTCATCCAGATTGTTAACACGCCCATAGGTTTTATAGGTCAACCTTCTCTTGCTGAGGAACAAATAAAAAATAATCAAATTTCTGGAGTAATTACCCATTTAGAAAGAGAAAGGTACAGAAGAATTTTGCAGAACTTTTCTTACTTAGAAAGTAGGTATCTATTTTGGTACTAATGGGTAAACCTCTAGGGATGCAAAACTACAACTTTTACATAGACAAAAACTCTTGAGAAAAAGGTATGATCAGTCACTTTCATATAGTGTTCAGTTTTTATAATTCCACTTGCTCAAAAGATGTGCTCCTAAAAAAATACTGATCACTTTGTCACAATCTAGAAAGAACTTACTTGAATATGGTCACGAACACCGCAGTTCTCCAACTCCAGCGCCAGCCGTACCGGATGAAGCCTCGTGTAGCAGCATGATGTGCAGATTGCTAGAGTTAGTAAAAAGGCTGTGAGCATCCAAGTCACCTTGATACTTTCTATGACTGTAGCAGAGGGATGTCAGCTACAGATTATGCAGGAACCTCTCGACAGAAACAACAGAAGATCTACAGAAACACCACTGTTTAAGTGTTAAACTTAAGCAAAAGTCCCATGTATGTTCTATATTATCAGGAGACAGAACAAGAAGTAAGAATTGCCAATGTCAAGTAAGCATCAACTGAGAATCTATGCGGCAAACACAAAAGATTAGCGCTGGACATGCTTTTAATGTTCAAGAAACCCTGGGGAAAAGAAAAACAAAAAACTGAGTAAAAATTAAAGGGCTAAGGATTAAAATAATATATATGTGCGGGAAATAAGCAGAGGGAGAAAAAGAATCAGTACTTACTAGCTATTCAAGGAAAAGTAGTGTTGACATATTTAATGTTTACAATAGTTTTAGGTGGTATTTTAGTTTCAACTAAAGTATAGAGAGGAAGCTGCTAACCAAGATCACTCAGCTAATCAGGAATGCAATAAAACTGGATGGGAGGTTGTCTGTCTCCACAGCCCATTTTTGCTGGACACCACAGAACATGTCTAGTACAATATTATGATGGTAAAGTCTAGATTTTTAAAGAATCTGAGAGAATCCCTAAGTGGGTACTTACTGGGTCATATTGACTAAGTCAAAACCTCTCTAACAGGTATCAGTATGGAATCATAGTTTTTACCAAATAGGTAAATATAAAATTAGATACAGATGTGTGCACGATGATGTATATTTTCTGTCTGCCCAGGGCATAGAAGCCATGGTATTCTAGAAGCAATGAGCAAATCTTAACAACAGGTATTGATTTCTAAATATCATTTTCCATTAAAAGAAATGAGCTCCTTGGTGAAACAGCTAATTGCAGGGCTGGTACCAGAAAAGTAAAAAATGAGCCAAGATGCCAAAACATCAAGGTGTATTCAAAGAATGAGGAGGTCTTATCAAAGGGATACAGGACTTAGCCTGAAGGGGACTCAACTGTCCAAATTCTGGCCAAGGTAAGCATCAAAATAAATAACAATTATAGATTACAAACATAAATAAAATAAAGTAATATTTCCTAAGTCCACACTGATCTAAATTATAAATAAAGGTGAAGGGAAAGTTCTCCCTGAGGCAGGATACTAGTCAATAAATATAAAAGGAATGATGGAATTAAAAATGGTCATTTGGCAATTACCACAGTAACAATAGTTTCAGGCAAAAATGATAAATACTAAAACTAGAAGGTAAAAATTTGATGAAAAATAGATTTACAAAGTATCCAGCAAGTAGCTATAAGTTACTTATTAATTACAAAGGGGAAAAATAGTAATTTTACAGTGAATAAACCTACCAAGAAACCACTTAACTGTACCACAAAAATGAATGTTGAAGTAAAAAGGATGTCAGTAAAAGAGAGCATATACTTCTGATATGATATACAGGGTATTCCTGTTAAAACACAACCAGAAACTGAACAAGAAAACATCAGATAAATCCAAATGGGGGAACAGTCTACAAAATAAATGGGCCAGACTGCAAAAATGCTACCACCATGAAAGTTCAAGAAAGAGAGAAACTGCTCCCGACTGGAGGAGCCTAAAGAAGCATGACAGGCAAAGTCAGCATTTGATCCAGTATTAGATCCTGGGCCAGAAAAAAGTTTATTATTCATTTACTTTTAAAATAAATTATATCACTCAGCAACTTGCAAAACTTACATAAAATCTATACATAATAGTCCTCTATCAGTACTAATTTTTTGATTTGGAAAATTATTTGGAATATTTGGAAAAATATTGTGGTTAAGAGAAGGTCCATGTTTTTAAGAAATGTATGTTGTGCCTAAATTTATCCTCAAGGAAAATTTACAAGAAAATAGTATGCATTATATAGAGAATGACAAAACAAAGGTGGTAAAATGTTAACATTTAAAGAAGCTGGGTACAAAGCATATAGGAATTCTTTGTTTTATTTTTGCCTATTTTCTTTAAGCTTAACAATTTTTAACACGCTCTGAGCTGTAATTTCCTTACTAATAACAGAATTGAAGGGCAGAAAAGATATTAAAAATGAGCTGGTCCTCTATAAACTGGAAATTTATATATGTGAGCTAGTATACTCCATGAAGGCTTTGTGAATGAAGTAAATATACTACAGTTGAGCCCTGACGATTCAGTAGGGATTTAAAAATACATTTCAGAAATAGAGCTATACAAGCGATCCCTTCTGAAGAAAAACAGTCTGACAATCCATGTACATGCATTTAAGATTAGAACTTCCTCGTTATTAAGTATAGACTTTGTTATTTGACTCTAACATCCAAAACCCTCCCAACCTACCACCTATCCTTGAATAACCAAGGATAAAGTGAAACATTAAATTGGTGTGTCCTGTATATTAGAAAAATATAGTACCTACCACAGCATCAAGCTGGTTATGATAAACTTGTGCTTGACTCTGCTCAATGTAGCACTGTTTAGCATGAATAAAAGCTGGTATTCCCCCATATGCCCAGCCAATGATGCCTGCTGAAACTGCTGCCTTGTAAATATTCTGAAGGTCCTCTGAAATTCTCTGCTGATCACTAGAACATCAAAAAGACAAAGTTGTCTGAGATTATCTTATGGCTATTTCTCTCCAAAGGACAGGATGATTATTTATCCCAAATGCTCACACCACCACATTTTTCATTGTGGGCAGATTAAATCCTCTGATGAATTAAATAATGTAGATATTATGCATAGCTCAAATTTCAGACCAAATGAATCTGTCCTGTTAAAAATGAGGGTAATTACTCGTGGGACTGCAGTGACCTAAAGGGGCACAAGGGGGAGCTTCTGGGTTGCTGGCAAATTTCTTGTTGGATACATTATCTGTTTGTGAAAAATTACCAGATCATCATATACTTAGGTACTTCTTTTCCTGAGGCATATTATACTCCAAAAGAAAGGTTGTTTTAAAGCTAATTTTAGTTAATGACTCTAACAAGTCTACCATATTCTGGAAACAGTTTCCTGCTTTTGTGATTTGGAAGTAGAGATCAGTATTTTCTCTTTGAATTTTTTTATTTTAATCTAACATTTTGATTACACAAACTTATGACATTTTAGGAACATGCATAGGAGACTGAAATGCTAGATATTAAAAAAAATACAAAAACAAAACCCCCTTTCTAAATACCTAATTTAACTTCTATATCATACTCAGATGGGTCTGTCTTAAGAAAAACATCAGACAAATAATCTCGCTCTGCATAGGAACAGCACAATCAGCTCAAAATAACCAGGAACAATTACTGTTTCAGTCAATGTGTTACTCTCAAGATAGTGGAGCTTTTAAGATAGTCTCCGGAAACTATTCTAACAAAGAGCTAAGTTTGTAATTATTATAGTGTATTTTTATATTTATTAGTGTTATTGTAGACCATGTCCCTCTTAGGAAAATATAGTGTTTTGACTTTTTCAACCTCTGAAAAAGTCCATGAAGTAGGTGGTATGTTTCTATTTTACTGATAAGGAATTTGTTTTAAGAAGTTATGCCGCTGGCCCAAAATGGCTAGGGCATGGTGAAGAAACTGGGCACACAGAATGGAAGGACCTAGACCACAAGTAAACAAGAACGGAGGTGTGGTTCTCACTTTCCTTAAAATGACAAAATGTAAATAATTACATGCAATTCAGCTCCCTTTGCCCCACCATCTCAGCACCATAATTTAACCAGCTGATCTTAATTTAACCACTTCATAACACAATATAGTAAAGTACTTCATTTGAAAGAGCAACTTTCATCAGTAATTGATAAAATAAATGAACAAAGGATGAAATGAATAAGTGACGATCTGAGTTTTTCTTTAAAGCTCATCAACTTAAAGGTTACTCTTTATTCTGAAATACACTTATTTATGAATCCAGCTCATAAATTTTATAAAATGATGAGCCAATAACTGTTACTATTTTTTATGTATTTTTTATTTGGCAGAACAAAAACCTTAGACGTCTCTGCCATCTCTCCAACTTCTGTATTTTTGGAGGGGTGTACAAGTACTGGTCATTAAACACCAAAGTTGGATGGAGAGCACGTGAAAATACAAAAAATAAAAGTAGAGTGGACTCCTGCAAATGTGGGTTTCAGGTTCACTTCTGACATTAGCTTGGTCCAACTCTAATTGGTAAAATGTCTTATCTGTGGGCCTCCCTGGTGGCGCAGTGGGTTAAGCAATGCACTATGAAGCAAACCGCAGCCACTGCAGCATGAGTTCGATCCCTGCTGCCGGCCAGGGTGGCGACCCACATGGTGCAGCAGACCTCTCCTGCTGTGCCCGCTGCTCCCCTCAGCAGTGTGCTTCTGTTGATCTGCCTGTTCTGCTCCCCACTCTCTGTGGTGAATCCTCTCACCCCCCCACACCTCTGGCCTGTACCCCAGTGCTTGTACGCATAAGTAAATAAATTTAAAAAAAATAAAACAAAATGTCTTATCTGTAAAGTAACACTTTAGATTATATTACCTAAGTATCCCTAAGAGTTCTTTCAATGAGTCTCACCCATCCCAACTGAAAATCGGCTTGCAATCAAAACAACTACTAGAAGGCAATGTCAGGATACCAATTTGGGGTATAAATATTAGCGCTCCAAACCCCACAGAAAAACAAACCACACCTTCCCGGGTTCCCTCGTACTAGGATGATCCAGGTAGCTGACACCTCCCTCACCCCCTTCCCACAGACCCTAGGCACTTTTACTCTTTGACAAACAGCTGCCGGAGGCGGTCCCATCCAGATTCCGGGAAGTGCGGTTCTGGGACGAAGCAAGGTGGCTTCTGCTGCTCCGCAAGGGGCTCCGAATCGGCGGCCACAGCTTGCGCAGCAAAGACCCGAGGGAAAAGACCTAGCGCCCTGCAGGGGAAGTCCCGCGGCGCGGGCGGCCGCCCCTCCATGGCCCTCTCCGAACCTGCGGACAGATACACACGGGTGCTCTAGGCCCCCTGAGTCGCCGTGGGAGGAGGAGGAGGAGAAGGACAAGAACGAGTGAGTGAGCACCCGCGCAGAGCCTGCGGCCACAGCAAATGACACCTCGTCCTCGGTAGCCGGCCTTACTTGGCAGGACCCACAACACACGAGACAGGAAGGCCCGCCCGCAAGAGCAAAGGTCAGGGGGCGGGCCAACGCGGAGCCTAAGTCGCAGGCACTTCCGGTTGGAGACTGGCCGGACTTAGGCGACGCCAGGCCCTTCCCCCGGAAGTGAATTTGTAAGCTCCGCTCTCTGCGGCTCCGCCCCAGACTCGCCGCCCGTGGACCACCTGAACCCTGCGGATCCAGCCGTGGCGCGTTCCGGTCGGCCAGACGTGCTCGCAGGATGCAATAGTTTAACACACTGAAACGCCGGTAATCCCACACAGATGAAGGAAGTGCAGCTATAAGTGCACTTGTGGAAGTAAAAACGTCAATGTAAGTGGAGTCAGAGAGGAAAGGGCGATTTGCACCAAGCATAAACTCAGCCCGCCCTGCCATGGCACTGATGTCTGCAGAGCTGGGTGGCATCTTTCCTACTCTGTTCACGTCTGGTTTTTGGAAGGGACAAAGCCAGTGAAGTTAGATCTTGGTGCTAGTTACAGTGAGCGTTCTAGAGCACTTTAAAATCAGCTCTGTTCAGTTCTTCACAGGGTGGGTTTCACCCACTGTTTCTCAACAGGCATTCAATTTCTGGAAATTTATCAGTTTCTAATGGTGCCGAAATAACTTGTCACTACAGCCTTCCCTACTATAGTTTTTATTAAAATGCCTACATTTGAAATATTCTCAAACAGGTCTGTGTGATTTTATTTAATCTTTGTTAGCAACCATACCCCTTTTCTCTGCCAATCCCTCTCCCCTTTATTCTTTTCTAAATGTAAATCAAAACTGCTACACTGTTTAGTAGGATGCAGTAAAGATTTCTGGAATTTGATAGTTGGACTTCTTGGGCTAAGTACGGAAAGTCCAACTCTTCCCCTACTTGCAATCTGCTCTTTGTGAAGGTTATCAGAGTGACACTAAGCTAAGAGGTGCGATGAGATTTACTTGAATCATTGTTTCGCGTACAGTGCTCACCACTTTTAAATGTAACAGCAGAGTAAAGGCCTTTGGGAAGCTGTCAATGCAGTGACCACACTGGGCCTGGAACTACCTCTCTCCTACACTCAGCCCTTGTTGGAGAGTTGTGCTCACAGAACCCAAGTTTCTTCCTCCAGTGAATTTTTTCCCAGGGGTCAGATGGTTTCCTTTCCCTGCAAGGTTCACTAGATATGGCCTCTGTTGCATATATTATATATTATATTGTATCATGTTAGTAATATGATATATAGCATACAATATTTCTATAGTTAGAGAGAATGAATTCTAAGAATTCCAAGGATCACTTCATTTATTCATTTCTCAAAGCGTAATTCGAGCTTTACCTCCATGAAGTTTCCTTCCACCTATGCCTCTCATAACTTATTTTATCATCTCAACTACAGGATTCTTTGATATTAGGAAGCTTGCTGTAAACAGTTTCCTATCTTCCACTGTTTGTACACAGTAAATGCTTAAGAAGCATTTGTTAAATATTAACTGGGTAATTTGTCATTGTACCCCTCTGCCTCAGCCATGACACTTTATCTCTGGACAGTTAGGATTACCTTAAATGAAGGCATCTTCAGATGCCCAAGAAGATGGGTTTTTATGTATCTGTCCATATCTGTAGTGAGCATAGGGGTGAAGGGTAGGAAGCTGTCCTCCTAAGAGCTGATCCACAGGATCCCATTAAATGTCTTCCTTTGGGAATCTTGGGCTGAGAGTGAGCCCGCCAGTCTCTGGAACTGCATACAGCAGCACTCTAGAGAGAGACCAAAACTTTTGCTCTAGTTCTTCCCTGCCAACTGCTACAAAACTTGTTTAGATTCTTCAAGATGTCCTCACATCCTTTTAACAAGTTCTTTTGCTTATTTGCTAGAGGCAGTTTCTCCTTCTTGTCAGCTAGGAGAAACTAACCTAACTGAGCAGAATAAGGTGGGACACTGACAACATCACATATATGACACTCCCCAAATAAAGGAAAAACAATATTTGTGTGATTCGAGTATCCTACTTCATTCAAATAAATTATTCTCTTTCCTTGAAGATGGTTTTAGTCCTCTAAGTGGGTGTTAGTCCTCTGAAGGGGAAAGGATAAGTTTGGACCCCACCCACAGGGCATTAACAACAAACAACCTTCAAAAATTATGGGGGCTGAAAAGTATTTTTAAAGACATACATTTCACATATTTGTTATACACCATCCTCATACTAGCTATACTGAGGCAAACAAATAAGTATAAAATCTGAGTAACATTTGCTATATTTAAATACAAAGACACTTTACTGACTCTTCAAAAAGCAGGTGAGAATTTACACTGATTCAAATCTATTAGGCTTTTCCAGTCCTTCTTGGAACCAATGGCTGGACGGTCTATAACTAGGATTTAGGTCAGCCAACCAGTTCCATCCATCCTTCCCTTCTTCATTCCTTCCTTCCAACAACTCTTTAGTATCTGCTCTGTGCGAGGCACTGTACTGGATAATGGACACATAAGATGAATAAAACACGATTCCCTCCCATCAAAAGCCCACAGGACAGAAGGAGAAAGTCAAACAACCACAGTACAATGGGGTATCATATACAGATATGAGCAAAAGTATTATTATAGCCCCTTTCTAGAGGAATAAAAGAAAGACTTCAGAAATAAGGTAGTACTTGGGCTAGAACTTGAAACACTCCCAGAAAACGTAGCTCCTAATCCAAAAGAAGGAAAATTTTTTTCTAGTTTACTGAGAGGAAAATTAAAATATGAAGAGAACAATCCTAAATACTAGGGTCTCATCGTTAACAAAGCAAAACCACAGTACAACTCAGAAATTCAGACTGCTTATTGTCAGACTTATAGCACCGAAGGACATTGTCCCCATAATTTTTTAGCTCAAAAACAAAAAAAATCTAATTTCAAACATCTGCCTTATTCCATGCAATGATCTTGCCAGGGGTATTCCACATATTATGAAGTTCCTTGCTTATTTGTGGAATGGTGTTAAAAAGGCCAGACACATTTCTGACAAATAGAATAAAATTCCTGATTTTATATGACTGACTGTCAGTAACATTTACTAATTTTGAAACCAGATAATACCAAATAACTCTAAGAGGCAAAGGAAGAGAGTTGATTTGTTTGTAAAAGTCGGGTCTAAGGGACAGGGATGATTCTGAGTTATTGGACTATGTTGATTTTAATAAAAAAATTTTTCTTCATCTTTGACAATGTTAGGGAGAGCATCCTGAGAGCTTAAACTACTATCCAAATGTCTTTTCTGATAATAGAAAAGGAGGTACTCTAACATGGATTTGCACTGACACAAATATCTCCTATAGAAGTAAGTGCTAAAGTTGAATACTCTAAACTCCCAACTTAATGACATTTGGTATAGGAAGACCCTATGAGGTCCTTACAAGACATGGACATCAATTTAAGAAAGAAAAATACTAAGGGTATGCAAAGAGTGAGAAAGAGTTGCTGTTTTACAAACAGTTCCTTTAAAGAGAGGGGAATATTTCCTAAGTTTCTGAAAAGGTTTTTGTCTTTCTTTTTTTTTTTTTTTTTAGAGACCATATAAAGAAGGGTGTGAAGGCACCAAAAGGGAACTTGAAATCCAATTGCAGTAATTACTCATGCAACTGGCCCCTTGCTATGTAGATTATAGAAACCTCCTGAGTACCAAAGTTAATGCTTTTACAAAAGAAAACTCCTACATCATTGCATGGCATGACTATTGCTTCCTTAAACCTTTCAGGAAATGATCCCCAAGTATTTTTCACAAACACTTATAGGGATTCCTATTAAGATATAATGATGAAGATCAAGTCTAGAATAACTGCAGAATTGTGATCATAAGTTGTAGTCATTCCAAATGATTAATTTTCTGCTCCAAATAATGGGGCAAAGGTCATCATCCCACTGAATCAGTCAGTTTCACAGTGATGGACTTACACATGTGGATGATCTGAGGCACAAGCTGTGATTGGTCTAAGAAAATGAGAAGCTGAATTGGGTTCAAAGCCCACATCTTGTGATTTCTGGTCCTTATTCAGCCAAAGCATTGATCTGCTTCTTATCTGTATTACACACGTTTTGGATCTTTCTTGACAGTCGTTCTGGATGCAGCATAAGGAAAACCAAGTAACTGAAGTAATTGGCTTGATAAAAGTATTCAGAGTATAGGTGCAACACTCATGGTAAGTTTCCCACCACAGCATATCCAAGATCTGTTGCCATAGAAAGGACTATGGTCCAGTAATGATGACTAGAGTTCAGTTTTCAAGATTTTGGGAATAATCTGATCATAGCCTTTTCTTCTTGTTACATTATAGGATAAGAATTTAGAGTATTCCACCAACAGGTTCTCCCAGTAACAAGTGATGTCATCCATTTGCAAGTGGTTCATAATAAACTGGCTTCCCCTGGAGACAGATTAACAAGAACATTTAAAGCACAGCATTAAATAATACAGCTTACATCTGAGTGTTTACCTGTATCAAACACTGTTCAGAGTACTTAAATGAATTAACTCATGTGATGTGCAGACCAACCCCATAGCCATTAAATTTATACAAAGGCATTTAGCAATAGAATGTCACACTTTCAAAAAAATTTTTCTTACAGCCAATGCTCAAAAAATGTATTGGTTTTAACTACTTCAAGGATTTCAGTCCATTTATATGAAGGATAGGCTTGGGGTATATGTTGATGAGTGCTTTCCCCCCAGGACAGCTTTAGCTGTGATTATACCTGTCTAATGAGGATGAAACCCAATTATCACCATAGTAACAATATTCACTTAACTTTATCTAGGGCAAAATGGGGATGATAAAGTGGGAAAGGAAAATTGAACAGAATTTACCTTTCAGCAATTTCTTGAGCTACATCATCATTTGCTTTTACAAACTGCAACAACTCCCTAAAATGAGAATTATTATTAGACTGAAGATAGACCACACTCACTAGTACCAAGTCAGAAAGACCATCAATTGAGGTCTATTGTTAATTTTAAATATGTGGATGGTGGATTATTTCTTTTTTTGATGGAAAGATATCACAGTCCTCACAGGAACATAATAACAACAAAAAGCCCCACATAGGCTAAATACGACCTGTTTTATGTTTGGGATGTGTTTGAGAAAAAACATTTGTTCAATGATACACATCAAAAATCAGTAATAAGAAAAAATTGCCTGTCCTGCTCTGGCTTCCAGAAGGGAGCACTGAGCTCGCCTTGCTGGTCTCTCGCCATACCTCTCCCTAGTGCCTCCCATCAGGAAAAGAAATTTATCTCAGCTTCCCTACAGTCAATTCTCACTCCTTTAACAATAACAAGATTGAATATTTCTATCTTCAGTCTTTCAGAAATTGCTCTTTTTCACTGTAGAGTATCTAAGTATTACATTCTGATTCGCATTACAGCACTTTCTCAAAGTCAGCCCCATTCACAGCCTAGTTGGATAATAGCATGTATACATGTGAATATAATCAGGAAAAAAAAAATCTTTCAATGGAAAAAGTCATCAGAAGTAATGCCTTAAGTGGGCAAGACTTAGGGCCTGACTACGGGAGTTCTTAGAAACTCTGCTTGGGGGAGAGCTGCTTACTGGACATTGGAGAGATCTGTTTTAACTGGGATATAGTGAACCCATGGCTTCAGCTGTGGATAGAAGAATTCCAACCACTCATCACCAACGTGGAAAACAAGTGAACCACACAGGAAGAGGTGTTTGAATCGGAAACTTGCTGCTACGCCTCGAAAATTAAACAGATACCTGGGAAAGAAAAAGAAATATACTTGATAGTGTATGCCTATGCCATGAAAAGGAACATTTTTTTCCTCATTCCCGCTTTCCTTCTTTTATGAGCCCTCTGCCTTCTCTTTCCTAGTTTTCAAGGACACATTAACATGTCCTTGTAGGGTTTCCATTAACTCCTTGATTCTCTAGGGGCTACTGGTTGTTCCTGGAAATGTCAGGGTGAGGAGAAACAGGAGCTACATTGTTCAGGCACAGCAGAGAGGACCAGAAGCTGGATGCTGGATAGAAAGGATACAAAACTCAGATGAAAACAGTATCTAATCTCTTCCTACAAACTTTTTAAGAATGAATGGACCCCCCAAAGCTTGTTTTTCCCATCTGGTCAAAGGCATCTCATGTTCCCTGTTCCTTCTCTTGAAGTCTGGAGAGAAAAACAAGCATATCTTTGTTGCATAATGTATCTTTTTAAAAAAATACCCTCCGGAGAGAAGAGCTATTTTAGGGAAGAACTTTTTCTTTTCCATGCATGCACCTGTCTCCACTTTGACACTATAGTCCCCAAGGCACAGTGTGGTCAGCATGCACCCTCAGAAGTCCCACACAGCCCTCCTCTTGACCTGCTCTTACTGACCATCAAATTCCTAGTCCTGGCATTTAATTATATAGTATTTTTGTTATAGATGTTATTTTCGTGTTAAACTTTAAACTGTTTTATTAACCTGATAAAAACTTAGTCTAACTTTAGTTATTGGCCTGGTGGGGTGTGGAGAGAGGGAATCCTATCCCACTATTCACTAGCACACAAACTCTATGGAAGCAGGAGCTATACCTCATTGTCACCACAGCACCCACAGAACTCACGTCAGTGCCTTGGATGCATTAGCTCCTCAGTAACCTATAAGTATGTAAATTAACAAGACTTTCGTGAGCCACAACTGAGCCCTAGTATTACAATTCTCACGCAAATTGAAGCTATTTCAAAAGCACTGTGGAAACCAAGAAAGTCAAGTGTCCTGGAAACCTTACTTGTATTTGCAATGATCCACAAGGTGGACATCCTTAGCAGCCGGCTTTCCCAAGGTATCCTTTAAGTGAAAAGAAAGTCAGTAGTAATAATAGGAACAGCAGCTTTTACTGAAGACCATTGTGCAGCAAACATTATTCAACATTTCATGAGCATGACCTCCTGTAAGCCTCTAAATAAACATGCTCAGGACATGGTATCATCCCATTTATAGCTGAAGAAGCCAAGGCTTCAAGAAGCTGGGAGACTTGCTCAGGGTCATGTGGCTGCAAGTAGGAGAGTTAGTTTTAATCTGAGGGTGTAGGCCCTCCTGAAGTCAAGTGGAAACTCATCCAGACTCGGGTCATAGCCACAGCAGGTTTCCTGCTATGTATATTACACACGGGTGGCCACGAGTGGGGGCTGGTGGACACTGAGGGGTAGCCCACACAGATTTAGTTGACCACACAAAGTAATTAAAAACAACTATTCGAACCAGTGCCAACATTTACATATGGTAGGCTATTTCTTATTTTAAAAAATCCAGATTTCCAACTTTTCCTGTAAAAAGAAAAAGGAAGAGCTGGCTCCTTTCGAGCTAGGCTCCTGCGCCCTTGGCAGCAATGACTAAAGCTTCACTGCACTTCTCTGTGACCCCCGAGGGCATTTAAGTTTGAGACTCCTACCTGCAGTCAGCCACCTTAGCAAGTCTTATCTACTTTGCAGCTTTCCACAATAGATGATTTGCTTAATGGATATATTTTTTCATGTTTTTTATTTTTTAATAAAGCTCCTTAAACTTCATTGGCTTCTGTTTGATTTCAACTATCAAATAATAAATATAGGCATCTCAGGTAGACGTAGCTTTTTCCCAAAGAAGTTTAAGACTTTTTTCAAATATCATCCTTATGTAATATATAGAAATTCCAGATGAGGACATTTAGGGCTTAAAGTTCTTTACATAAGGCAAGAAGTCACAGACTTGAGAGGATAGTGATGGACTCCAAACTGAAGCAACCAGTCATAAATGGTTTCTCCTTAAAGTCACTTGGAGAATTTTAAACAAAAGATGTCTGGACCCTATTCCTAGAGATTCTTATTGATTTGTTCCATTCTTTTTTTTTAAGTTTTCCAGTTGGTGTTATACAGTCAAGGTTGAGAACTACTGTTTAAAACAGGGACTGGCAAATTACAACTCACAGGGCAAATCTGCCATTGCTTGTTTTTACATACAACCTATAAGCTAAGGATATTTTTACTTTTCAAACAACTGATATAATCCAAAGACTGCTTTATGACACGTGAATATTACATGAAATTCAAACCACAGTGTCATAAAGAAAGTTTTATTAGAATTCCATTTACATACTGTCTGTGGCTACTTTCCCACTGATGGCCAAGCTGAGGTAATAAGAGACCAAACCATCTATAAAGCCTAAAATACTTACCATCTGGCCCTTCTATAAAATGTTTGTGATCTGTGGCTTAAACCTTCAAAGTAGTATTATAGTATTACTAGTCATAATAGGAGCCAGAAAAACAATGTGAGTTTGAAAAAGATAATTTACGTATATGCTAATTCTAGCTCACAGACCCTTTTCTACATTCATTCCACCACTGAGAGGAAACCTAATCTGCAATTCTACCCTGATGGCAATGTTCTTTAAGTGTGAATGTTCACTGCTGTAGTTTTATTCAGAAGACTGGTGGTTACTTTCATAGATTTCCAGGCCTGGTTTTTGGTGTATTCTGCATCAACAAGTTTGGGATTTTTCCGAGATAGAAGAATGAGAGGATCTCGTTCTGGACTTGTCCTATAAAAGAAATACATGACATAAAGCTATGTCTCCTACACCACAACTCTATTCGCAGTCTCTGAAAGATAAGCCAGACTTGGACTCAATGCAATTACTCTACGTACAGACAGACAACTCCCCACTGTGTCAGTAGTGAGGGATACTGAATACTGCAGCATCTAGGTGGTCCTGTGCTGTTCCCCACTTACCCTTCAGGGATGGGGAGCATCTTCCCTTTCTTTGTTTGCATCTAATCTTTACGTTTATATTGTTCCAGTCACTATACCTGTATCTCAGGGAAGATCTCTGTTTAAAGGAGTTGGGGGAATATAAACTGGAGGGGCGGGTTGGAAGGTTCACATAGATTCTACAATCACTGGTACCATAGCTGTTTGACTAAGTAATAGCAACATGAATTTTATTGTGTATGCTCTATAAAGTCCAGTATGATGATTAAAAGTAAAAACAAAGGTCTTAATAACCTGAAGACCATGTGTAGAAAAAATTCTAGTTATGGTCCAAGCAGATGGTCTTGACATAGGAGGGGTCACTGACCCTCACTGAGAATCTGATGAGAACTATAAAGCCCTCTTTCCAGAAAAACGTAAGGATCCTCATATAATTTCAAGGAAGTTCTAGAATCCTTGAAGCTCAGATATGGCTCCAAAGTTAAGAAGCTATGATCTCAAGATCCGAGAATCAGGGAACTTAACAGTGAGCAGTAAGCAGTGACTATTTGGTCAATCTGTAATCTGAAGTCCACTGCCCAAATAAACAGGGTGTGACCTCAGACACAGTCTCATGGAAAATGCTACAAAACTCTTCTCTTCACATGTTTTCGCATGTTCAATAGATATTCACTGTGTATCTAGGTACCAGATAATAGTCTTGGCTCTGGGCAAATGCTGAAAATACAGAGTCCTTTCTCAATCTCTTTCCTTTTCCTCTTCTCTCTTTTCTCTGCTTCCCTTTCCATTTCACCTAACCCAATCTGTGATCTCTACCACTATTTGGCAGCCACCTGGTTTGAAGAAAAAGGCGGTCAGGAGATCTAGTGATGGTTTCTCTTCCTTATCAACTGTTAGAATGACTAGGTAAGATCATGAGGTATTTCTAGGAAAACTGCAGGCTCTTAGGCAAGGACAGCTCATCTAGCCAGTTCTTTCTTTTTTTTTAGGATTTATTTTATTTACTTATGCATACAAGAGCTGGGGTGTAGGCCAGAGATACATGGGGTAAGAGTGCACCAAGAGTAGGGAACAGAACAAGCAGACTGACCGAAATACACTGCTGAGGGGAGCAGCAGGTGAGACAGGAGAGGTCCGCTGTACCACATGGGTTAGCTCCCTGGCCATAGATGGAACTCATGCTGCAGTGGCTGCTGACAGCTTCATAGTGCTGAGACTTAATTCCTTGTGGAGGCCTCTCAGCTATCCTGGTCAATCTTATATACTCCCTGTTCATCATACTCGCGTCACTCTCTAAATGCATTTGGATGAATGAAAACTTTCTTTCTTTGAATTTCAATTAAAATAAGAGTGATTTCAACAAACAACTTGAGTTTTCTTATCTAAAAATTCTGTGATTCTATTTATTTTCTTAGTTGTCTAAGTTTTCTCTTTGAGCTAAAGTTCTTTACAGCCTTAAAACTGCTTATATTTTATACAATAATTAGAGGAATATCTTTGTAAATTATCAGAAAATAGAATCACCTTGATCCTCGGAAATACGCTGTGGAATTTTTCTTTCTCCATGGCCACTGTGCTGCTGACCTAAAAATAAATTTTGATTAGTTTCTATATTTTTTCCTTAACTACACAGGAATATATTTTAACCATTTTGCATAAGTCTGATCTCGGCTACTCAAAAGAAAAAGTCCTAAATAATATTATATTCCCTTTTCTTACTGCTTTATTCCTCTAGAAGTACTAGCTAGGATATCCACCTAGCTATATATACCTCCATTTATAATATTAAGAGAAAGATTCCTAAATCTTAAATGGTAAGTTTAGGGGTGTTTAACTCAGCACAATGAGGATTTCTTCTCTACTTTAGGGGGAACACTATTGGTTAAAACTAACATACAAAGAGAATTGTAGCAACTATCAGAAATTGAATGAAGGGCAAGAAAACCAGACACTCCCTGACTTCCTGTTTTAGATACATAGAAGATACTAAATCAGACTTAGTCTGATTTGCAAAGCAACCTGGCATTCTTGACACTGTTCAAAGTGCTCTAAAAAGAAACTCAGGCCTCAGTGCACATTCATGACCAGCTTTCCTTACTGAAACTGCTAGCTCACAGGTACATCATCCTGAATGTCCTTCGAGGACCCCTTCACAGAAGTTTGTGCAGCATCCTCCCTGAAAAAGGGGGAGGAGGGCGAAGCTGAAGTTAATGAAGGATTGGTGGACTATTTACCACTTGGAGAAACTTAGGATATAAACTTCACAGATATATATATACATTGTCACATTTCTCATCTTCTCTCAGCTGAGAGCATATTTTATTTTCCTAGTCCTTTCTCACAGAATCAGAGATACCTGGTTATCTAGTGCAAAAAACTGTCCTCAGAGTATCTCTTGCTCTGCCCCATATTCCTTCCCACCAAAATATAAGCACTGTAGCACTAGGGTTTTTTAATAGAAAGATGATACATGTGTATTATAAAATTCTAATAGAAAAGCATAAAAGTAAAAAAAAAAAATGATCTGGAATTTCTCCACCCACAGAAAGCCACATTTAACACTGTAATGTTTAAGTGACAAACTTCCTCCCAATCACCTCTCTCCATATCAATTCTCAAATGGGGATGATTTTGCTCTCTGCTCCAAGGGACATTTGACCATGGCTACAGGTATTTTTGGCTGTCATTCTTGCTGGCATTTAGTGGATGAAGGTCAGAGATGCTACCAAGCATCTAACAATATATATGATAGCCCCCTCCAACAAAGAATGATTCAGTCCAGAAGGTTACTAGGACCAAGATTAAAAAACTGCTCTATATAATAGAGATCATATCATACATATTATTAGGTAACATTTTTATTAGGGTGTATATTACAGAGAACAGCCAGCACACATATAGCACTCACTATGTTCCAGATGCTATTCAAGTGCTTTATATGCATACTAACTCATTCTTACAACTCTATGTGGGTTTTCTATTACTTCTGCTTTACATTTGAGGATTTTGAGAAGTTAAGCAAATTGCTCAGAGAGACAACTAATAAAGTTTGAAGACCTAGTCCCTGTTTTTAAACACTAGCTTACCCCTACTTTCCATTCACGTACAGTATTCCATTTAACAGCCTGGTCATATTTCATTTCATTCCTTACTGATGAAAGTTGAGGGGTTTCCAACTTTTTGTCTGAAGAACCAACACTGCCATAAATATCCTTGTAAAACTCGCTTTACACAATTATCAATTAGCTTTTCAGGGTAAGTTTTAGAAGTGAAATAGCTGTGTTAAATACTTGAAATTTTGACATATATTGTGAAATTATCCAACTAAAAAAAGTATCTATACTCAAATTTTTACTATAATTTCCTTGATCCATGGAAGTAAGTAAAGTAAACAGACTTGACTCCCCTCTCCTTCAATCTCCTGACCCACCTCCCCAGCCTCAGAAAACCCATGTTAAGACTTTTATTCATGCAAGTGCTAACAGTGGCCATTGTATGAAAGAGAGCTGGTATAAACCACTGCTCAGATCTCCTCAACAGTAAATTAAACCTTTAAATCCACAAGGACAATGAATTCTTCTACAGAGTAGAATTAAGTCAGAGGAAGCAAACTCACAAAAGATCATAAATATAGAAAAATGACAGCAGAAATAAATGTGAATAAACAAACAAATTATTATACTTTCAAAGTAAGAAATGAAATCAAATGCTCAAAGATTCTGAATGGAAGATTCTAAACAGTAAATTTGCATTCTATAGTCATTAATAAAATAAGTTCTATTGGAGAATAAAGGGGGAAGAACCAAAAGGAAAATTTGTTCATATGAGGTTAGATTTTAAAACATATTCTATCTCCCTAAAAATTGCTTATTATTTTAAAAGGATGAAAAATAATAATTATGCAGTAGGGAAAAAGATAACACCATGACTAAGTGAGCAAAATTGACATCATTGGTAAGATGCAAATGAACACAAAATCATTTATGTAAGTGTTTGGCCCAACCTGCATAAATTGATTCTAATCATGAGAAAACAGACAAAAGATTCTAGAACATTCCACAAAAAAAGTGGTCTTTATTCTTCAAAATGTCAATGTCATGAAAGAGAAAAGACAGACTGAAAAAGAAAGTGCTGAGAAAAGACAGTGCTGCTCCAGATAAAGGAGACTAAAGTCACATGACAAGTAAATGTAATACTCCTGCACTGGAGGCAAAAGTATTAACACACGATTGGGACAATTTAGTGTTGTATCAATATTGTTTCCTGATTTTGATAATTTCAGTTTAGCACTAAAGTATTAACAGGGAAAAGGTGACAAGATATGCAACATACTCCCAAACAGTCCAGAAAATAATAAATGCATGTATTACATACAGCCTCAATGTCCATCAAAAGAAATAATGAAGGAAATTATTACCCATTCAGTGTAATACTACACAATTGTTAAAAATAATGAGGTTGTTTTGTATGTATTTACATGGGAAGATATTTAAGATATACCAATAAATGGGGGGGGGAAGTTAGGTTAAATATATTTATAAATTTTTTTAAAGATTTGTTTATTTATACATACAAGAACTGGGGTACAGGCCAGAGGTGTAGGGACATGAGAAGATTCCCCAGAGACAGAGTGGGGAACAGAACAGGCGGATAGACTGTAATACACTGCTGAGGGGAGCAGCGGGTGAGAACAGGCGAGGTCTGCTGAGCCATGTGGGTTACTTCTCTGGCCAGGGATTGAACTTGTGGTGCAGTGACTGCAATAGCTTCATAGTGCTACGTCTTAACCCCTTGCGCCACCAGGGAGGCCCCATATTTATAAAATTTTAAGAGTATATATAAAGTTTTAGAATCGAAAGAAAAGACCCCTACAGAGGCATTGCTCATATTTGCAGGGTAAGTTCTTCAGCTTTTTTGATAGATAGGTAATTTTTTTACACACAGAAAATTGCTTATGCTATAGCTATTCTGCCTTTTATTTTTAACTTAAAAATCAGTCATTTTAAAGTAAATAATTGTTATACTCTACCATTATTTTGAGAAAACCCACAATAAGGGATAAATAGAATCTCTCCAAAGGACTTACCTTAACAGATCTTCTCTGAAGAGATCCCAACGTCCGAGGCCTGTTGGATAAATTGGCCAAACAGCAGGTCCCCCTTCCCAAAATGTCCAGGCAGGGTACATGATGTCATGGTACTCTGATGTCTTCAACAGAAACAGACACGCTATTCTAAATCAGTCTCAGATCAGAGCAAGAAGAAACACACTACTTTCGTGCCACAGCATCCTTCGTTTTACAATGCCAAAGATGTATTTTCCCCTAGTTTTCAAAGTCTAGACTTTACATATTAAAAAGCAAACGTGACCATGACTTATGAGTCATGGGCTCAGTAAATCCTAGAATTTGAAATCACATTAAAGGTCAACTTCTCCAGTTCCCCAAAATTCTGTTTTTCTAGACTAAAACCCTAAACTAAATTAGGGTTTTAGTTTAATGAAATGATATAGCTAATCTAAATGATCATGTAACACTCTCATCTTTGAACTGCTACGCTATTACACCTGAAGTGTGCATTGTTTTACCAGTTCTAGATTATTTCCTAGTGCTAGGCTATTTCCTGGATTTTTAAAGAGCAAGAATCAGGAAATACACTGCAAAGGTTAAGAATGTGGGTTCTTACCCAAAAGCCCAAAAGTAGATGACTGGATCAAGAAGATGCGGTACATATACACAATGGAATATTATTCAGCAATCAGAAATGAGAAATTAGGGGCATTTATAGAAACATGGATGGAACTAGAAGGAATTATACTCAGTG
>JAGFMF010011454.1:416079-447027 GCA_019455555.1 Galemys pyrenaicus | reverse complement strand
GACGGGGAAGAGGCCAGAGGGTGCACAAGGGACTGAGGTGATGGTGCACGGGTGAAATGGTGGTGGGTACTCCCGGGGGACTACAAATGATGTCAAATAAAACTAATTAAAAAAAAAAAAGAATGTGGGTTCTTAGCAGTTCATCTGAGTTTGAATGCTGATTTTATCTCTTTCCAATTAAAGGGAAGTTACTTACTTTTCAATGCCTCTGTGTCCTTATCTTTGCAGTGGAGGAAATAATAATATCTATCAAATCAGCTTATTTTGAATATCAAATGAGTTACTACATGTAATAATCTTTCAACAGTGTCTGACATATAGTAAATATTCAGTAACCTAACTGAATTACCTAACACTGGGGCACTGCAGAGCTCACATTGATGGAGCAATAAATTCACGGTTACGCACTGATCGAGGTCAAAAGCGCCAATAGACAAAATGGAAGTAAAGAGAATTATCCCACATCTTTGAAAACAGTTTGAAACCGCTTGTTCCTTTTTATAGTTACTTCTGTCAAAACTCGGGCCACTGATAAACCTCTAAGTGTAGTGGTCCTTTTTTAATTGGAGCAATACTATTTCTTCTAATGGAATTACACACACAATATGCTGTTTGCTTTTTCTCAAATATTTAAGAAATGGTATGCAATTTATTAAGCACCTCAGACAAAAGAGCTGCTCAACAGAAAAACGATTAACTACGAAATTAACAGACTAAAATCTCTCCCTTGGAAACCAGAAGTCACTGATTTAAAAACAAAAGGAGAGAATAAAGATTAGACAAAAGTTAAAATAGCCATTGCCATATTTTATTATCGATATAAACATAATAATAAATAATACAAATTCCTTACTGACTTACATGGGAAGCTCTATTTGTTCTTCTGGGACAGTTTCATGAAAAACAACAGGACCAAGAACTTTTGAGAAATGAGGTTAAACCATGGGAAGTGCAAAACAAATGTGGCTGAGCAGCCCACTTGCAATACAGGAAATAAACCATTCTAGAAATAAAAGTAAACCATTGCAAAGAAAAAGCAAGGAAGAAAGCCTCTCTGCTTTGGAGAAACCAAATCAAGAGATGGTGTTCCCTTTCCCACAGAGTTTTCCTAAACTCACTCATCCACTAGAATCTTCTATTTGCTCTCTTCTGGCTACCCAACCCACCCTAAATGGTCTCTAGGGAACCAAAGGCCAACCTGCCAACACATCATTTGTGAGAACTGAAGCACTGACAAAATATTAATTTTCCCAAATCCCCCATGCCCACGGGTGAGTCATAACACTCCTAATCCTCAACTAGACCCAGGCATCACAATTTACATAACCACCTTGACTGTCTCAGGACTATACATTCAGCTCACTGTTTGGATATAAAATGCAAGGTGTTACCTGACATGTTCAATTTCACTGTTAGCCATGCTGGGTCCCTGGGACACAGTCACAGATGTGACAGAGAATACCCAATACTATGACTAATATATACATTGTAGGTGCTTAACAAGTATTCTTTCAATGTAGGGATTCCCCTACTCCAAGCTCATAAACTTTCTTGAGGGAGAAAGGGGGATCTGGGTGAAGATCTGGAGTGGTTTTGAGTGGGCCAAGCTATTAAGCTATTCTTTGAAGCAGCCCACAGTTTCTATGGATAGCTCTACTGCAAGAGTCCAGCGAGGCACTTCTCCATACTCTGTCTGCCACGCTCATACCATGCTAAGTATAAGTGGCTCTTTTTGAGCCACTCTCTCCCACTCTGTAGGACTGCTGAACCCCAACTCTAATACCCTATTATGAGGGTTAGAGGAATGACTCTGAGGCTCCTCAGGTCTCTCTCATTCACTACCCTCTACCCATGTCCTACAGACACTTAAGCAATCTTACATTATTTACATGTCCTAGCCTTATCTCTTCAATCTTACTGATCAACCAGTGTGAAGTAAATAGGGACACACACCCATTCCTATTATGAGGGTCAGAGGAATGACTCTGAGGTTCCTCAGGTCTCTCTCATTCACTACCCTCTACCCATGTCCTACAGACACTTAAGCAATCTTACATTATTTACATGTCCTAGCCTCATCTCTTCAATCTTACTGATCAACCAGTGTGAAGTAAATAGGGACACACACCCATTCCTTGGCCTCAGGCCTCATTCTTACCATCACTCATCAGACTGTGATAGGACAATCATTTCATGTGCATATCCTAGAAGACCACCCTTCAATCCCCCATATGGCTCTTTCCGAGCTTACCTTACTGAAGGAGAAGACTGGAATGGCAGGTTCCATCCACTTAGGAACCTGAGGATAATCTCGAACATTGATCACCATCTCCATGTCAGGGAGGCGCCCAATAACTTCCAAAATAAAGTGTTCTACACCACTACACCTGCCAACCAGAAAACACCACAAGTTCACCAGTTTCTTGCAAACACATTATTTTTTATTTCCACAATAATCCTCTGTTTATGAGGAAAGGGAAGAAACATTACATTACCTTCTACCTGAATACAGAATGCTAATGGAATCAGTTTTTGCAAGTCAGAAGAAAAGTGTTATGTACACAGTCAAGGAGATAATGACAGCTTTCTGACTGATTTCCCAGGAATCCTCAGAGGATTTCCTGAAGAAAGACAAGATACATAGACAGCTCTGCAACACACTCTCCTTCCCCCTACTGCCATCCTTTGAAGTCCTGACAAGCACTATACTGAGACTAGCATTCCAAGGCTTGACCAAAATATTCTAGCAGCATGAAATGACGATTTTAAAATACTGATTTATATATAGGGAAATAACTACAAAGAATACCAAGACTTTATAACATTGAAAAAAGATGCTGGACTGTATTAATGATATGAAACAAATAAAAAAAATAATATGAAACAGGATGCCAGTTTTCACACTCCAATGGGCAAAGATCAGAGTCTGATAATACAGTGTTAGTGAGGGTGTGAAGTCTATTCTAAACATGTGGTGCAAGGGCAGTGGAGGTGTAAATAGGCATAACCTCTTGGGAGGACAATTGTTTCTATTTATGAAGATTTTAAAAACACATTAATTGGCCTATTAATGGTACTTCCAGGAATTCAGCCTACAGATAAAGTACATGAGCTTAAAGGCAGACAGACAAGGATTTTCTCTGCAGCACAGCTTGCCTTAGGTGAAAATCAAAGGGGAATGGTGAGGAATTTATGTGTCCATTGATACAGGACTTAAATGTAATTATATTATAATCCAAATAACAGATAACTAATCAGCTATGCAATGCCATATGTTTTCTATGTACTCTTATGGAACAATTTCAAAATCTACTACTACATTAAAGAGAAAAGTAAGTTAATGAACAGAAGACACATGTTCCAATTTGTTGATGAGTCAAGATAATTGTATATGCATACACCATTTCTAGAGGTACAGACGAGAAACATGTAATTGTGGTTGTCTCTTGAGAAGTGTCTATGGGAGTCTAAAATGGTAGAGAAATTTCCTCTTCATTGTGTATCTTTTCAGGTCATCCAAATACTGGTGCTTTTGACTACTAAAAAAGTAAGCAGATATGGGCCTCCCTGGTGGCACAGTGAGTTAAGCAACGAACTATGAAGCAAACCGCAGCCACTGAAGCACCCACATGGCGAGGCAGACGTCTCATGCCTTGCCCACTGCTCCCCTCAGCAGTGTGTTTCAGTCGATCTGCCTGTTCTGCTCCCCACTCTGCCTCTGGTGAATCCTCTGACCTCCCTGGACTCTGACCTGTACCCGGGCTTTTGTATGCATAAATAAATAGATATTTTAATAAATAAATAAGTAAGCAGATAAATCTGATTAAAAAGGTAAAAATTCTAGTTATAGTACATTTACATGACATCTAAAACACTTATTTTCTTTCACATTTGGCTTTTAAAATAGCACTTTCTCGTATACTGTATGACTCCATTGACATAAAACTCTAGGAAATAATCCATGTGAGAATGCAGGTCAGTAGCTGCTTGGGGATAGGAGTGGGAGAAGAGGGGTGGGAAGGGTTGGTAGAGAGGGATTGCAAACAGGCACAAGTAAACTTTCGGGAATGATGAACATATTCATTATCTTGATGTATACATGTATCAAAACTCATTGCACTGTACTCTTCAACATGTGCAGTGTCTATTAACTGTACTTGACTAAAGCTATTATTTAGAACAGGTCATTATTTTCCATCTTTGAAATGATACGTCTCCTGTGTTAATTAGATGATCCTCTGGTTCCTGAGCAAAATCTCTCAGTTCATCTTTGAAATATTGAGTTTATATTTCATTTTGTTCAGAACTGTATTTTCTAAATGTCATATAGTTTTTGAAAGTGAGTGACAAAAAAAAGACACTAATTGTAGCTACATGGAAATACGACATACTACACAACTGCGCTCATTTCATGAAGGACACTAGTTCAGAATATCTCACTCTATTTCTATTTGATATGATTCTGTTCTCCTTAATTGTGTATATGGTCAGACTAGGGAACTTTCATTGCCATTAGATATATAGACTATTTTATTATCACTGTTCCCTTAAGAACATTTCTTTTTTTTTTTTTAAAGATTTATTTATTTATGCATACAAGCACTGGTGTACAGGCCAGAGGTGGGAGTGTGTGTGTGAGAGGATTCACCACAGAGAGCAGGGAGCAGAACAGGCAGATCAACGGAAGTACACTGCTGAGGGGAGCAGTGGGCACAGCAGGAGAGGTCTGCTGTGCCACGTGGGTCCCCTCCCTGGCCGGCAGCAGGGATCGAACTTTTGCCGCAGTGGCTGCAGTTTGCTTCATAGTGCGTTCTTAACCCACTGCGCCACCAGGGAGGCCTCCCTTCCTCCCTTAAGAACATTTCTAAGAGCTCCTAATTCTGATCAAAATGGTCTGAGGTCTCCAATACAAGCTATATGCCTTTCAGAAAATTTGAAAGCATCTAATTTCATCTGGAAATCATTCAGCTATTAAGTATTTGGGTAACTCTGAAAGTCATATAGTGTCTATGTTCATTTTGTATTTCTTCTCATTAGTGAAAATAAGAAATTCTTCTAAATTAATAATTTGTATTTAAAGTCACCAGTACTGTCCCAAATAATGAAACAAATGTCCATTCAAAATACCTCTGTGATTTTCCCCACTAGCACTTTATATGCCTCTGGCACTTGGGAACACAATGAAACTGATCACCTAGAAGTAGTGAGCTATTAAGTGATCTTTGTTTTTATTTTGCTGTTATTTTTATGTATTTTTGATAATGAGTATATATTAATTTGTAATTAAGTTACATTAAGAACAAATCATTTAAGTCTTTATGCTCAAATATGCATAGTTTTCTGACAGAATAAAGATTGTTTAGAATTAATAGATAAGGGAATATCACGCCCTCTGTTTTTTGTTTTTTTAAAAGACTCTTCAAAGGGAGATTTACAATATTTTGTATATAATGTTGCCTAAAACTAACTTCCAGGTTCAGTCCATGATCTTCCCTGCTTGCCCTCTGCACACTGAATGGGAGCTCACCTCTTATACTTGGAGTCCTGGCTATTCTGGTCAGCATCACCTGCAGCTCTAGTTACTCCCTTGGACTTTCTACCACCTCTCCTCAAATACTCAGTATCCAGAATAATACCTGACTCTCAAGAGACTCAATCAGAGCAGCTCCTCCCCCTCCAGTGCAACTCACTCTCACTAGGTCTCATCAGTCCGTGCCTGCAGCTATTCTGTCTTAGGAAGAATGAAAAGGGGCAGAGTTACAGCCAGTACAAGTGATATGCCCAAGTTTCACACAAAGAGAGAAAATAAAGGCTTTGATACAAGAAAAAAGAGGACAGATGTTGGGGGAAAAAAATGCCCAGGAAAGAAGAGCTTGCCATTATTTTGTAACTCCCCCTGAAATAGAATTTTGTCTGTCAATGCTTTTAATGATCTCCTCTATAAGAACAGTACAAACAAAACCACACGTAATAGGATCAGAAGATATGTCCACTTAGAACTCTTACCTTGAAGGGAACATGCAGTCATTTTCTCTGTATAATCTGTTCTTAATAATCTGATAGTGGGTCCCCAACTTCCGTCTGACAACCTCTGCCATCATCTTCCTGGAAATACCACCTCGGAAAGGAGTCAGGTCCTCTTCTATGACACTGGGGAAGAATAGGAATTGTCAGGGAAAGCGGCCCAAGAGAGTGATACCATTCTACCCACTTCCCATCTGTGGGTTTAGGCTTAGAATTAGAGAATACAGTAACCTGAGGGAAAGAATAGAGGGCAGGTATGAGCAACTTTAGCACCAGAACATCATAAATAATCTAAAACATCAAAAACAAAGCCACTGCAAGAACAAAGCAAGTCAACTTCTCTTTTTTCTCCTTCCATCTGCCTGACCCTGACATGCTGCATATTTTCTTTTACCACTAATGTCTTTGTTACAGGGGTCCCGTTGACTTCCCCTCTCAGGTAGGTTCACACAGAACGTACAATTGATACCTTACAGTTTGATGCTGACTAGCTTCATTGTTCTGGCCTGCACTCACCCTACATACTCTAGCAGCCTGACAACAGTCACCAGAAATGACACTATTTTTGACCCCTTTTAAAGTTCAGCACAGTCATTTTTTAATAAGTAACACAAGTATCAGTGAATTTTTTTGAGAAGTTACAGAATAACATAATGTAGAGCTAAAGGGATGCTATTTAGCTCATAAGGAATCTGAGGCCCAGAGAAGTTAAATGGCATGCCACAGGGATAATCAGTGGGAAGTCTGGGACTAGAACCCAAATTTGCTTTTGAAGTAATCTTTCTACCACACCACGTTCCATACTTTAAAAATAACAAAAAATTTATTAGATGCATTTATAAATGTCTATTCCTTCAACAGTATTTATTGAGGGAAGGCACTTAGGATACAACAGTATCCTCAAGCTGACCTCAAGCTTCTGTCCAATGGAGAAAGCAGTGCTGAGCGGATGCTCTCTTAGCTATGGACATTTTTACTCCCAGGAAAACTACCCCAGGAACCCCTTCTTCTTCTCACCAAGCACTCTCCAGAATCCTAGGGGACTTCCTTGTGACAAGAACTAAACTCTCAAAAACATATCAAAACACCAAAAAAAAAAAAAAAAAAAAGAACTCACCCATGGTAACANCCAAAAAAAAATCAAAACACCAAAAAAAAAAAAAAAAAAAAGAACTCACCCATGGTAACAGCTGCAGTTTTGACTTGAACATGGTTCATAATTCTCCAAAGACCTGTTAATTTGGTCAATATACACTTTCCATTTTGAACCTTCAAAAAGTGAAGTAAATCAAAGTTAGCAAAATACCCCTGAGTATTCCAACTTGCTAGCAGCAGACAAACAGAATGAACAGACAACCCCTTTCCATCCCACCAAGGGGAATGAACCACCTGGAAAGATCCATTGTGTAACTTTCCAGTTAAGGTCAAGCTCCTCTACTTGGGACATCAGGTGTCAAGAAAAAAAAAAGTACAATTTCCAAGCTTAACGCCTGACAGGTAGAGGCTATGGATAAACTGGTGACACACAGTCTCACCTTTTAATATTGAGACTGAGTTCCATAAAAAGATTGGTTAACAGCAACAGACATTAACCTTTTCATTTCTTCTGGCAGCCTAAGAACCTCCATCACCACCCCTCCGCCCCACTCATACCTCTCTCTCTCTCTCTCTCTCTCTCTCTCTCACACACACACACACACACACACACACGATTGATCCCCCAGTGTGTTTTAGGGAGGTGCTGAGTAGCCAAGTGCGGGCGCAAACCACTGTGGCTTGTTTATAGGGGTACGCTCTCTCTTCCCCACTATCACTACCAATTCCAGAGGATGGGTTACTCTCCAGGGTCCTGGGCAGGACAAACTACGCCAGCGCTCAGACACTCGCTCTCTGCTCCCTGCGCCCTCGTACCCTCTGACCAGCTCTGTACTACAGGGGCCACAGCATAAGTCTAGCGCCTGCAGCGAGGGAGAGTGAGGAGGGCGATAGAGGGTCTCTGACCCGGCGAGATCCGAGCCCGAGCCACAGAGCTGGCCTGCCCAGAGCCCACCTGACTCCTTTTGGCGGCCGGGTACAGGGGGCAGGAGTAGCAACAGCAGCCACAGCCTAAGCTGCCAGCGCGCCCACCGCTCCATCGCCAGCCGACCCACTGCGGAGTCCCGGCTGCAGCGCTGGCGGAAGCACCGCCCCGCAAAAAGATGGCCGCGCAGGCCACACCACGCGGGTGGAGGGTCGCCCCGCACAAAGATGGCCGATCGCCACTCCGCCTGCCCCGCCCCCAAGCCCGGGTCTGCAACAGAGCTGCCCTGCGAAGGAACAGGTTGAGGCGAAGCATTGCACTGTTAACTCTTTAGTGCTGTGCAGGTAGGCCTACTGATTTGTTAACAGCCACGCTGCTTTCTGACAGAGTGCACATAGGTTTTTAAAATGCGTCCTCCTCTCCTTCCCTACCTCTCTCTCAGAATCCAAGGAGAGAGTAAGTGTCATGCCCTGGAAAAAATGTCTAGTAATGACGGTTTTTCGTATTCTCTGTAGCTAGAAAACTGAAAGCCAGAGAGGATACATTTCTTGCCCACGGTTTTTGTGAGTGGCACAACCTAAGTTAGTTATTTGCATGACATAAAATTTCTTATTATATAACATAGTTTGTTGAGCATTAAGAATGTATGCAGCACTGTAGGACTACCCCCTCCCCCCCAAGAGACTGCATAGTGTAGTGTAGTCTCTTTGTAATAGGAATTTATAACAATCCAGGAGACACAGACGTGAAAAAAAGTCAATGGACACCACCATATTGGACAGTATAGGTATATAAAATGATCATTCAATTACAAATATTAAGATTTTTTTCTAAATGTGCATTATAAGGTCCTAGGTTCTGAAAAATACATAGAAGTACAAGATGAGGTCCATGCCCTTTAGGAGTTTAGAACCAGTGAGAAGACATATATGATCCCCAGAGATAATTTATAGTATAAGGTGGTAAGCACTGCTAGTTTCAATGGTGGGAAAGAGCAACATGAACTAGAAATCTGTAGCCGGTGAAGAAATGTTGGTGAGCCAACAGAAAGACAGCAAAGGAATTTTGATGTTGCAAGCTATGAAGCAGCTAACAGGACAAAATAAACTTATTTATTAAATGTACAAAATTACTTATGCCTAGAAATAAATACAATGAAAACTGTAAATTATCTTTTTATATACTCATGAGAAAAAGTTTCTGTGGTACAATAGGATAAGAATACTTGTGACTAGCTAACTTTATTGGTTTTATTATCATTCTGGTTCTGCACTTACTAAATGGGTTACTTTCAAAAAGTCACTTAACTTCTCTTCAGTTTCCTATGTAGGAACAATGGTAATATCGAAATCATAGAGCGTTAAATGAAATATGTAGTTATAATGTCTGGCAACCAATAAATCACTTCAATGAAGGTTAAATAATCAATACTCAAGACAAAAGACTTTTTCTTAGGGTGCTTAAAATATGTGTCGCAAGAAATCTCACACAGTGCCTTTTTGACACTCTTGTAACGACTCCAAATTTCTGAATTCTTCATGATACTGCCCACCTCCTTTTCTTTTCATCTGCCACTTCCTTTACTGGAAAGGTTTTCTACCACGAACTGCCTATTTATTCTTGGTTTACAAAAAATTTGTTCAGTTTTTCTTGGTATGACACCACTATCATCCCACACAATATATTACACTGTCTTCCACGTTATCTCTGGACCTTGGGCATACTTTAAATGTTTCATTTATTATAAGTTGCAATTTCTGTATTTTTCTGGTATTTTGTTTCTTCCACTATATTGTGAGTTCTTTGTGGTAGTCACTTTTGTAAATCCAGCATATCTACTCTTTCACTTATCATAGAGTGAGTGAATGCCCCATTGGATGCTAAGGCAGGACTTCAGGACTAGGAGTGACCTGACCTTATGGGACTTCTCCCAATTTGCCCCACTTGTAAAATGGGGGCTATACTTGGCATACGGTTGTTACATGAAATCCAGGAGATAACAAGGACCCTAGCGCGGAGACCAAGAACCGGAGGGGGAAAAGCAGGCCAATGTAGCCCAGGAGGGCGGGACAACGAGCTCAGCAGTGCAGACTGGTCCCAGTGCGCAGGTGCACGCAGGAGGGGTAGGGGCCCGCTTCTTGGGCTGCGAGTGCAGTTCCGGGGGTCAGCTCGCGGCTGGGGCACCCGTCTGTCGCGGAGCTGACGTCATCACCGTGCGCTGCCACGTCTGCTCTGCTCCGCGGTAATGGAGGTTGGGGTTGAGTGCTGACGGGGCCGGGCTGTGTGCTAGCCTTAGCTGTGGCTCTGACTCCCTTACTGACTCGGGGTTTGGGTCTGCGTCTGGGTCTAGTGTGGGTTTGGGTCTGGCAACCCAAAGACTGGATACATTTTCCCGACTCGCCGGGCGGGGACGGCCTGGGGGCAAGCAGCTGGTTGGAAGCGCCTCAACGCGAGAGGGAGTTCACTTGCCTGCGGTCCAGCCTGTAAATCCAACGCCTTCTCCTAGGGATCCCGCCCCACCGGCCGGGCCTCCTCCATGCGTGAGTATTACGGGGCTGCTGGCTGTCCGAGTGCTCCTGGCCTGTTTCGGTCCTCGGGGTTGTATGGCAGAGATCGCGTGTTCCCTTCGTGGGGGCCAGTTAGTTGAAGTTTGTGGTCCCTTGCCATATACCCTCCTCCACCCTCTCTCTCCAAATCCATCCCAGTTTTTTTGCTCCGCTTTACTTTCCCTTTGCCGGTAAACTGAGTAAGTACCAGCAGCCCCACTTACATTCAGTGCTACGAATGCTTTGTTTCACCTGGTGTTGGTGAGTCAACAGCCGAAGGCTGCTAGGAACAGACAACATAGATTCGTCAGTAGTAACGTTTTGAAAACCAGGGTGTTTCCCGGTGTCACTCAGTTTTTTAAAATTGTATTGTTTAGAAAACGTTGTTTGTCGTGTTGGCGGAGTCATGATTTTACCATAGCTTAATGAAAATGAAAACGGATTCTTTTCAGTGTGGGTCATTATCTGTTACTTGTCTTTTCAATCTTGGGGTTTCAGATACTTATAAATGATTTTACCTACTTTTTTTTGGAGTGGGCATCCATTTGGGTTCCTTCCAATATTTTCAGTTTAACACATGGAGATACCACCTGAACAATTTTACTTTTAAGTGTTAAAAGGTCTCCTAGTGTACATTCATTCTTCTTGTCCTGACAACAACTTCTGGAAGACATGGCACCCTTTTGTCTTTCTGATTGAAGAAACAAACTGAGAGGTTAAACTCAGAAAATACATGATACATCTCATTTCTGAACCCTGATCCCTTGATTAGAAAATCTGACATTTTGGGCAGGGCTGATTCTTTTGTATTCCAAGTGACTTTCTGTTAAATATTCCATTTGAATTGCATATGTATATGCTAGATGTTTCTTGTAACTATCTACCTGATTGTATTATTTTCCATATGAGTCAAGTCAGTGGACAAAAGACAAGTTATGACTTCCCTAATGTTGAACAGAACTTCATCAGAACGCAGGCTTCTAACCTGTAGAGTCTGAGTAGTCCTTGCATTAGAATAAAGTAGGTAATGCACACTGGGAGCATTTGTTTGAAAGTTTGGTTGAATAAGACTTGCTTGCTCAGTTTTTCTGGTTGTTTTATTACATTGCTTATTTTAACAATGGTAAACTGATATTAAATTTTTTTTTGTTGTTCAGAGTTGAAACAGGTTGATAACCATTAACCTGGGTTGCAACTACAGGTGGCACTGGCAGTAGACTGGTTCCCGGACATGCCCGGTGGAAGGAGGGGCCCTAGTCGGCAGCAGCTAAGCCGATCAGCTTTACCTTCTTTACAGACTTTGGTTGGTGGGGGCTGTGGCAATGGAACAGGCCTGAGAAACAGGTAAAGAGGAAACAATGCAAAATTTGTAACATTCTATGATCAGTTAGCTTGGAAGCTATCAACATTATTTCTTGACATGGAAGTAGAAATTCTGACCTTGAAAACTGAAAGTTTAATAGTACAGAATACTTCGGAGGTGAAAGTTGTACAGTGGGGCTTACAAAGTGAAAGCAGTTCAGTTCTTTTTAGTTATTAAAAGAAGGTTAAAGTGAATAAAAGTGTGAGACCAATATGATTTACCTACTTACTAGCATTCTTTTTTCTTTATTTCGAGGACAAATTAAAATAGTTAACGTGGTGTAAATTATGTCATATTCTATCAGCGATCTTAAAAAATTTGTTCAAAAAGTGCTTTGAAAGTAATAAATTGTCAGCTACAGTCTAAACATCTTAAGATTTGTGTCATATGAGAATAAAGAATTTGATCTTTTTAATGGAAATTTATCTCTGTTCCTAATTTCCTCTTTTAAAAGTTATTATTTTATTGAGGTAACATTGGCCTAAATTATTGTTGGTATTTTGAGAATGTAGGAACCCCCCTTCAAATATCACCACTATAGTGTACCCATCACCAATTCAACCATAGTCCATTGTACTCCCTCCCCTCTTTCTCTGTTCCTAATTTTCAAAAGTTAGGATGAATTATTTCTAAACTTTTCTAGACTATCAGGTGGTTTGATCGTGTAGCAGTGGAAAGGGATGACTTTTACCTGATGCATTGTTTTAGCAAGATAACTTCCCTGTATAGATTTTTCTTGCCTTGATTCTTAATTTTTTCATTCTTATTTATTTTTAATATTGATTTCTAATATTTGAAAAGCAGATCTTAATTCAAACCATTACCTTTAAATAGCAAAAACTCATTTAATTTCATGAACTTGCATAAGGTAGACAATGTAGGCCCTTTCATATTTATAAATAACAAACCATTGTTTAGTAAATACTCAACAAAGGTGACAGTGATAGCTATTTTTATGGGTGAAAACTTTAAAAAGCTGCTTTCTGAATCTTTATGATATAATTTGAGGGTTCTCTATGAATTTAATTTCTAGAATCTTTGTAGGTAAACTTACCTACTTTCATGCCCCAGGATGGGAAGTGGTAGATAGATAACCCATAGGAATACAAAACTCCTCTTCTCGGAAGTTACTTGTGTCTGTCCAGTCTACTCTCAGCACTTTAGCTTTATGAGCAATACATCATAGGAAGGAACATTACAACTTTTTGTGTCCCAAAACTTGACAGTGTTAATGAAAAGCTCTTGCTAATATGTAGGAAACCACTTTGCTGATGTGACCCATCCTATATGTGAGGTTAGGGACAGTGGCACCAAAGAACCATCTTTGCTTCAGGGATCCCGCAGACTCATATGCTTCCTGTGCATCAAAGATGCTAAGCATGTACAACGTAGAGAATAGGAGATGCATTGAAACACTTTTTCCGTGTCAAAGAATTGACTTAAGATCGTCAGACTCAATATACTGCTTCCTAATTGTGGGGTCCCAAGATGGACTACAAATTTCTTCAGCACCTGACTGGAGGAAATTATTTCACTATGGCCAGAGATGGTCACTTTGGGCATCCTTCTTAGTCTCGATTGTTCTATTTTCTGTTTCTCTTTCAGTCAATTTGTGGATTCTTCCATTTTATCTTTTTTATCTGTAGGTACAGTAGACCAGATCTTTAGTGTTTTATCCTAGTAGTCACTATAAAATTTAGTTTCTGTGCTATCAACAGCTATTGAGTCCACTTCCAGCATGACCTCTGTAGCAGTATAGGGTTTCCAATTGGTTTCTCTCTACATTCCACCCTCATAATAAGAGAATGCACTCAGCAGTAGGCAAGACACACTGTGTCTTCCCTGGGCCACATCTTTGACAACACCTCTATCCCACAATTGTCATTACTGACTTTCCTTCTGAGGACCATGTCCAAGAAGTCTTATAAGAACCAGTTAAGATCCATTCCTCTACCCTGTTAATTGTACTGAGCCAGACATCATGAAACAAGCTTTGCTCTGACTGAGGTGTGGTATACCTCTCCATGTATCAGGTATTCTAGTTCCACAACCTCTTCTTATGAGATGTTTTTCAATTCCATGTGTTTGACTAAGAGCATTCGCAGAAACTTGCCCTTGATAACAAAATTAAACTCTACATTTTTGGCCTCTGGCTATTTATAGACAATGTTACTAAGGCTAGCAGTTTTGGAGGCTGTAGAGTGATAAGGGAACATCATCCATCAAATATGTCTTGTCAGTGAGGAAGCTTGTCTGCCACTGAGCCACCACAGGAGTACACACAAGATTTGTCTATAGAATAGAGTAATAGACAACAGATACTTTGATCTCTTGCAGCTTAAAAAAAAAAGAGGCAGTTCAAAATTAGACTTCACAGGTAAATACAGTTTTCAGTTAGAAAAAGTAAGGTGGACATGCTATTGCATAGACTGGGCTTCCACTTTCCTTTCACTTCCTCAGCTGATTCTATTTTTCAAAGTTCAAAATCACTAATACTGATTTTTAGCCTTTTCGGTCCTTCTCATGTTATTTGTATACTTTTTTCTTTCTGGCTTGCTCTTCCTTTTCTTTTGAATTTCCAATCCAAACTCTTTAAAATCAGTCTGATCTCACTACTTAAGTGGGACTCTCCCAGAAATTCCAGTTTGAGGGGATTTTTCTAGTGTCTTGATTCTCAGACTAATTTTCAATCCTAGTTTTATGTTTATGTTTGCACACTACTTAGAATTTACTGTATTGTTTCTTACTCTGCTGTGCTTTGGATTTTCTCACTTAAAAAAAGTCATACTACCTGCTTCATAGCAGGATGTTGAAAATAAATGAAGTAGTAAATTGCAGTAACATTAAAAAACTTTATTCTCAATTTTTTTCAAAATCTCTACTATAATAAGTGTTATTTTATCTTTTAAAAAATTTTTAAAAATATGAGAATAGGTGAATGTGCTTTTGAAGAAAGATACATTAACATAGATATTGAGGTGAAAGATATTTCCTATTTGAAGTACAGGCCTTAATTTTACTAATTAAAATTTTACAAAGATCAAAGTATCTGTTGTCTGACTACTACCCTATTTTTATAGGCTATCAATTTAGTGACATGGTACTTTCAAATTGCATTCAAAAATCATCTATAGTGGTGAACTATGTATGGGAGTGCTTGGATGGTGGGTGAGTGTGGTAACAACAGCTGAAGGGGAAGATCCTGTACCTCTAACAAACAACATTATAAACCGATGTTACTGCAATGAAAAAAGAAACAAGAAAATCATAGCCAGCCTAGCTAGGATTCTAACTAGCTAAAAAATTCAAATTCTGCCTCTGTCTTTACGCTAGCACTTCTTTGTTCATATTGTTCTACTTTGACTTTGACAGTTCACCTAGATAATTATGTTTTCAAACTGTCCCATAGACTCTCTCTTCAGTGTGTCAGGGGCTGCCATAGAAGAGCTTAGAAGGGAGAAAGAGGCAAATAGGGCTAGCAGTGCAAGCCTCAGGTGTCCCAGTCCTTTCTTAATCAGACTAACTTCTGTGTGTCTTAAATATTGGGATACCATGTAAAATAATTTTGGGGGGGAAATAAAATATTTTGCTCTTAAAAATGGACTAAAACCACATTCCTAGATGGTTTTACTTGCATTTGAAGTCTGCAAAAAATATTGACTAGTAGGAAACATTTGGAAAATACCTCTGCTGTTCAGTGGGCTTAGCTATAATCATGTGTTCTTTTCTGTGCTTTTTTATATTTCTTTTACCCTGGCTTTCCAGGTTCCAGTCATGGTTGCCTTGATCCACTATTCTCTGCCTGCTCTTTTAGCAGTTAATTGGGGGTGGTAGAAAGAACGTATTTTAGGTATGTTTAGATTTTTACATTTGGGCGGCAGAGAAAAGAAGGTATTTTACATATGCTCAGATTAGAATAAAATAAAACATGGTTGTGATCATCGTGCTTTGAAATGTTGCTAAAACTATTATTGACTGGTCATTTTGTAACATTTTCATTTAGATTATTTTGGAAGAGGACATTCTATATTTGGTTCTTGATAGAGAAGAAGCTGCTAGAAGAGAAGGTTACATTATGGGGAAGAGATATAAAAATTTGGATAAAGCAGTGATATATACCCTAGAATATAGGTTTAGGAAGTATGTGTACAAAGGCAGTGTCCGGATGAGAAGAACTCATTTCTGGAGTATCCGTAGATTATTAATAGAAATGGGTGTTTGCTTAAGTGTGATATAGTTTTGATAGTTGATTCTGCAAAACAGGTTGGCTGGTAGGTGTTTTGTGGTTTGATTGGTAAAATTAAGCTTGCATATATCAATGAGCTCCTTCGGTGACACAATCAAGATTGAAGTCTATATAGTTCCCTCTCTTGCTTTCAGCCTGTGGGAGGCTAGGTTTTGTACTTGGAACAATGTGCTTAGATGGTTGCCTTCTACAGAAGGAGGACGTTCTGTGAATTTCTGAGTGTTCTAGAGAGCTAGAGAGCTTTTACTTGGAGAATCTTACTTGCTTTTTTTCTTTGTTTCCTCCTTGCAAGTACTAGGTTAATACTGTGTGATAATGTCTAAATCAGAACTGCTTTCTCTGTCTCTCTAGTTCTTCTTTACCCTTTTGAATCTTTACTGCTTTATTCATTTGCTTAACTAAATTCTGCTGATGCTGCTGACTTCATAAAAGTTGGTTTCAGACCTGCTTTAGTAATTATTTCCTGCATACAAACTTTATATACAAGGACAAAGCAAGCATTGAACATAAATCACATTTTTGCTCATTTTAGGCATAGTGAGCCACTCTTATTTATGAATACGTTTATATCAGCAGAAGGAAGTATTTACCAGTTAAGTCTAGATGCCAGCACTGCAAGCAGGCCTTTCTAAGACTAGCTTTGTTGAGCACCTGCTTTCCTTTTAGGAATCCAGAATTTTGATACTAGAAGTAGAATGTGCCTGTGTGATCAGTTCCCAGTAATAACCTTGGGTGTTGAATCTCTTTTGAGCCTTTCTGATATGCATGTCATTCCTGTATGGTTATAAGTAGTTGCTAAAGAAGTTAAGGGTGCCCTGGTTTCCTCCAGACTTGCCCCCATTACCTTTTTTCCCTTTGCTGATTTTGATTTGTATCCTTTTGCTAGAATAGATCTTAGCTGTGAACACAGCTATGTACTATGTCCTGTGAGGCCAGGGCATGGTCGTGGGGACCTACAGCACAGTTTGAAAGACAATACTCTGTTAACATCAAGAATCACTCTTTAAGGAAAATCCGTTCCAAACCCTTGTGTTACAGATGAAGAATCTGAGACTCAGGTTTATCAAGTTTTTTAAAGATCACACCTGGTTAGTGGAAAATCTGGGGCCAGAACTATATCACAGTGTATTTAAAATACTTGTCATTTTACTTTTCTTGAGTTTACTTTTATATTCTCTTAGCGGAATAATACTTCATCGTTTCCTAAATAATATCTCTGTTACTAATCTTCTGAAATGTATTGAACAAAATTATTTTAGCTATGTGGTTTTTGGTTTTACGAACAAACTTTGATCATAATTTCCTCTTAAGCTTCCAGCTACTGTTTCTCTTTGCCATTGATGTGCTGGCTTACTTTATATGAGCTTTGTTTCTTTGTAATCGGGCTTGACGTTTAATAGACAAGATTGTATAAAATACCATACATCTAGGCCTATGCTTTAAATATCTTTCTTGAAGTCTAACATCTTATTGACTGTTAACGGCAGAATCACATTAATTTGCTTTACTTGGGCAATTTCCATAAGAACCTATTTAACCTTTAAATCATAACAAATAATTCAGCATGCTGGGCCTCCCTGGTGGTGCAGTGTGTTAAGCAACACACTGTGAAGCAAACCGCAGCCACTGCAGTACAAGTTTGATCCCTGCCGCCGGCCAGGGAGGGGACCTACATGGTGCCATAGACCTCTCCTGCCTCGCCTGCTGCTCCCCTCAGCAGTGTATTTCAGTAGATCTCCCTGTTCTGCTCCCCACTCTGTCTCTGATGAATCCTCTCACCTCCCTGCATTCTGGCCTATACCCCAGCTCTTGTATGCATAAATAAATAAATCTTTAATAATAATTCAGCATGCTTTCTCACTTAATTTTTTTTTTAATATATATATTTTTTTACTTATGCAAGCAAGAGCAGGGGTACAGGCCAGAGTCACAGGAGGTGAGAGGAATCACCAGAGACAGAGTGGGGAGCAAAACAGGCAGATCGACTGAAATACAATGCTGAGGGGAGTAGTGGGTGAGGCAGGAGAGGTCTGCTATGCCATGTGTGTCCAGCTCCCTGGCCAGGGATCGAACTCACGCTGCTACGCCTTGGATGCTTCACAGTGCAGTGCTCAATCTGCTTCACCACCAGGGGAGCCCTCAATATATTTTTGACTGAAGAGGAATAAGAATTTTTGGATTGGTTTGGAGTAGAGATTCGTAATCTTGTAACAAGTCATCAGAATTTTAGTTCTATAGCTGTGATCAGCTGGAATGAGTGACTAGATTGGCTGCTGGCATTAATCCCCTCCTTTTTAGCCCAGCAGTGTATACAACTCCAGAGGCCACCTTTCATGTCGTTTTCGGTGTGAATGATAGCTTGTGGGGCTGTGCAGTGCTGTGACCCACCTTCCAGGCCGGATCATAGAACTGTGGTGTTTCGATGATTGTTTTCTGATTGAGCAGACAGGTTGTAAAACCTGCTGGTAGGTTAGTCTATTGGAATATGCTCTGGAATGAGAGGAAGAAACTGTTATGTGTTTTTCTGACCCTCTTCCCATCCTTGTTCTTCCCTTTTTTCTTTTCTGAATTTTCTGCAGTGGTATTCTTAACTTTTCAGAATGGGCAGAGTGTACATTCCTATTAGACACTTAGAGTACTACATGGCACATATTATGTTAGAATTCTGTATTTGGAATTTTTAGAGAAAAAGAATAATGTGAATATAGTTCCAAATCAATCCTCTTTTCCTTGTTCTGTAAACAGACCCTTTTATCTCTGTAATTATTACCAAGTATACAAACAATAGGGAATTTTGTTCTCTATCTCAATCTTTTCAGTTTAGATTGTCCAGCTATTTCTAACCTCTAAGAGTTTGGAAGGAAAGAACAACACAAAGATAGGAATATAAACTCAGTATTGTGTGCTTTCTTAATATATTATTTGCAGTGAACTAGGATAAATACTCTTTTATTTTTTTTAATATAAATTTTTTAAATTTACATATATTTGACATCAGTTGTAATCCCCATGTATTCCCCATCACCATATCACCAGTGCACCATCACCTCGGTCCCCCGTGCTCCCCGTGCTCTGCCCTCCACCCATCCCTTCTTCCCTCCCCACCAAGTGTCCCTAGTTTGTCTTTGTCTTTTCATTTTTGGTTTTTGTTTATTTCTTGTTGTTATTATTTAAATAGTCTCTTTAAGATTATAGGCGAGATATGGATCTGATCTGATAGGCGAGATATGGATGGATACATAATGTTACATAACAGTATGGAAAGTGCAAAAAAGTTATAGCTTAAATATGATAGTGGCCCAGAGGAAAGATGAATCAGTTTTGGTTGAGTCAGCGTTAGCGTCATAGAAGACGTATTTGCTTATCTTGAAATTCTTGAAGGATCTCGTTAGCAAATGTATACATGAAGGGTTAAGGAAGGTAGTTTTAGAGAGTGTTTCTGGTAAAAGGATTTAGTTGTACAAAAGAATAGTGTGTATATTGGTAGATAGAAAATAATGTGGCTTTTATAAAGGGAACATGTTAATGAGTGATAAGAGGCAACAGAGAGGCCCTTAGAGGATGTACTAAAATATTTTTAAAAATATTATCCTGTTGGTAATGGAGAGCCACCAGGGGATTTTACATAAGAGAATAAAGCTGTCAGACTTTCACTTCATAAAGATCTCTGAAGGCATCTTGGGGAATTCGGCAAAAAATGAGAGTTGAATTTAGCTTAGATAAAACACAGTATGTGTTTGACAAGAACTATGGGTTTAGACAGGAAGGTACGCTTTGGAAAGTTTCATAAAGTGGAATCTAAAGATTTAGAGAGTGATTGGATGGCTCTAAGGAGCAGAAGGAAAGTTCTAGTATAACTCCCAAGTTTTTGATATGAGCAGTTAACTGGGTGAGATAGAACTAGGATCAGGATTTTAGAAGAAAGAACACACAAATGTTGAGTAGGCAGCTTGATAATATAGATCTAAAATTCATCAGTAAGCTCTGTGGAGAGACATTTTAGTCTTCAGCATGTAGGAGATAATGGAAGCCATGACCACCTATTAGATCAGTGAGCAAGAGAGTATAAAAGGAAAAGACAAGAGAAGAGGATCCCAGGATAGAACCTGTGGAAAGCCCATAGTTAAAGGGTAGATAGAGGAGGAAGCAAGAATCATTTGTACTGTGTGACACTGAATGGTATTACCATTTGATTTTACCATAGTTTTTTCTTTCAGGAATGGTAGCGCTATTGGCCTTCCAGTCCCACCTATTACAGCCTTAATCACCCCAGGTCCTGTTCGTCATTGCCAAATACCCGATTTGCCTGTGGATGGGAGCCTGCTATTTGAGTTTCTCTTTTTCATCTACCTGCTGGTTGCTTTGTTCATTCAGTATATCAACATCTATAAAACAGTGTGGTGGTATCCTTACAATCACCCTGCTTCTTGTACTTCACTGGTAAGTCCTAATGGGCCTCTAACTTCTTTATGTTACTTAGTCAAGAAACAATTGGAAAGTCAATGTGTATGAATTACTTTTCTTAGTAATTTTTCTTCTAATAAAATTATTTGTTAAAGTACAGATTACTTTCAGCAATATGTCAGAATAAGATTGCTAAAATATAAATATCTCACTTTGGTCTATGACTAGAGGAAATGAAAATGAAGAAAACTTTTAAATTTATTTCAATATCACAGGAAGTTTTTGATAGTTAGCTTTCTCTACACAGTGTGAAATGTGTTAGAACTTTAAGGTGCCAATATGATTAAATTCTAGCAAATCTAGCCTTTTAATTGCTGTATTAGGGTAATGGAATCTCCTAATATAAATAAACCCAAAATTGTAGAATGCTTTAAACACAAAACAGTCTGTGGCATTTCTCCTGGTTGGAGGGAGTAGGATGATTCCATGTGGTCCGTGGGGAGTCAGGCTAGTGGAGACTCTGTCTTTCAGTCTTTGTCCTCCAAGGTAACTGTGGTCCATCCCTGTCTGCCAGAAAGGGAAAAGAGCATATGTAAGCATGGAGGAGAGTTTCATATCATTTGCACATGTGTCCACTTCTGACCTCTTGGGAGGCTGGAAATTAGTGTCCTTAGCTGGGTGCATTGTTACCCTAAGTAAAATTGGGTTCTGTTACAAAATAAAATTGAGAGAGAAACAAGCTGTTTACTTAACTATTTTTTACATTTTTTTTTCCATAAAAGTATGTTGTCTCTTATACCCTCTTTCCAGTTGTTAGGAGGGCCGTCAAAATCTTGTTGGAGAGAAAATCTCCATATGGTTATAGCAAATAATAGTAAGACAAGTCAGTTGTTGGCTATAACAAATCCATGTTAATGGAAATACGCTCTCAGAGAAAGAAGATGATTGTCGTGGGTAGTTTATATGTCTGGGCCTTATAAATAATTTCAAAAAACCTCCTTAGTCGGCTGAACATAGGAAATATGGACCAAAATCTTCAAGGTAGTATAGGTGGGGATAAAAATTTTTGTTTTAAGTATTTGTCACTTGGTTGTTACTGGAATTAAGTATTGAAATTTTTCTTTCCACACTGGCTATCTAAATATCACATGAAGAGAATTTCATTTTCTTAAGAATTATGATTCAGAGGGGCCTCCCTGGTGGCGCAGTGGGTTAAGCAACGCACTATGAAGCAAACCGCAGCCACTGCAGCACGAGTTCGATCCCTGCCGCTGGCCAGGGAGGGGACCCACATGGCTTAGTAGACCTCTTCTGCCTTGCCCACTGCTGCTAGAGAGTCTGCCTGTTCTGCTCCCCGCTCTGTCTGTGGTGAATTCTCTCACCTCCCTGGACTCTGGCCTGTACCCCAGCTCTTGTATGGATAAATAAATAAAAATCTTTAAAAAAAAAAAAGAATTATGATTCAGTGACAAGTTGTATGTTTTTTTTTTGCTTTTAATAGTCTTTCTTTGGCCAGTGTTTAGAAAATGAAGTCGGATTAGATCATTAAAGCTTCCTCCAGTTATATGTATATATAAGTAAATTTCTCTCATTTGTTAAAATTTTACTGTGTTTTTTGCAAGTGTTATCTCATTTACTGTTTCTGAAAATAGATAAGTCCTACTCTATGACTTCATTGTACAAATGAGGAATGAGATTCAGAAATTATGAAACTGACCCAGAATCACATAGTTCCAAAGTAGGCACTCAAATATAGACCTATGAAGTTTTGATTTCTGTATTTACTCTATATTTACTGCATAAGTATTATGCGTAGTAGTTCAATAAGTATAATGTTCAATAGTAGTTCAGTAAGTAGTAGTTCAATAAGTAGTAGTTCAATTAATTATAATAAGTAGTTCAATAAGTATTATGCTGAGTAGTTCAATAAAAATTTCCTTTGACATCTTGTGGAAATTTACTTGTTGGACTTTCAGGCTAATTTAGGAGCTCTTCTCCAAGGAGCTCTTCAAAGCTCTGGCCAAAGGTCTTTAAAAAGCTCCCTACAGATGTTACTTTGAAACTAAGGGAGCTGGTGCTCCTGTCTTAATGATAAGATACATTAGGCACTTAAATATTTCGATACAAAAAATATTTTAGATGTACTATTGATGCATTAGTAAGACCTAGACAGTGGGCCTCCCTGGTGGCGCAGTGGGTTAAGCAACACACTATGAAGCAAACTGCAGCCACTGCAGCACGAGTTCGATCCCTGCGGCCGGCCAGGGAGGGGACCCACATGGTGCAGCGGACCTCTCTTGCTGTGCCCGCTGCTCCCCTCAGCAGTGTACTTCAGTTGATCTGCTTGTTCTGCTCCCCGCTCTCTGTGGTGAATCCTCTCACCACCCCCACACCTCTGGCCTGTACCCCAGCTCTTGTATATATAAATAAATAAATCTTTAAAAAAAAGAAAAGACCTAGACATTAGCTAGAGTCTAGTGACTTTGCTTCTATTGTTTTGGAGGAGTAAGGTAAGTAATGAGATGTTTGAAAATTAAGAAAGGATAAATTTTGGTAGAATCCAAAATATTTAGAAGGAAAAGGAAATGCTCTAAGGAGTGTTAAGCCAACATTCTGACTACTCTACCTTTAAAATACATCCCAAATCTGGTCCATTGTTACTCACCCTTTGTCAATCCACCATCACTTTTCATTTGCATTAAAAGCAATAGCCTAACTGATCTTGTTCCCACTACAGTATATTTTCCACATAACAGCAGCAAGATCTTTTAAAAATATAAACAGAATCATAGTACCTTTCCAGAAACATATAGGACTTTGTTTTAGGAAGAAATATGGACAAACTCAATCTTTAGTTACTCCTTATTTCACTCCAGCCTTCTTGCTGTTTTTCAGACAGACCAGTCATATTTTCTTGCCTTGGGTTCTTTGTAATTATGATGATAAAGAAAATGAAAAATAGTTAGTAAAGAAATGCCATCTTCTCAGAGATACCCTCCCTAATCCAATTTCAATTGGCTCTTTACCTCTCTTGTTAGTTGTTACTTATCACCATTTTATTTTAACCAGCAGTTCTAGTTTTAGAAATGCTTTCTAAAGGGTTGTCTTTACCTTCCCCCTTTAAATAAATTTACTAAAGATACAGATAGCCTCTGTAACAGGGTAGTTAAAATGGAGTGAAAGCTTATTTCCCCATTAAATAAAAAGTAGTAGATGATAAGGCCAATGTGACAACTCTTATCTATTTTTCTTTTTTTTAAAGACATTTATTTAGGTATACAAGAGTTGGAGTGTAGGCCTGAGACTTGGGAAGTGGAGCAGTGAGATTTGGGAGCAGAACAGGCAGATTGACTGAAGTACACTGCTGAGGGGAAGCAGTGGTTGAGACAGGAAATGCCTGCTATGCCATGTGGGTTAGTTCCCTGGCAAGGCTGCCAATAGCTTCAATAGTGCTGCAGCTTAACCCCTTGTGCCACCAGGGAGGCCCTTAACCTATTTTTGTATCACCTCCAACATGATTCTTCTAAACCATGGTCCAAAGTAGCTGCTCCAACTGCTGTCGTCACATCCAGCCAACAGAAAGGAGGAAAAGAGAGATAGTTTCTTCCTTTAAAGCGGTGGTGTGGTACTTATACACATCATTCCCCTTGCATTCTTTGACTGCAAATAGATGTTGCAAGGGAAGCTGGGAAATGAATAGTTAACTAGGAGTTGGTCCCTACCTTCAATCCTACTATGAAGGCAGAGGAGACAACTAGTAATCTTACTAATCCTAGTAAGATCTAGGAATACTTAGCACATTGTGGATACCTCCAGCATTTTTATTGAATACATTAATTGAGAAACTCAGATTTTTATTCTGGGAGGACTGTGGAAACCTATGGACCTTTTGATTATCAAAATGAAAATATATTCCAATTTCTTCACTAACTACTTTCTATTTTCTTTATCATCTTAGTTTTATGTATAGACTTAGAACTAGAAGGAACTATACACAGCCTCTAGCTAATGCTTTCATTTTAAAGGAGTAAGATACTAAATACAAGTTATGCTTCAAAATTAAGGAAGAAGACAGTGTTAATTAATGTATCAACTAGTAAGTTTAGGTTAGTAGATGCCCAATTAGATTAACATAAACTTGCATAGAGAGGCCAACAACACTAACTCATGAAGACTGAGAATGACAACTGATCTATTAAATTTGCAGTGTATAATACATGGCATTTTAGGTAATTAATTCTTGTACAATTCTGCATTTTGTTAAGTCAAAGCTGTAATCTATTCCTTTTAGTTTAGTAAGCTTTCAAAAAAGGAAAGGAATAGTTTATTTTTTTATTTTTTAAAGACTTATTTATTTATGCATACAAGCACTGGGGTACAGGCCAGGGGTGGAAGGGGTACGAGAATCTACCAGCAGAGCTGGGAACATAACAGACAGATCCAGATCAACTGAAATACACCGCTGAGGGGAGCAGTGGGCAGGGCAGGAGAGGTCTGCTGCACCATGTGGGTCCCCTCCCTGACCAGTGGCAGGGATCGAACTCGTGCTGCAGTGGCTGTGGTTTGCTTCATAATGCGTTGCTTACCCCACTGCACAACCAGGGAGGGCCCAATTCCAGAATAGTTTAAATAGTGTTTGAGAAGCTAAAGCAATTTGTCATAAAAGAAGTAGAAGTTAGGTGATCTCTCAATTCCCATGGTCTTAAGTATAAGGTGATACAAAATTTTTGAGGGCATAAGCCTTTTCTTGTACTAGTTCTAGCTGGATGTACACAGTTCTTTCTTAAGCAGTTATTTGTTTCTCTTATAGAATTTTCATCTCATTGATTACCACCTGGCAGCATTCATCACAGTGATGCTTGCAAGGAGGCTTGTATGGGCCCTCATCTCAGAGGTAACAGCTCATTCCCTATATTCTATCACTTATAGCTAAAGTTAGTTACTAAAATGGGTTCGGGTTGAAGATATGAAATATTCAAATATAATTATGAATATTTTCACTCCCAATGTGTTGTGCTGTTACTTTCAAAGGTTTTCTTACAGTATGTTTATGTGAAATAATTCAAGAGAACTATTGAAAATCTCATTTGTCTGGTAAGAGCTTGTTTTCAACTTCTGACTTCTTCACTACAATCTTTGAAATAGTAATAGTTAAAGTAAAAATAGGGTGACTATTGGTATGTAGCAATAGCTAACTAATGATATGAAGTTATATGTAAATAAACAATTGTGTCTGAAACTTTGTTTCAAGTAGCACCCACTTGAAATTATATTCCATTTGTGTAGTTGTCAGCAATAGACTTCTAGAATTTTAAAATAACATCTTTCAAATTTGCATGACAATTAGATTCTTACATTTTAATGGGCAGTGGAAAAAATAATTTGGACATTAAAATGATTAAATGTTAATCGAATTCACCACCGGTATCATTTTTTTATAAATTTGTAAGCTCCAGTGAGGAAGGTAAACAGTTTTCTTAAGATTTTGTTACCATGTGCTCTACAAGTGATTGTAAAAACAAGCAATGTTAGCTGAGTTAAAATGGCAAGTAATTTTAATCTTAGAATGTATAAATCAGGTAAAATTTAAAATGAAAGTTACTATAATTTCAGATAGCTGACAGTTTTTTTCTTCTAAAACATACATGGAAAGTATATTTGTGTTTATTAGCTATGAATTTTAAGAACCTTAACTCCTACACATTGAGTAAATGCAGCTATTTAAGTCATAATCTGAAAGCTTTTTGAAGTTAACTGACAACTTTGGTAGTAGAATAATTTATTTGTCACAGTGGGGAAAGCTGTAACTTTTCTCCTTGGCTTTTTATTTAGGTCATGAAAGTAGATCTATTGGTTATATTGAGAAACTATGTTCTTTCTTTAGAGGAATTCAGTGGGATTTTAATTTTACATCTATTCAGATAGGGAATGGTTTTGTTTCATCCTTTCCTTAGAAATGGTACTTGTGTATGTCAAGTTAATATGTTCAGTTTCTGTATAAACGCTTCATAATTGAAGTTTCTACCCTGGAACTATAGGGCTTTAACTTCAAGTACTGTCTTGTTTTTTTGTAATGACTTAATGGTTTAGTACCCTTTATGATCTGTAATTGGAGAGTGTATTAGCTGTTTCCTAAAGAAACCTGATATTCTTACTGAGAACAGAATACTTAAGCTAATGTAAAGTGGTTTCCAGTCAAACAGTTAATATATACAAAGAGTAATGTCTGTCAGAAAGGGAATGTCTAAATAGGCATGGTATATTTACACCATAGAATAGTATACAACCGTTAAAGGGATGAAAATATCTATGTATTGACAAACTAGATATTAAATGAAAATAGGTAGATTGACAGAATAAAATATATATGGTTTATATATGAATAAATTATCTGTAGAAGGACATACAGACTTACAATGTACTACCTGGTTGGTAGTTGGAAAACAGGATCAGTAAAAGGGAAATTCCACTGCAAACTCTGTTTTATGCTTTGTAACTTGAACAATGTGAACATGTTGCCTATTTTAAAATTAAAAGCAAGAGCTATAGTGATTCTATTCCTAAAATAACAAAATTAGGTGGCTAAGACCCTTTGTAAATTATCTTTCCTTCCATTAAAATATATTTGCCTTTTATTTTATTTTATTTTTGCTTATAACACAGAAAGGATCCCTACCCTGAGAAAGAACAATCATTTTTAAGGAGAGGCAGGAGGTAATTAATTTAGAAAACTATATACTATTCTGGGAGGAATACCTCTCCAACCAGATAGACATTGTTTATTCACCTCCAGGTCAACTCTACAACTATACTTGTTCCACAAATCAAAAAAAAAAAATCAACTATTCTTTCACCAACTTGAGGCAATTCTTTTTTAGAAATCATTTTTCTAAGAAAAGTAGTGCATGTTATTGGAAAACATTAAAATATAATCAGGAAAATGTAAATTATTCAAAACCTTATTATTGAAAGAGCACATTTTGGTAGATTTCCTTCCAAACTCTATATGCATGTAGAGATTTTATATATAAAGTTGTGATTATATGTGTAGTATTACACATATTTACATATATATTTGGAATATTATCTATATATTCAGGATATTTGTGTTGGAGTATTTTTCTACTCACTACCTAGGTAATTCTTATCCTTTAGTTCTCAACTGAAATACCACTTCATCCAGAAGCCTTCAGTTTTTTGCTCTCTATAGAAGCCTACTTTTTCCTATAGCACTTACCACAATTGTAAAAATAATTATTTGTATGAATTTTAATATTTATCTGTCTTGGTTTGGCAGCTTTATAAAGACAGAGGTTTTGTTTGTCTTGGTTGCCATTATGTCCACAGGATCTGGTACAATATCACACATAGCACAATGATTAATAGCTTTGACTCTGGAATAAGACAAAAATGATGCAGACATCCAAGCTATACTACCCTGGTAACATTAGGGAGAAGCTTTATTTTATTTTATTAATATAAATTTTTTTAATTTACATATATTTGCCATCAATTGTAATCCCATGTAGTTGAGAAGCTTTATTTTATTGCTTTATTTCTGACCCTAAACATGAGAATGGAGGCACTGGAATAATTGCATTAAATATGTGAGGTACATTATTTGCCCTGAAGTGACTGAGGACAACTTGTATCTTCTTCAGTTTGAAGATTACTAAGTAGTTCATTATGGTATTAATTCAGTTACTTCTTTATACTTGTAAATAACTATATAAATATTATATGTTGCACGTACATTATATATGCTTTGTTAGTATGTTGAGTAAACTAAGAAATGGACATATGTAGGAGGGATCTGAAAAACTCTTCATCCCTTCCCATGTACTATTAACGCCAGAAAAATTTCCTCCCTTCTGGTTACGGGAATCTACCAGTTCCTCTAACATTTTGCTCATACTAGTTTATTTTGAAAGAAAATGACATTGCAAAGCTTCATGTTTAGACAAGTTGTGTTTTCTTACCATATTTCATCAGTTTTAAAGATTTAGTATTAAGAAAAGAATATTTGAACAGCTGTGATACAAAGAATTGGAAGTGGTTATGCATCACATCCATGTTTGCTAAAGTAAAAGAAAAATTATTTATATAGGGATCTGTTAAAGATAATCTAATTACATTTGAAATGTCAGTAATTCTTTAAACATTAATTCAGCAAACAGATTGGGGTGAGTTTCAAGGAAAAACAGAAGCATTGTAGCTGCAATTGAAGCCCTTACAGTATAATTGGCAATAGAACAGATAAGTTAGTGATTCACAAAGAATTACCTGATGGGTTGTTAAAATACAGATTCCCTATGTCTCTTTAGGAAAATTGGTGGGAATTTACATATTCATAGGTAGCCCAAGTGATTCTGATTAATGTGGTTCATAGACCAGATTTTGATAAGCCCCAATGTGAACAAGCTAGACAATATTAAAAAACTTAAAGGCAGTATCTGTATGAGGCACTTTAGGAATGCAAGAAGGAACAACTAGCTACTTGGAAACATCCGAACCTTCAACAATGAGAAAGTGGGATGAGACAGTTTCTCTTCTTTCCATACTCCTCCCACCTTCCTTTTTTTTTAAATTCACAGTTTATCTTCCTCTAAAAATTACCAAGTCCTTGTCACGTTGCTTTTGATTAAGATCATTTATAAAATGTTTCTTTTGGTGTTTCCCCCTTTCAGGCCACTAAGGCGGGTGCAGCATCTATGATTCACTACATGATTCTGATATCAGCTCGCTTAGTGCTACTTACTTTGTGTGGATGGGTGCTTTGTTGGACCCTCGTCAACCTCTTCCGAAGCCATTCAGTCCTCAACCTCCTTTTCCTTGGCTACCCGTGAGTACTTCAATTTTACTTTTTTTCTTATTAGTAAGTCTTTTAAGAAATAATACAGATCACGCAAATGATATAAAAGAGTGATAAATAAATTCTTCAAATATAAACCAAACTTTCAGAAAATTAGGAAATCAATGTGGGGGATAATCACAGAGGTTTTTTTTTTTTTTTTTCTAAATAGAAATATAATTGTAACAATTCTTTAAACCAAGACTATCCTAGGAAACTTGAGGTATGGCTACCCTCCCAATGAAAATATTTTAATTAACTCTTCACCAATTGAAGGCCCCCTGGTATTGCCTATAGTGGGACAAATGGTGGTTAATGTTAGTTAAATCAGCTGGCTCAACCATTCTTACCCTTTCTGTCAAATTAAAACTCAAATTCAAAATTTTAACCATTCTTAATGGGTCTATAGGAGCATCTTACTATAGATATTGGTTATGAAACTGCTTTTCATAATTTAACTTGCATACATTTGTCTAATTGTATGTATTTGTATACCTGTGACCTTCACTGGATGTTAGTAACTACCAATTATTGAACTCTTATTATGTGCTAAATGCTGGCTAGATGCTTATAAACATCACTTCATGAAATCATCACAATAACTCAGCAGGTAGTATATGTAGTCTACTATAGCATACCCTAAGTATTGTGGCTTTAAAAAGTTAGAAGTGTATTCCTGTCTCCTGTGAAGTATGTGTGTAAATCTTCAGTGGTAGCTGTGGCAGTTGGGACCCACACTTATGCTCTCTGTTTTCTCCAATTTCCCTTGCAGGATAGATTTTTTTTTTTTTAAAGATTTATTTATTTATATATACAAGAGCTGGGGTACAGGTCAGAGTCCAGGGTGGTGAGAGGATTCACCAGAGACAGAGCGGGAGCAGAACAGGCAGACTGACTGAAACACACTGCTGAGGGGAGCAATGGGTGAAGCAGGAGAGGTCTGCTACACCATGTGGGTCCCCTCCCTGGCCGGCGCCGGGGATCAAACTCGTGCTGCAGTGGCTGCGGTCTGCTTCATAGTGTGTTGCCACCAGGGAGGCCCCGCAGGATAGATTTTAATAAATACTGGAAAATTAAGTCTTTGTAGGGTAGTCATATATCAATGAAAATTCTTTTGCTATGCAAGAACAGGAGAAAAATGGCTATTGGCAGACAATCTTTGCCAAAGATAAAGACAGGCTGAGAGACTAAAAACTTTCTTGTGGTCAGACAATTAATGAAAAGACTAAGGTCTTTTTGACTACAGAGTCCTTGTCTTAGCCATTATTCTATAAGTACTTTTAAAATGTGATTCCCAGCTCAGCACCAGCATCACCTGAGAAGTTAGAAATTCTGAGTCTACTCATGCCCTATTAAAATACAAAAATTTTGGAAAGAAGGACCCAGCCATTTGTCTTTTTTTTTTTTTTTTTAAAGATTTATTTATTTATGCATACAAGCACTGGGGCACAGGCCAGAGGTGTGGGGGTGGTGAGAGGATTCACCACAGAGAGC
>JAGFMF010011454.1:334708-416029 GCA_019455555.1 Galemys pyrenaicus | reverse complement strand
GCAGCGGGCACAGCAGGAGAGGTCTGCCGCGCCATGTGGGTCCCCCCCCTGGCCGGCAGCAGGGATTGAACTCGTGCTGCAGTGGCTGTGATTTGCTTCGTAGTGCGTTGCTTAACCCACTGCACCACCAGGGAGGCCCCCATTTGTCTTTTAACAAAACTTCCAGATGATTCTGATACTGCTCAAATTTGAGAATCATTATTTTATGCTGTTTATGTGGCTGAAATGTAAAAATGGCTAATCATATAGTATAAATTCAAGACAATCAGAGATTATGACAAGGATACAGAAAGAAACTTCTGTTGGTTTTTATTATGGCAGGTCAAACAGCCGGTCAAATAACATTGGTTAAGCTACTATTTTAAGCACTCATCAGTTCAACTCATTAATATTTCCCCTTTTTCTTCAAAGTAAATTTTCTGTGGTGTAAACATAGAAATCACTTTCTGTGACTCACATTTCTTATAAGGTGTCCATTTTACATCATTTGTTTTCTATATTTCTAGACTCTTTTAACTGCTTGGTTGAAAACAAATGATTTTGTTACTCTGTTAACCAAAAATAGCTGGTTAAACAAGTTAGAAGGTTAGCTATATTTGATTTGAAACACTAATTATGGATATATATATATATCAAGGAATGTTTGACCAGGTTTAATAAGATACCATCATCAAAATGGTTAACAAACTTTGTCATTTCAATTTTAGTGCCTAAGTAACTTATAGATACTCTGTACTCCTGTAAACAGTAAAATAAGCATATAAATTTAAACAAATTTTAGGTTTAAATATATTTACCTTTCCTTTTTAAAATTTGCACATCTACCTTTTATCTAGTTTCAATTTAAAAATTTTAAGGATGAGAAATTTAAAATACTAGACTGTGGCAGTACTATACTCATGTACTGTCTAACAATGTTTCGATCATACATAAGGGTGGTCCTTATATACAGCCTAGCTATGTTTGGGCTATACCATCTCATTTTGTATAATGAACTGTGACATTCACATAGTGAAAAAAGCATCTAAAGATAATATTTTTCAGACGATAACCCTGTTCTCAAGTGACACATAACTGTACATGTTTATTATCTGTTTATTGGTTAAAAAAGAGATGTGTTTTGCCTTTTCTCCCCGCCTTCCCCCCATTGGTTCTCAAATAGCTTCTCAATATAGGATAAATTAGTCCAAAGATTAATAGTTATACCTCTTTAATTTAACTTGAATCTGCCCACAGATCTCCATAATCTTTGCTATTACATTCTAGATCTCCATCTGGTCTTCTGGTAGTCTGTTCTTGCCATTCTCTGTTCCATTTTTTGTTATGTCTAGAATGATTATCAAAATGGAAGTTTAATCATGTTACTAACCCACTTTAAAATTCCTTAATGTATATTTTTTTACCTTACAAAGCCCTCCATTGTCTAAACCTTTGATGCTACCTTTTCACTTTCTCCCATTCTAGCCTCTATCACTTAATCTATTGCCACAATAATGTAACAACCACAAGACCGTGATAGCATACCACAGTATGTATTTATTGTGCATGTATTGGGGTCATCTGAAAGTTAGGATGCTCTCCTAATCTTAGCTGGGTTCAGTTTCATATCTGGGATTGACTAGATACCAGTTTGGGCAACTAGGACAATATAGCTGAGTTATACATGTCTCATTCTCTGGCAGTCTTGCTGCACGTGGTCTCATGAAACTGACGGAGTGGCAAGGCTCATTGTGCTTCATGATTGCAGCGTGTCTGCTGGCATCCCACTGGCCAAAACAAGTCACATTGTTGAGCCTGCTGTGGGGGTGGGACAAGTCACCTCACCCATAGAATAAGGGCTGTGCAGTTACATGGCAATGGGTAAGCCTAGAACAAGAAATGGGGCTATCATTGCAATCTGCCACATAGCCCAACCTTTTGACCAAACTCATACATGAATAGTTATGTTTCAGCAGTCTTCACTTTCAGCCTTTCTAGCCTTCATTATTTTGTGCATGTGAATTGTTCTGATTAGCAGCAGCTCTGGAATCCACTATGAATGTGTCCTGGAATAGGATGTGAGGGGATAGGTCCAGAAGTATCAGGCAATTGGCAATTACCTTAGACTTTTGATCACAGAAAAAATACTCAGACTCCTAGAAAAGCTTGTACTGTTTTCCTCTTCTATTTCTCCTTTCTATTTTTCATTTTGAAAACTTTTAATTTTCTGTTTCTTAAAGTTAGTCTACTAAGTCTATGGAATATAAACATCTCAGGAGAAACCAAAGCATTGCTTGGTAACCAAAAGTTGTTCTTGGTTCTGATCTCTCTAGAAAAGAGATTTTTAGGTATTTTTTAAAATAAAAATAGGTAATTTTTTAAATAAAATATGTAACCGTTTTTTTTTTAACTTCCTGTTTTTTATATCTGAACTTATGTAGGTAAAATTACTATTTTCATTACAATATAGGTATTTTCATTACAATATAGGTCACAATAGTTACTTAATTTATACTTGAAGTATTTAAAAATTTTTAAGGAACCAAAAGCTAGAGTACTTATAAGTTATTAAAAGTTTCAAAAATAATTCAGTCATTTAATTGGGTAATTCCACTAATAGAAATTTATTTATTATACTTCTGAAATTTAAAAAAAATTAATCTATCAAATATGTATTGAGTTCCTAATATGTTTCAGTCACTGTTCTTGGCACCAAGGCTACAATAGTGAATTAGAATAAAATCTGTGCTTCATGGAACATAATGTTGTAGTGAGGGGAAGATAAAGCAAGGGGGTAAAACCCCTACTAAACATGTAAAATATTGAAGTGGTAAGATCTGTGGGGAAATATAGCGAGGCAAGGGATCCTAGACATGCTTGTGTGCATGTTACAGGCATGCAGAGGCTGGTGGCAGGGGACTACTCCCTAAGAAGGGGAGACTTGAGATAAATGGCAAGCCATTCAAAATTACCAGGTGTACACAACATTCTAGGTAGGAAAGTGCTTACACATTATTATTTCTAGTAGTAGAAAATAAGAAACAGCATAATTTCCAAAAAGAAAGAAGTTAGTAAATTATTTTATAGCTATATAATGTAGTATCATTAAAAATTGTTATAGAAAAATATGACATGAGAAAATGCTTAGTACTTATATACTTAAGTGCAAAGTTAAAGCAGCAGGACATAAGTTTTATATTTGTATAAGGCTGAATATATAAAAGAAAGTATCAAGTCTGTATACCCAGTCATAAAAATTATAGAAACTATTATTTCTTTGTGACTTATATTTTATTGTTATGATTTTTTTGTAGTTTGCTATTATATAATGAATATATATAATATTGTGGGTACAAATTAAGGAACTACCCAGAAAATGAATTTAGCATCAACAAAAGTCCCCATTATATTCACTCTAATGAATCATGACTATTTTGCTAACATAAGATCTGACCTTAGGTGATATCTGTGGTCTGACTTTCATATTCACTTTTTTCCCACAGGTTTGGTGTTTACGTTCCTCTCTGCTGTTTTCATCAAGATAGTAGAGCTCATCTTCTCCTTACAGACTATAACTATGTGGTTCAGCACCAGGCGGTAGAGGAGAGTGCCTCAACTGTGGGTGGTTTGGCCAAATCCAAAGACTTTCTCTCCTTATTGCTGGAATCTCTAAAAGAACAGTTTAATAATACGACGCCCATCCCCACCCACAGCTGCCCCCTATCTCCAGACCTCATTCGCAATGAAGTAGAATGTCTGAAAGCAGATTTCAACCACAGAATCAAGGAAGTTCTCTTCAACTCACTCTTCAGTGCCTACTATGTTGCATTTCTGCCCCTGTGTTTTGTGAAGGTAAGCCGTTATCTTGCTTTTAAGAGCTTCCTGGATTTGTGTGAATTACATAAACTAGGTATTTCTTATTTAATCCCCCTTTTCTCTGTCTCCCCTTTGGCAGCCTGGATGGTGGAGTTCGGCTGCATCTGGAGTGCACTAATACCGCTCCTGGTTGGCGGATAGGTATTTCCATATATGTGATGCACCCGTGGTGGTCCTTTTTTTTTTTTTTTTTTCCTTTTTTCAGTTTTTTTTTCTTTTTTTGAGTTTCTGGGGAGAGTAAAACTTGTACTGACAGTAGAATCACTATGTGATCATGTAAGAGGACTGAAGTTTCAATTCAGTTCAGCCTACTGTAGTTGATTTTAACATGGGTATCAAGAGTTCCCTTGGATTTACTCTAACCTTTATCTAAACTTCAATTTACTTCAGTAGAAAAGGAAAAAGGTCCTGGATGTCACTTGGGTCCGAAGTCTTTTGGGACATTTTAGTGCCCTTCCTTCACCCATTGAGCAGCAAGCACATCTGCAGCCGGAGTGGTCATTCACAGAGAGCACTATTTCTTCTAGAGAGGAAGCGCTTGAAACATAATTGCCTCTCCCTCCCAGCCCTAACTCATACAGCCAGAAAGTCAGGTTGGAGAATTTTGGAAAACTGCTCTTGAACTTTCTCCATGGACAGCAGGACAACCAATGCATGTGTGACTCATTGTAACATATGTCTGCAGGGCATATGTACACACACCCATTCCTGCCTTCTTGCTCATCAGTGCATGGATCATTCCTGTGTCTTCTGATCTCTTGCAGAGCACCCAGTACTATGACATGCGCTGGTCTTGCGAGCATCTCATTATGGTGTGGATCAATGCCTTTGTCATGCTCACCACACAACTCCTGCCATCCAAATACTGTGATTTGCTACATAAATCAGCTGCTCACCTGGGCAAGTGGCAGAAGCTGGAACATGGGTCCTACAGCAATGCTCCGCAGCACATGTGAGTAGGCTAGAGAGTAAACCATGTAACATCTTTCTACTGCTGCTGACCGTGTTTATTTGCTTTGTGTGTCATTCTTGTTCTTGGCTTTGACATTTAATTTTTAGTTTTTGTCTACATGGGTGCTTATAATCACTCTAAACTGAACACAGGGGACATTAACTCATTTCCACCACCATTCCCAGCCCCTCCTTAAATGACTCCTACCTTTCAGCCACCCAGTCACTCTAGAGTATGTAATTTGTTTCCCAAGCAATAATCTCAGAGTTTTCTTTCAGTCTTAACCCTTTGCCCAAATTCAAAGAGTCATGATATATTTTTAATTCTTTTTAGAAGACTTTAAGTTTCATCTCCTCATCTTCATCGCCATAGCTGAACAGTTGCTAGCTAATCATCTTACACTTAGGCAGCTGGAATTTGCTTCTCTCTTTTCTTTCTAATAAATACAGATTTATTCTAGTAATTTTCTTTGTCTGCACACCTATTTTTCCTTTTCTTCCTAAACTCATAGTGTTTCCCTGCTTTCCCCATATTTAAATAAAAACTGTCCCTAATCGAGTTCTTATTCGTTCCATTGTGTCCTCTCACCAGTTATTTTTCTGCATGATTCCTATGATCCAAAATGGCTAATTTTAGAAACCTTATATTCTCTCAATTTTGAGCCCTTTATCATACCTTCTTCTCAGACCTGGACCATCTTCATCTTCCTCCCTTTTATAATTTGAACATGTCACAAATTCCATCACCTAAAAATTCTTTCCTAATTAAGTGGGACAGACTGAGGTGACCTTCCCTTCCCCTCTCCCTCTCTGAGTCCTCCCTTCAATTATCTGCCTTGATGTCTGATACAGATTAGCACAGGCCTTCAAGCCCAGGAACTGAAAGAGATTGGGCCAGGCTGAAAAGAAACCCGACTGTGGGCAAGGACAAATTTCAATAAAAATTGAAAATACAATCCACAGTACTAGTACTGTACATCTTCAGGCTCCTGATGGCACATGGCCATGAGGTGTATCATCACTTTAATGCTGGTAAGTGTGAGCAAGGCTGATGGAACATTTTCTGAACTGGGAAAGCTTCAGGGTGCTAGATTTTTTTTTTTAACATATTTAAATGCTGTCCCAGTTCTTACCCTAGGAAACTAACCTTTCCAAAATGAGGAAGAGATGAATTAACTTAGACTATTTTACAAAGCTTAACTTGAAGATCCCCATCCTCACCCCAACTCCATTACGTTGGTGCTGGAAAGAATGAAACTTCTCCTGTAACTTCTTTTTCCTAGAGAAATCTCTATAAAAATAAACCAAGAAAGCGGTAAAAAAAAGTCTGTCTGTCGGTACCTTGTGTGTCTCTATGTATTCTGTATAGCTTTTTGCATGTACGAGGTATTTGAATTATAAATCAATAAACACACTTATATGCTTTAGCTTTTAGAAATATAATTCTATAGTAAATGTCACACTAGTGTGACATGTTAATTTTTCCACTGTACTACTACTGTGTACTTTCTCTTATTTGTTCCCTCTAGCATTTCCACCAGTAGACTTTGCTCACTGGAATTGAGATGAAAATTCACCTGCTTATTCTCAATTTTTTGACTCAAAGTTTCCTTGCTTGTACATTTATTTCTGCTCAGTGGACACTTGAGTCTTTGGACACTGAGTTAACTGTATCACTTTGCAGCTTCTCTCTACTTTGTAGTAATGAAGTAATAATAACAAATCCCTTCTAACTCCTTCTAGTTTTAACATGGAATTACTATGTTTTCAGAATTCAGGCAGATGAAGCCTTGAATACTTAATCCATTCTATAGAAATAAGCTGGCTTCCCTAGATGTTATCTTATCTGTAACTGTAAATATACTAACATTACATTTCTTTCTTTCTTAGTTGGTCAGAAAATACAATATGGCCTCAAGGGGTGCTGGTGCGACATAGCAGATGCTTATATAGAGCCATGGGGCCTTACAACGTGGCAGTGCCTTCAGACGTATCCCATGCCCGTTTTTATGTAAGTACTGTTTATTTCTTTGTAAAAGTAAACTTAGGGGTTAGTGTTAAAAGTCTACTCTATGTGTAAGCATCTTGTACAGTGTGTAGAACATAGTAGGAAATTAGTACATGGTAATTATTATTGCTTCTATGATAATGACCTCAGTTCTTTGGAAACGTCTCCTGAAAGAAAGATACTAACTTCATGCTAAACTTCATCCTAAACTTAGCTGGCTTCTGTATTTACATTGAAATTGTTGAGTCTGGTATTAACTTGAAACAAGAAAGCAGTTAGCAATATTTAAGACTTCTTTTTTTGAGCTTACAATTTTGATTTGTAGTGGTTTGGTTTACTGGTATCCTTATTACATCTCTATCCTTAAACAATATTTAATGTAGTATTATGAAGTAGTTTTAGTGTATGTTTTTTACTTTTAGTGTTTTTGATATTTGTCATATAGATCATCTCCTTAAAATACCATGATTTCCCCTGTGAAAGACAAATATGAAGATCTATAGCTTAACCTTTAGCTCTCTGAACTAAGAAAAAAGGGCTAAAAAGCTGAAAAGGGGAGCCTTCCTGGTGGTGCAAGGGGTTAAACCCTGCACTGTGAAGCATCCACAGCCTCTGCAGCATGAGTTCGATCCCCAGCCAGGGAGGTGACCCATATGGTGCAGCAGCCCTCTCCTGCCTCACCTACTGCTCCCTCAGCAGTGTGCTTCAGTCAGTCTGCCTGTTCTGCTCTGCCCACTCTGTCTCTGGTTAATACTCTCATCCCTCACAACTCTGGCCTGTACCCCAGTTCTCGTATGCATAAATAAATCTTTTTTAAAAGAACTAAAAAGGGTAAGACAAAAGTGTAGTGCTTTGCTTTTGATTGGCATGTTTTTTTAAAAGAATTAGATTTTTTTCTGAGATACTAAATGCCTTTCCCCTCCATCTCTATCCCTTTATCCATCCCAGTCCCAAATAAGGATACATGGGTTTTCTGCTCTTGCAGGTATTAAGGGCCCTTTCAATTAAACACTGAGAACTTGCATCAGGGCACAATATTTGGAAATACTATGGTGTAGGGGAGGTGGGGCAAGGTGGCAGTTGGGAGGAGCATGAGGAAGGTGAACGTCCCTTGAATGAAGAAACTGGCCTCTCCTAGACTTGTGTGTGATTGCTTCAGAGGAAGGATCACAACTATATAAGCATTTGTTTTCTATACAGCATATTAAATACAGCCAGCGGAATTCCATATGCCATTAATGATTTCTGTTGACCTTTGCTATCTGCTTGAAATCTACAGTAACCAGTTATTTTATTAGAATTTTATGCTTGAAATATAAGCATGTTCCTTGTTAGCATTGAAGAGCTTGAGAGTCAGGTAAAATCCATGGAAGATTAGGCAAGCTAACTTATTACTGATTTTGCCTAACCAAACAGGTAAATCAGTGCTCCTCAAAATGTCCGTGGGCAGTTCTCCCAAAATCCTTGCATATAAATCACGTCTTACTCTTTGAAAACAGTTCTCTACCCTAGACTTGTGAAAATAGTTGGAAGATCGCAGGAATTTGTATCATTTGCCTGTTTGGAACTGATTGTTAGGCACACTGAAGATTGAGAACATTCATTTGAAATGTGCCTATTACCTATTCTTAAAACCTATTCTTACTTTCTACTCATTCAGTTTACTAGAGCATTTACTTGTAATTGTTGTAATTGCAATAGAATCTGAAATTGCCTTTCTGAATTTCTGTAGAATATTAATTTTTGTACATGACATTACTGAGTATCATGTAATAAATCCCAGATTAAACATTTTCCTCCTGAAGATTCCCTGACAACTTGGATACCTTTCAGAGCTGTCATGATGATTTGACTTTATTCTCAGGTTGAGCACTAAGGCCTCTTAGTTCTTTGAGATCCAGTACACCACCAATGTTACAAATATGCCTCCATCTATTTTAAGAATGGGGGACCTCCCTGGTGGTGCAGGGGTTAAAATCTCAGTGCTGTCAAGCTATTGCCAGCCACTGCAGCATGAGCTTGATCCTTGACCCACATGGCGCAGCAGACCTCTCCTATCTGACCTGCTGCTCCCCTCAGTGGTGTATTTCAGTCAGTCTGCCTGTTCTGTTCCCCACTCTGTCTCTGAATCTTCTTAACCCTCTCCCTCCTCCCTGCACCTCTGGTCTATACCCTAGTTTTAAAAATAAATAAATACATTTAAGAGTAGGCTGGTTATGTCAAATTGTTCAATAATGTTTCCTTGTAATCTCTTACTGCTAGCTTTCTATTCACAATATGTTTTTATTAGTAAGCCAGTTTTTAACCAACTTCTCATTAACTAATTTTCCTTCCTTCCTCATTGTCCTGTCTTAGTGCACCCTACTTCTCAATATACAAAGAAAAAACCCAGCAGAAATACATGGTACAGAGGACTTAAGTCATTGACCATGATGGGGTAGACAGTTTAAGGAAAAAACAAGAAACTGCTATATTTATATTTCAACTTCACCTTCCCCACCCCAACTTGTCTAGTATAGGTGTTTATGTCTGAAAACCAGCCCATTAACTAATAATGTCTTTCATATTTGCAAATGGTTACATTCTAAATGGTTATGTAAGTACCTACATAACATCTTCATTTTTTTTTTCTGTTTTTATAGTCCAGAGGTCTTTTTTTTTTTTTTTCCCCCAACACCAATCATGCCATGAATTCACAGGGAATGGGTTCCAGTGGCACAGGCTCCTTTCCATTGGTTCTCACCAGTGTTTCTCTGGGTGAAGCAAGCTGACCCTTGAATTGCACCAATGAAGTACCTTTCTCTTAGTCTTCCTTTTTATTTTTTCTATTTACTTTCACGTATTTCAGGAAGTTGTCTCTGCTCTTAAAGTGCTTAATATGCTCAATACGAGCATTCATTTTCTTAGCAAGTCTGGTCCTTTGTTTACAACAGTGACAAGTGGGTGACACTGTAGATTCCCCAGTTTTGTCATGGTAATGTGCATTCCTTTTTGAACCTTGCCTACCCCCTTGATGTCTACAGTATCAGCTTTCTAGTAGAATCCCAGGTATGTGGCCAAAGGAAAGGCTCTGTGCTTTCTAAGAGGCCTAGAGAACATACCATAGGGGACTCTCTTCTTTTCTTTTGCAAGTCATTTTGGAGATCTACTAGAAGATGGTGCTTTGGGTTGAAAGGCCATATTTTTTCTCTTGCCTTACAAAGTCTAAAATTCTTTATCTGGTCCCTGTCTTAGCTAAATACGCTTTTGGTTATCTCAGATGAAATACATACCTAAGCTATAACCTAAGAAAAATATTTTAAAGCAAGGCTCTTTTGGGCATAATTCCTTTCCATGTTTCAAGGGCATTGAAATAAAGTTTATTTTATTATTTCTTGAGCCTAAAAGAGAAGGTTTGAGTATCTAGAATAAGAAATAGCCTGATTGATATTCAGTAAGCAGATCTTAAACAGTTATGTTGTTATATGTAGGGATCTTTTTTTTTTTTAAGTTTTTTTTTTAAGATTTATTTATTTATGCATACAAGCACTGGGGTACAGGCCAGAGGTGTGGGGGTGGTGAGAGGATTCACCACAGAGACACAGAGAGCGGGGAGCAGAACAGGCAGATCAACAGAAGTACACTGCTGAGGGGAGCAGCGGGCACAGCAGGAGAAGTCTGCTGCGCCATGTGGGTTCCCTCCCTGGCTGGCAGCAGGGATCGAACTCGTGCTGCAGTGGCTGTGGTTTGCTTCATAGTGCGCTGCTTAACCCACTGTGCCACCAGGGAGGCCCCTATGTAGGGATCTTTAAATGAGAAATTATTTTAGGGAAAAATGTGAGAATTTATCTTTCTGTGAAATAACGTTTTGATTTTTAACTTCCTTACAGTTTCTATTTCATCGTCCATTAAGGCTGTTAAATCTGCTTATCCTTATTGAGGGCAGTGTCGTCTTCTACCAGCTCTATTCCTTGCTGCGGTCGGAGAAGTGGAACCACACACTTTCCATGGCTCTCATCCTCTTCTGCAACTACTATGTTTTATTTAAACTCCTCCGTGACAGAATAGTATTAGGCAGGGCATACTCCTACCCACTCAACAGTTACGAACTCAAGGCAAACTAAGCTGCCTCTCATCAATGAGGGAGAACTCAGATAAAAATATTTTCATACGTTCTATTTTTTTTCTTGTAATTTTTATAAATATTTAAGATATTTTATATTTTGTATACTATTATGTTTTGAAAGGTGGGAAGGGTAAGGGATATTAAATGTATCCATAAACAAGGTGATGTGATCTTTCCTGTGTTAGTATATTTGAATAATATACATATGAGGGTTGTGCCTCTCCAGTAAAGACATTGATTTGTTTGTATGGCTCTGGAATAACTCATTCATTTATGAACACATCTCGTATGTCGTGCAACACAGCACCTTTGGGGTGACTGTTTTTCTTCCACTACTTCTCATCATCTTTAGTTTTCACCTAGCTTATTGCTACAAAAAAGGAAATCAGTGGAGTTTCCTCCCAGCCCCCATTCCTTCTGACTGCTGTGTTGGAATACTTGGGGGTTAAGTGAGTGGGTCTTTGTGTGGGATTCTCTTTGTTGTGTGCTGTAAAGGAAGAATTTCAGGCAGGAACTCAGCATTTTATTCTGCTCTGTGACATTTAAATAAGCCACTGTCCTAAAATTTAGAATACGTCTATTATTTTTCCTGTTTTTTCATTCTTTGACCTCTAAAGATTTACTAGTAAGCTATTTGAAATAGTAATTTTTAAGACAAGTCCTTGGAGTGTAGACGGTCATGAAGGAAATGGTGTGTGGTTGGATCTATGAGAGAAGATGAGTGCAGATGCCATGTGGGCTAGATTATTAGGTTGAAGATCCTGAGTAGCTGAGAATGGGTGAGTCCTCAGCTAAACTCAAATGCAGTCTACTAGCAATCCACCTACAATAGTCTGTTTGGGGTTATGAATGGAAGTAAAATAAAAGAAGTTACCTCTTTCTCCTCACATAGTTTGAATTTCATATTCCAGAACCTTCATGTTTGTAAGCGTTAACCCTTTTAGTCCGTGTTCTTGAAAGGTGATGCTTAGCCCACTAATTTAATGTTACTAATCTTCTAAATTTCTGAGGCCCTTCTTAAACTGTCTTGAGAGCCTGGATATATTCTTATGTTTTTGTACTTGGCTTGGATTTTTTACAGTGTGAAACGTGCAGTGAGACACAGTATGACATGAAGTATAAAGATCAGTCATGTCGTTCATAAACTGGCTCAGAAAACTGTTCTTGCGGAAGAGTTCCCAGTAGGTTTTCAGCAAAGACAGCAGGCGAGCAGTTAGGCATGTATACAGCTCCCCAAGGTGATTGCTATGTTTAGTTTATTTTGTGATTGCCAAGTTTAAATTAACTATTTGTTCTTAAAATATTTTGATGTTAAGACCTTTAAAAAATTTGTTTGTCAAGTCTGAGTCTTCAGGCATTCAACAAATATATATTGAGCATGAAGCACTTTGTATTAGGCATTGGATTATAGCAATGAATGAAAAATACAAAGACCCTCACAGATTACAGTGTGGTGGCTGCAGAATGTTCCTTAAATAAATTTATAATGTCTCTTGGTAGTAGTAATAAGTGTAAAGAGAAAATATGGCAAGGAAGTAGAAGGTGCTAGAATGACATTACTGGAAGGTATTACTGAACACAGATCAGATGAAACAAAACTGAACCATATATATAGTTTGGTGTGTGTGTGGAGGGGGATTTCCACATTTCAGTAACAGCAGAAGCAGTGCCCTGAAGTGGGAACAATTCTAGTGTATTAGAAGATGCCAGATAATCAATGTTTCTTATAATGGGGTTCTAAGTGGGAGAGTCTGGGAAATCTGCCATTTCACTATTCCTTGGACTGTTGAAAATACACTTCTTTTGGCTAGCAAACATTTTGGTGAAATTACTTCACGACGAAAGAAATGTGTGGTCTGGGCTTTTAAGATCTCAGCAAAATGACCCCACTCAGTTCTGTCATTGAGAAGTAGTCCAGATAATGTATTTAAGACAATGGATGACTCTAGTAAACTGACATGATGTCTCCTTTCCAGTTGATCTGTCTTGGCCATCTCTTACAGGAGTAGTCCAGGAGGACCAGTGCCAGATAGGCTAACCAAATGCCTGAATATAAGAACTAAAAATTAATTTTGATTATTGGAATTGCAGAATGTCCCTGTTTCCTTCCAGATAGGACAGTATCAGGAGGCTAAACACCTTGAGCTTATTATGCTCCTAGCCATTTCAACTGTTCAGGTGACATAATAAGTTACTAGTTACCCGTGTGTTTCCTGTTACTGTGGATAGTGTGGAAGAAAGAACACCATCCTTCTTAGTGATAGACATGCATACCCATTTAAGATTACTTTTCTATAGTTGTTTTTATGTTGAGAAATTAAATTGCATGTGGAAAAAATGGTATAGCAAGACATCAATTGGCTGAAGTTGTATTAATGGAAAAGGAAAGATGCTTAACCAGTTATCTGGGTAGTTTATGGTGAGTAAATGTGTCAGGAGTGGATGGAAGTTCACAAGCATAAACATAAAGAAAATGTTTCTTAATATGCACTTTGCTCTGACTCCATGTTATTCCCTATACTGCTTTATCTCCCTTCCCTACCAATCACCACAGCCACCCAATTTCTATTTACTGAGAATTATTATGTGATACACACTGCTGGGTATCATAGATAGTGATGTTCAAGTTCATTAGTAGGAATAAAGTAATTGTAAAAATGCTGTTTAGTAAATACTTAAAGGATGTAGAGAAAGAATGGTGTCAGGGAAGGCTTCCCTGCAGCAGTAACATACAAGATGCATTTTGAAGGACCAAGAGTTTATGCCATAGGTGAGGAAGACAGCTCATGGAGCAGGAATGGGGTGGCATAAATTCAAGGCATGCAATAGGTTTTTAAAATAACTAGTCCAATAATGCTAAAGAATTGGGCAAGGACTAGATTACAGAGGGAGTTGAATTTCTGTTTTAAAGGTATTTAGATTCTTTAAAACATCCTCCATGTGGCATGCTTGAACACTGCATTAAAAAAGTCAGAATCTTGAGAGCGAAACACTAATGGGCACTTTCCACAAGCTCTTCAAGTAATTATTTACCAAACAGAAGTCCGGGAGCTTTAGAAGTCAGAAGACAGCTAATGAAAAATGTTAAACAGAAGTAACTCAGGGCTTAATGTTTCACAGGGTTCTCAAATCAAGGATTCTCAAAGTGTGACCTCTGGACTGGCAACATCACCTAACTGGGGACTTGTTTGAAATGGGAATTTTTCAAGCCTTATCCCAAACCTACTAAGAAACTCTAGATGGAGTCCAAAAGTTTATTTCAACACATTCTCTGGTTAAATTTGATATATGCTCAAGTTTGAGAATCTAAGACAACTTTGGTACCAATATATAAGCTAGGTTAGAATAATGTCAATGAGATATCTGGGAGATCAGTTAGCCAATCATTTTGAAAGTAAGCTTTAAAATTTGGAGTGGGAGGTGAGTGCTTGTGGTAAAGTCATGGGCATAAAATAATGTAATGGGAAGTATGTGAGTGAAAAGGATGGAATTCTGGTCAGTAACAGCATACAAGGGTAGAGGAAGAAGTGTTCAAATGAACAAGACTAACAGATGAAAGTCCAAGAGAGGCGGTAAATTCATGTTTCAAGGGGGAAAAAAGATTAATAGTATCAAAAAGGGAAATCAAGAGAAGTGACTGTTAGATCTAGTTGTTAGATCATTGGGGAACTGTAGCAAGAAAAATTTAAATGGAGCAAAGGGGATGGAGTTCTGGTTGCATTTGGTCTACAATAATGAATGAAGACGTATGCTGTGAAAATTGAAGACTCGAAAGAAACTAGACACCAAAAGATAGTAGAGGCGGGCAGAGCTGGGGAAAGTTTTTAAGATAGCAGAGACTTTTTTAGCATGTTTATATGCTGCAGGGTAGCAGCCTGAAGAGAACAGGCCAAATGTACGGAAGTGAGTAAATAGTGGATGCAAGGAGATTGAGAACACAGGAGTCTTGGGATCTCATTGGAAGAGGGACAGCACTTCCTCAAAGCTAGAAATGAGTTATGTACCATATATGGATCAAGGGAAATGGCAGTGGGAGACTAGGGAAACAGTGTAAACTGGAGAAATAAGTAATTGTTGGGGGGAGCGGTGAAGAATAAATAGCCTTCATGAATTTAGGGGATGAGTTCACTGCACTATAGATCATTAATTTCTCAAGGCTATTATTCCAGAGTTTTGTGATTTTTCTCTGGTTTGACTCAATAGACTAACAGGGTAAAGATGGGTGGTGAAAACAGTGCTGATCGTAATTTGGAGGTTTGCCAAGCAGGTATGGCGACGTTTGTGGTGTGGGTGAGTATAGTTGAGGTGAGACCAGATCCTGAGGTCTGGAAAGGAGGCAAGTGTGGTGGGTGTATTTTCTGTCAGGAAGAGTAGGTGGACCAGGTATTAGTAATCTCTAACAAACAGAAGGAATAAAAGAGCTCAGAGATGATACTGAGAATGAAATATGGGACTTTAGGATCAGAGTCCTGGTATGTGAAACAGCCTGATGTGTAACCTTGGAAGCAAATGCTCAATACTAAGTAGAGGCAAAAAATGTAAACAGTTGTAGCAGGGGTGTTTGGTGGGTTTTCCTTGGGAACATCATTCCAGATGGAATGACAGTGGACATGAGATAGAAACAAGGAATGCCCCAAACTGGGAAATCCTGGACACAGAAGACATGGCCACAAAGAATGATAGAAATTAAAACGACTGGTGTCATGCATTTTGGTGACAGGATTTTTGTATGACATGGAAAGCAGTGCAGAAGTGGGAAACTGGAGGTTCTGGTTTTTTGTAGTATATGTAAAGTGGGAGAAATGTACCCCTTTTTGCATATGGGAGAAAGTGTCCTGGGGAATGTCAAATGTTACTGAAGTCCAAGAAGTGGAGGCAGCATCTAGTGAAGAGATTTGGGTTGTAGGGGAGTTTATAAGGAGACAAGGATTCCAGGGGAACTGTAGGAAGAATTAGGAGTGAGGGAATTATGTGTTGGGGTGGGGAAGATTTAGGGAAGAACAACAGGATTGTGGGAATTGGAGTACACAGGGAGAAGGGCATTTGGGGCAGTAGTGAAGGAGGACAGTCACAGGCCTGTGTGGTATAAGGTCCTAAATAGAGTATTGTTGCCTAAGTAACATTTCTGTCCCCTGGCAATGATATTTTTCATTGAAAAATCCTACTAGTGTACCTGTCATTTTGATCCATTGAGTGTTCCTCCCCGCTTCTTATAGTGACATATAGCAGGATAACATACTTTGACTTTTTTAGCTCCCAGAGTACTTAACATAACCTCTCAAGTGGAAGAACTGCCCTTGTTGATTGATTCAACTAATGGAAAAATTGAGTTCACATTTGTGCAGGTAGGACTATAACCCTGTAACTTCTTAAGCTGAGGAGCTTGGAGAAGCAATAGTTTTCTTCTACTCATCTTTCCATAGATTAGCCACTGATTTAATCTGGATATCATGGGTGATGTGCAATTATAAAAATAATAAGGTAAAGTTGCATATATCTGACAATTACTAAGATATAAATAACAAAAATTTACTGAAGCAAATCAGCAATAAATTTGCTGTGAGACCAATCCTTGAAATAAAAATGACATCAAATAGAGCAAACTAGAACAATGAGATTAAGCTATTATCAGTTTTGATAATCCCATGTCCTCTATTTCACATTGCCATCATAAGCATTATACTTTATATCATTTATTAGAATATATTTTTAAAGCATAACAATCTTCAAATTACACTTAAATGCCTATGAATAGGTTTAATATTTATACTTTTTTAATCAATAGAAAAACATTTTGAGTATACCTTTGGAAACATATTTGTCGAGCTTAACAGCTGAAACCATGTGACTTTCTAATAAACTCATTTGAAAAAGTGCTTTACCTTGCAGAATTATAAGCCAGGAAGTACTATAGCATTAAGTTATTGCAAAGCATTGTAATTCACCCAGTAAAACATATAGTTATGTACTTCATGGGTTCCTTATATTTAACTGCACCCTCTTTCATCCTCAGAGAAGCGATCCCTACTTTGCTCTTGATGCTCAAGGCTACTACATTATCCACTGCATGCCAGTCCATCTCTGGTGGCCCATTTGAAAAACACTGACCTCACAATCATCCTCTGCCATCTTCCCTACTTCTCCATACTTAGAAAGATGCTCACCTGCTCTTCTGCTCTTTAGAAAGGGTATTGATAAAGAAGGACACATTCTTTATCATTCTGGATTTTGAGTTGGCCTTCCTATTGGAAGTGTCTAAAAATACTGTTCTGGCCATCTTAATCCCAAGATTCATGTTGTCATCAAATAAGACAAGCCATGGTAGAGTATGGCCCCAATCAATCATGGTGGGAACTCAAATTACCATGAACCATTCTCTTTCTAATCTTAGGCAACTGAATTTTAAGTTCTCCGAGCAGGAATACAAGGCCTATGTAGAGAAATGAGTGTCAGATGTGATTATCATGTGCTAAACACTAGATATGACAGTTACAGTTTATCTTGGACCTATGACTTCGTCATCAACAGGATTAAACTCATTTTGTGATGAAAAGCCTATCTCAAGGAGTGTGGAGTGCTGATATTACCTGGCTCATTTGCAGAGGATCCCACAGGGCTTCACAACCAAACCAATTAAAGGCATGTAAATCCTCAGGACTATTTATTTTCGTTGCCGCTTTCTAATCTTATGTTTTTTTAAATGATCAAAGCAAACTCTCAACAACTGAGTGTCACACCGGCATCTCCTATTCAATTTACACTTCTATTTAATTTGATTATTTTAAGTCAGTAGATATTTTATTTTTTAAATTGAGAATCCTTCGATAGTCAGTGATATGAACACCATTAACAATCCTATTAACAATTTCCATATGCCACATTTTCCCCCTTCTGATATCATCTGGTAACTTAATATTTTTAAATTTTGCTTTGATTGTTCATGGACTGTTTCATTTGCTACCACGCTTCCTCTTTTTCATTAGACTCTTCAAGCATTTAAGAATTTTAAGGTATAATTTTAAGTGCAGTATTATCTAAGCCACTGATAAATATTTGTCAAGGATGTTGATATCTATTAAAAAAGATTTCCCCAGAACCGTAAAGTCTGACTTTGGCAATATCTTGAATTTTAGGACTTAGATTAGACTCAAGTGTCTTAGTAATGGGATTCTTGATCAGGTGTTTTCATATTCCATGTGAAACAGAAAAAAACTAAATTCCCTATATCTGGTTATTTTGACCAAAAAAAAAAAAAAAAGGCTCAGGAGGGCCATTTTGCCAGTAAATATAGGTTATTAATATCCAAAGTAACCATTAATGCTAAAAGAAACCATTAGGACAGGTGCATTTCACTTCAAATGCAACATTTGAAATTGTCTAATCCTGTGAAGACTAATAATTGTGATGAAGGAGCCCTTTAAAAGTTAGATTCTGCAGCCCTTTCCAGGGCACCAGGTAGACCCTCTTGAAGAGAGCAGAGCCTCTTCTGTCCCTCCCCTGCATGGAAGCAGGAAATCTGATTCCCCTCCAGCCACTCCCAGGGGATCCATGTTTCTGTTCCAGAGTAGGCAACCACAGAGGTTATCTCAGGACATTTGAGGGGAACAATTTCAGGGAAAAATACGAGTTTTGTCAGGGAATCGAATTTCATCAGGATCAGGCAAGCCCCAGCCTGTAAGTTTATGAATGTTTGTTGACAACTGACTGGGAGTTACTTAAAGGAGAGGCGCACTCTGGCAGCGGCACACTGACTAAGAAGGTGGGTCAACTTTAAGGCCTCTGGACAGACTGACTAGGAAAGCTCACAGCAGGGATTGTCTCCACATCGTTGCCACTGTGTCTCCTGCCATCCACATACCTATGTCCTGAAGGTGAGGCAAAGATGTCAGCACATAAGGAGATGGCAGCTATTTTATAAATCTACATATATGCTTTAACCGTTAGAACTGAATTCACTAGTTAATATGTCATCGGTAGCTTCTCCGTCTATCCCTAAATAAAAATATATCCTGTGTTACCAACAAAAATTCAAAAGGATCATAAAACAGTTTAAATATTTCACTACTCGGCTCAGAGTTCTGACGGTGAAACAAAGTGCAGCTTTCCTTCCTTCTCTCTCAGTCTAGCTGGGTCATGGTTCTCATCAAAGTGTAGACACCACAGTGCACTGAGGCTGACATGAAGCCCATGTGCCCACATTCCCCGATAAGGTAGGAATGTACTCTCCAAATCTTTTGAACATGGCTTTTCTCATCTGTCACCACTATATTTCTTCACCTTGTTTGCCTGGGGGGAAATGCTTTATACCCAAGGGCTTTACTCAACCCAAGGCTGATGTCTCCCTGGCTGTTGGTCCAGTCTTGGTCATCTAAAGAGAATGTAAAAGCACAGAGCAAAGGCATAATAACTATTGTCCTGCTCACTCATCTCAGTGCCCTCTGAAAGCAACTCATTTGAACTTATCTCTGTCATAAACTCTGGCTTTAAAGGAAAAGACTTCAAAACTATAAGGCTTATCAGGGAACAGGGAAAGAAAAATACGTGTCTGTTATAGGTGTCAGCTTCCAGTTTCTCACAGGAGGTAACTTTAGTTCATTCCCTACCCAGCCCAGCACCAGCTTTCATTGTAAAGTCAGCCCAGAGGTCCTGTTAGTCCTTAGATAATTTTTGCATTGATGGATCTTCTGGACGAAGTTTAGCCAGACTTGAATCTGAGAAGAGGAGCATGTGGGGCTAAAACCAGGTCCTATTTTCCCTTGTTTCTCAAACAAGATAGTCATTAGAAAGTTGTAAAGTGTTGATACCTTAATACGTTTTGCTTTGAGAAGGGCTCCTGTGAAGCCCTTTTTTTTTGGGGGGGGGCGGGGGGGATAGCACCAAAATCTGCCAGCAGGTTATATTTGTTTTCCTTCCTCTCTTCAGTGGAAAAGGAACCAGAAATTCTGAATAACTAGAATAAAATCAGGTTGGTTTTATTGCTTCTGCTTGCACACAGAAAGGAGAATTAAAGTCTTGAGTGTCTGGAGTGGGTGGTAGAAGAGGGGAATTATGGAAGGGAGGTGGGTGCCTCAAATCTGCAATTCAGCAATGGGAAGAGAGAGAAAAGAAGCCATCTAAAGGCTAAAATGAAAAAGATTATCAAGAAAAGCAGCTCTCACAAAGTAGTAGTGATGCCACCCTGCTAGGGGTCTTTCCTGACCTACTGGGGCTTCCCCCTTATCCTTTCCTGTACTGCTGGTCCCTGTTTCACATAGACAGAGAGTGGAGCAGAGTTAGAGGTGTTTCTTGCCAATAGCTCACCGGTTTGAACACATTAAGTACGGAGCAGAGTTCTGCCTATGTGTGAGGCTTTTCTCTAAGATCTCATCCCAATCATGGGCTGATACTGAAAAGAAAGCTGTCTATTGCACACCTGAATGAAGATTTGGCACATTTCACTGTGGTAACTTTCAGTCCACCCCCACTCTGTCCAGCAACTAGATTTACAAATCAGAGATCAGGATATGGCAACTAGAGGTTCACATTAATGAGTCAGAAAGTCTTGTGCCAGCCTTAAAGTTTGCTCTTGCATTCAGATTCTGGTTTTCTCTACTGGTCTATGGTACTATCTCAGACAGGTCTGTAAGGAATCAGAGGCAAGAGCATAGGTTGAACACACCCACTTGGGTATCTAAGTTTGTTAGTTTGCATTTCCAAATCTGCCTCTATTCTGGGCAGTATACCTTTACAAAGCTTGTCAGAAAACTGGTCTAAAAGAACACATGCTTAAAGAGCATTAGAAAACATGTAGTAAACAGGAAGTCTTTAAACCTCAATAGCAAGTTTCCAACACAGGCAAAGGATTTCTTTTTCTTTCAGGAGACATCACAGCCAATGCTCATCAGTAACAGATAATGGTAATGTGGGAACAACAGAACTCATGAACAAGCCCCAAATCTCAATGAAGGCAAGCCCTGCATCCTCTTCCCTCGCCTGATCTGCCTGTTCTATAGACAACTAAATTCCATCTCTGGGCGCTTCCCTTGACCTTTCTTCTGATTAATAACTGGTCAAAAGGCCGAAGAAAGAAGAGGTCAAAATAAGCCCCAGCTTGGATAATTTGTGTCTGGAATAAAAACAAGTTGGCCCTGTGAGAGTTTCCAGATGAATCCTGACTCATCAAACACCAGCGGGTGAACTGATGTCATTCTATTTGCCTCCCACTTCTTCCATCCAGAATCACTGATCTTCGCTGGGGCTGATAGAAACAGCTGGTTGAGGTCTCTAGTCTCTGACCATTCTTTGGGATGGTCATTTTATTCCTAAGCGTAACTCCTTCTGGTGTGACCCATGTGTTTTCAGCCAATTCCCCACAAAGAAGACCAGGGGAAACTGTTTGGGTGGGACTTCTGATAGGGGACAGCAGGACCTTGGAATCTGTGGATGAGGGGGGTGGATGGTCCATAATGGGGAAGGGAGGACTAAATAAGATTAGGCTCTGAGGTCTTCCTGGCCTTGACCTGTGGAAAGGCTTAGAACCTCCTGATGGTCGTTCTATTTTTGAAGAAAAGAGGTTGTCCCCGAACGGCTCTGTCTCTGACGTGCGCTTTCTGCATGGCACTGCCGCGTCCTGGGTGGACAACAGGTGAGCCAGGCCTGGGTCTGGGGCAAGGATGGGCCCCTCACACACGTGGCACGCAGAGGCATCCACTGGCGAGGACTCGCGAGCGCCCATCTCTTGTTTTGGTTTTTCTTCCTTAGGGCTGTCCAAGGAGAGAGAATCGTCTTTGGCAAGTTTCTGAGAGATGCCACTAGTGGAGCTGGTTTCCTCTTGGCTCCTCTCCAGAGGCTGAGCACCACTTTCCCCCGGGCTCTGAGAGGGCAGAGGCTGTGGGATCTGTGTGTACTGAATCTTGGGTGGGATGACTGGGACTGCCCTGGCCTGGCACATTTTGACCATGAAGGACGTTCTCACAGCTGACACACTCACAGGAGCTGAGTTACGGCGGCCTGTCAGGGCGTGAGCAACAATGTCCAGGTCCTGAGTGTCCTGGGAATAAACCCTCCAGGGGTCTACTTTACAGTGAGGGGGAGCCATCCACGTGACCTTTGGGTCTCCTGGCTCAGAGAGTTGCATTCCAGGTGAACCAAATGAGGCCGCATTCTCAAACCGAAAGAGGTCAGTAATGGGGATGGCAGAGTCCAAGTTGAGGGAAGAAGGCCTATTTTTTCCTCTTGGAGGCCCACCCTCAGTGCTCTTCAGCTGTGACTTTGGGGGATGCTCTCCAGGCGAGGTGCGGCCCTGTGTGCTAGGTAAACTCTCCTTGCTGCTCTCTGGTTGGGGTACACTTCCTTGCTGAACCTGAGGGTTGCTGTGCCCCAGGTGTGTGCCTGATTCCTTACCCTCTGCTAGGCTGACAGGGCTGGTTTCTGACAGGGCTGGTTTGGGCTGCAAACCATCTGATCCCTTCTGGATGGGAAGCGCTCCTGTCCCTTTCAGGCCAGAGAACTCCCTGAAGGACCTCAAGGTTTTCTCATCACATCCAGTAATCTCCCTTTTGGATGCCAGGGGCTGCAGAGGGTCAGAATTCCTCTCCGTTTCAAGATTAGCACAGCTGCTAGAAGACGGACCCTCAAGAGTCCACTGGCTGTTGACAGAGGTTTTGCTGTCTAGAGAATGGCTCTGGCGAAGGCTGGGCCTGTGGGAAAGTCTCTTCTCTAATCGGTGGCCCTGGAGGCTATGCATCGGGGCCTCTTGCACATCCTTCAGGGTGGGGGAATGAAGGGGACTAGTCACCCACTGGGGCTCCTCCCAGGGTTCCACCATCTCCAGGCCATGCTGGGCAATGTCTGTCCCAGCCTCGTCTTCATCACAGTCGGAGGGCTCCTGCACTGAATGGGTCACGCTCCCCTCTCCTTGCCCGACGATCTCGGCCACCCTTTTTGGGCTTGGCAAACTAGAGTCTTTTCCATCAGGAGCTGCATTCTTTGAATTCTGCTTTTCACTTGGTCCTGGAGAGGTGTCTTCTCCCTGGCAAAGGCTGGCGATGCCAGGGCTGCCTTTTGCCTTAAGCTGATCGATAGATGGGTCTGTCCTCGAGTTCTCCGAAGCATCTTCTTTCTCCAGGCTGTCCTTGGACGGCAGGACTGCGGGCGCCTCCTCCAGAGGAGTTGGCGGGGGAGGAGCAGGCGGGAGCAGAGGCGAGAGATTCCCTGGGTCTCCCACCTCCACCCTTGCAGGTGCAGAGGCCATCCCAAAGGGAACTATTTCCAGGGGGGCCAGGCTGCTGGGATCTGGGCGCCGGCCCGCTTCCGGTTCGCGGGTAGGGAGTTCACGGGTGGTCTCCGGCTTTTCTCCGCTGGGTGCCAAAGAAGCCCCCTGTGTGCTCTGATTGGTAGGATCGCTTGCCCGCTCCCCCTGGGGGGCAGAGCCCGGAGCTGGGGTGGAGCCGGAAGACGAGCTTCGGGGAGCCTCGGGGGAAACCAAGGTCCCAGGACTGGGCTCAGGAATTGTCTGAGTTGGGCTGGTCTTTAGAGGAGGCGGTGGCAAGGAAGAGAGTTCCTCCTCGGACTCGATGATCTTCAGCTCCTGTTGAATCTCAGGCCAGATCAGGGCGTTGGCTAGATCATCTTCACCCTGAAAGAAATGAAGAGACTGATGATACTAGTACGAGGACTTTGGAGCATGCATCTGCACAGCTCAGTGAGAATGAAGAAACTGGAGCTGTCCTGGCTGTGCTACTTCAGCAAATAAGGAATCCAGCATTTATAACTGGGTGTGTATTCAGTGTTTACCATGTGGCACAACATACTGATCTTTTTCTTGTTTAATTTTTCCGACAACCCTAAGAGATAAATCCTATAATTAACTTCCATTTTTGAAATGAGGAGACCTGTGTTCAAACAGATTTAAATTTTGACCCATCACAAAGCAACAGACCAGGCTTGAAATCCATCTCTGTCTACACCAGAACCTAAGTACTTAATCCCTGTGCACTGTTGCCTAGTAAAGCAAACAAACCTCCTGGTCTCATTTAATCTCAGCTTTATGGGTGGCACACAACAATGTGAGCCTCTCAGAGGCATGAAAATGTTGCCCTGCCATCTACTTTCTAAATAAATAAATACAGCATTTTCTTCTTATTACCAAAGGGAAAAATATTCAACATGTGAAAGTGGCGTGCAGGCGTTTCTGAGAAGTGTGACCCGCTGCCAGCGTAGCGTCACTTCTCACCAGCCTCCAAGAAGCCTGGGACAGTGACCTCTGAGCACATGGCGATCCAGTGGTCAGCAGAGTGCTTGGCACAAAGTAGGTGGTGTTTTTTCTTCTCTGTTCGAGTCTTTCCCTCCACACCTCCTCACACTTTTTGTTACATATGGAACAAACATATGACTGATGATTTTCATTTTCCTACCTTCACTCTTTTAAAAAATAAATTGCACAAAACAGTGGTTCTGTTAATAATTTGGATGGGACAATCAAAAACCAATTTTTTACTTGTCTACCTTTTTGCAAAAACATTTTTGCCTTTTTAAAATTATTTCCCCCTTTACCACCATTCCTTGAGTGCCTTGTCTTTTTCCTTCTCCCTTCCCTCTTTACCTCAAAGGCCTCATTGTGTTTGTTGATGCCTCTTAGTTGTTGAAAGTATTTCACATTATTGAATTGTCTGCCATATAAATGTCCAGTACTTGTTTCTGTAGTTCTGATTTATTACACAAAATTCTTCGCTCTTCATCCATTTTGTTGAAAATGGGTGCACTTCATTTTTCTTAGGACTGAATAGTATTCTCTAGTGTGGAAATACTCTATCCTCTTGATCTGGTTGCTTTAAATCTGTCCTCTTGATTTAAGTTGCTTCTGTGTGCTACTTACTGCAAATAATGCTGCTGTGAATGTTGTGGAACATTTAATGTTGTGGCTATCATTTAATGTTGTTTAGATAGATGCACAAGAGTGGGATTGCTGGATCATACAGTATTTCCATTTTTACTTTTTAAAGATAAATCCAGATTGCTTTCCATAATGGTTACTTAGACCAGTTCACATCTGTACTAACAGTGTAACAAGAGTTGCTTTTTTATCTCCAGCTCTTGTTGTTGGAGGTCTTTTTAATACCTCCACTGGGTTTTTTAAAGTACTGTGTCACTGGTTGTGAAATGCTATCTCATTGTGACTTTACTCTGCAATTCTCTTACTGGAAGTCATAATGCAAAAGTCTTTACAGGAGCCCTTATTCAGTGTTCCTGAGGACACTGTGGCATCCATGCACTACTCTAACTCCTGAGAGTTAGAGTTGGGTCTTTTGTGTGTGTGTTCTGGAATCCAAGGCCTTGGAAGCAAGTTAAAAGACAAAAAAACTTCCTTTTCCCATTTGGCGCACTCTTCCGGATCACAGAGCTTTCTCACAAATACTAGACACCTCTCTGGATGCCCCTAGAAAACCTCCTCATACCTTCATCCTGTGCAAATACATCTCATAAAAACTTTGAACAGTTAATTCTGTCTCTAAAAAGTGGAAGAGGGGAAGTAAACTCTCACACCATATTTTAACTTCTCTAGAAGCCATAGGAGGAAAGACTGGATCCTGGATATCTTTTGGGACATTTTACAAGCAAGAATAGACAACTGTCTATCCAGGGTGTTTGCAAGAGACTGGATTTTATAATGGTTATCCTATTTGGGACTAGGATATAATATGCATGTTTTGTGCTGCTTCTAAGATTGAATGTCATTATATTCCAAGAGCATGTGACTTCAAGGTCAGAAATATTTAGAGTTGAGTCTGTCCAGGGAATCTGACCTAGATAGTTCCTTCCTATCACTAGGACCTCTGAAAAGTCTACTGCAAGATAAATCTCAGATCTGATTAGAAGGTTGTCTCCTAACGTGTCTGTAGCAGAAACTGGCTCTTAAAAAGCAAAAATAATGTACTTGAAGATGTACAAAGAGCTCTTGGGGGAAAAAGGGTTCTACTGGCTGGGCTGAGCAATGAGTCAATCTTACCATCTCATGGAGAAACACTGCTTCAGTTCTGACGCTGGGGCTCTCCTGTGGAGCACTGGACTCCTTCTGGTCAGCCTCTCCTCCCTCCTTCACTGCCTTCTCTGGATTCAGCCTCTTTTCTAATTCACTTGAATGTAGAGAGTCCATGAGGATTTCTGAGATTTTCTTCTCCGGTTGGGTGTCTGGCTCCAAAGGAAGGTCTTTGCTGCATTCCACTGTCCTCACTGCTTCAGGTACTGGTTTGGCGTCTTCTGGAGACACTTTCTTAGGTACAGACGCTGCAATAAGGATGAGAGTTAGAGTTGAAAGAGACTCCTTCCCAGCACAGTCACTGTGAATAGTCCTGCTTCACAAGAAGCGAGGAAAACCTACCAGTTCATTGCCCCTGTACATTCTGAACTCTTCCCTCCTAACAATTGTGACAATGCCCTGTCCTCAGATCTCAGGGTCATAGAATGTCAGAGATGAGAGAGACCCTGAAAATCATCTTATTCATCCCTTCTCAGACGACATCTGATAATGTCTGGAGACATTTTTGGCATCACAGCTGGGTGGTGTTGGGGGAGGAGGTAGTGGTGGCTACTGGCATGCTGTAGGTAGAAGCCAGAGATAGTGCTAAATATCTAACAAGCATCATGTAACTCTCCCCAAAGCAAAGTCAATAATGCCTAGACTGAGAAAACCTACTTTAATCCAATCTTTCACTTCACAGATAAGTAAATAAATTCAGATCCTGAAAAGTCAAGCTTGTTGCCTCCGGTTACGGAAATCTGTTATTTACACCAACCTACAAAGATGCATTTTGACCATGATGGACAGCTTCCTGTATGAATCTTCCCAAAGGCTATCTACACGCTAATGTGGATATGTCTAAAGTGATTACCCACTAATCTTAAACATCTACCATGGCAGGGGAGAGGGACGCCAACCTCAAGTTTGGCTTCTACCGCGTTGTATGAAGAAGCCCTATTGCATTATATAAGGTTGTTTTCGCAGTGTAGAATAAAGACCTAGGACCTAAGATAGTGATTGGTACACAGCAGATTGGAATTAATTACAATGAATTATAATGGAATTAACAAAATCTGAGTTCAAATCCTAGTTTCTTAGTCAATTTTGTAGTCTTGTCACAATAGTATTAAAGAATAGGTAATAATATAAGAGTGAGAACACGGTAGATAATGGAGGCAAAGCAGTACAGTGCCTGACATATAATACAAGCTAAGAAAAGTCATCAAGAATGGGCTCTGCTACTGCCACTGGCTCTGCTGGTGATTTAACATAAAGTGTCTCACCATAATGATCACCTTCAAACTCCACTGGGCCCAGAGATAGCTCAACTAATAACAACTCAGAGTTGATTATCGTCCTTTGTCCATTACTTAGCAGGCTTATTTTTTAAAATTTAATTTTAAATATGTAGAGATTATTCAAAATACATAAAATACACAGGGTTCAAAATTTAAAAGTGTTTAAAAAACTCAGAAAAGTTTTGCTTTTATCCCGGTTGCTTCCATTCTGTTCCACACTCCTCCTACTGTCCCTAATAATAACTACTCTTCTAATTTATGGTTTTTCCTGCCATTGTTCATTTTTGCATGCATAAGCAGATTAATTATATGTATTCTATCTCTCACCTTTATTACAGAAAATATAGCATATGATATATACTGTTCTATACTTTGCATTTCTTCACTCAGCAACTTATCTTGAAGTATATGCTAAATTAGTATATAAAGAGATAAATATTCTTTAGTGTGTGCCCTAATTTGAAGTTCTCTCAAAGTAGAGATGAACCGAGGTTCTAGAAGCAGGTGTCTTATGTGGAAGGTGGTTTCAGGGTGCAGGTGAGGAGGGGAGACAGTGATGGAGGAAAATTCAATAAAGAATTATTTACTGAGCTGGTTACAGAGTGAAACACCAGAACTAAATCCCTGGTGACCCTCTGAGGAACAGTGAGAACATGTTCCATAATTATACCTCCAAATGGTGGGAGGCTGGGTCCCTAATCAACGACCCCCATCTCATGTAAGTGGAGGGCTGGTCCAGTCAATTTCCACACTTTTGGGCTAGTCTGAGCAAGGGCTCTGTGAAAGCCTCTTTTCAGAAAAGGCCTGAGGCAGAAAACCAGAAACAAGGCAGACCCTGGAGACAGGATGCTTTCTGTGTATACAGAAACTGCTCTCACCCACCTCCCCTAGAAATGCACTGAAGTTTCGGGAAATAATGCTTTTAAGGGCACTTAAAGCTATGGATGCTAGGGACTCAGTTGTGTGGATGCATCCTAGGGATTCAGTCTGTCTCCTAAAGATGCATATTTGGTTTCCAGTCTTTTGCTAGTACAGATAATGCTGAGCTATACATACATGTTGGACTTGTGCGGCTATTTATTTAGGATAAGTGGGTCCATCCATAAGTAGCAGTTGCTTGGCTGCCTCCCCTGCTCCCCTTCCCACAGGCAGGAATGTGGCTGCGAAGGTGCTGAGTCCACTTTGACCATGCAGGAAGGGAAAACACCTGGGGGGGGGGGGGCGGTGGCTGAAGGAACCTGTGACCCCAGAGGAGCCTCCGGAGCACAGTCAGCTACCTGTGCATGGCTACCTAAGATAGAAATCAGCTTCTGTCTTGTCGATTTATTGCGTGTTTTGTTCTCTATGTTACAGTAGCTTGGTCTATACCTTAACTAGTAAAACACACTGGTTTATGTGATAAGCTTGTTTCTGGTTATAAAAATAAAAGGGCAAAACAAATTTTTACAGGTAGATTCATATTTCAGATAGCTTGTCAGTTATCCTTTCCTTTGAGTTTGGTTCGCTCTAATTTTACTTTATGTGATTCATGGCTTACTATTGACCACAGAACCTGTCCCCACTCTAGAAATTGTTTAAAGACTCAGGTTTAGCCCATCTTAGAACCCTATTAGCCTGGCAACAATGATTGGGCCAAGGCTGAACATGTGACCAAAGGAGCTCCAATCAGAGACCTCATTGCATTTTACATAAAGACTGGGGAAAAGATGCTCTTTTTCGTGCTAGGTTGCTAGCCATTCTCTCTGCAGATGGGAGGTTGAAATGAAGGCTGACTGCATGGAGAGAGGTTGAGTCTGGGAAATTTGAATCACCAGTTCCAGCTCTGCATTTCATTATGTGTGCTTTTCCTCCTTTGCTCTCACTATGTGAGTAATAAAATAACAGTAACATTTACTAAGTACTTACTATGTACTGGATACTGTTCTGGGAGCTTTACACATATTAACGTAATATTCACAATAAACACGAAGAAGGTGTACAATAGTACAGAAAAATGAGCCTGGACCTGTACCCAGGAAGTCTGGCTCCTGAACCCAGTCTTAGCCACTTCCCTACATTGTCTTGCAGACTCTAGATAAGCAAGTCTAAGTCTGGTTTTTAATCTCTTGCAAAGGAGAGAAACCTTTTCTCTCTTGCTTTACCTGAAATCTCAGCAACTGGTGGCTTCTCCTCTTCAGGCCAGCCTCCACTCTCCGACCCTTGGAAGGAAAACTCTTCCAGGCTGGAAAGAGACTGCAGCTCCTTTGGGGGTGTTCTGCATGGGGTACTGTTGGTGCTGATGACAGCTGACACGCGGAGCGGCACGGACACGGCGAAGGGCTCGGAGATGTTCAGGGCCTTGCGCTGGTGACGGGGTGAGGGCTCCATCTGGAAGAGGCTGCTGGCGAATACAGATTTGCTAGGACTGTCGTTGGAGGTGTAGAACATACCTAGCATCTTTGGGGCTGTCTGCTCGCCTTCGGGATCCTCGATGGGTCGGAAAACCTTCAGCTGCTCAGGTGGGGGCCGGGCCTGAGTGCCTTGGAGTTGGCTTCGGTCACTGCTCATGTCAAAGCCCCCCTCGGCCCCTGCCGGCATCCCCTGCGGACCCCATTCAACCTCCTGCTTGCTGAGGTCACAAGAGCTGCCTGTGTTGGCTGAGTGCATTTTCCCAGCTGGAATAAAAAATCCACCCGTGGTGACTGTTCGATTGAAATTCCCTTTTGTTTCTTTTCCTAAGGAAAAAGCAAACAATCACATGGTCAGCAGCCTGGGAAGTCACACAACTCACAGCCTCCCATTGTGGGCACACACGTGCTTAGCATTTTAGTAAGACCATACTCCTAACAAAGACAGGAATGTGGCATTTGATGGACAGGAGGAAGCATCGTCTCATGTGCACAGAATTTGTCATGATGCCTTGGTAGCACTGACTGCTGTTGTGTCACATGTGTCCACTTGAAACTTTGCAGGTGGAGCACTTTCTAAAAGGCCACTCCTAAGATTGCGAAATGGAGCTGCCAGCGAAATAAGTCAGAAGGCAAAAGAAAAGTACCGCATGGTTTCCCCCCAGTAGGAATATAAGGGACCCAAATAAGGGTCAAGGAAAAGAATAATAACAACAGTTAAAATAATAAGAAGAAAAACAACAAAAACAAAAAGACAAGGACAAATCGAGTACACTTGGTGGGGGGGTAGGGAGAAGGTTGAGGGCAGATAAGAGCACAGGGGACTGAGGTGATGGTGCACTGGTGTGATGGTGATGGGAAATCCATGGGGATTACAATTGATGTCAGATATATATAAATAAAGGGAAAAAATAATATCAACAAAAATGTAAAAATTTAAAAAATAAAAGGCATTTTTCACTTTAAAAATAAATAAATCATGCTGCTGGCTTCCAAGCATTATATACAGATCATAAAAAAATAAAAGATGGGGCCTCCCTGGTGGCACAGCAGCTTGAGCGCTACACTGTGAAGCATCCATGGCTATTGCAGTGCGAGTTAGATCCCCTTCCAGGGAGGGGACCCACAGGGCGCAGCAGACCTCTCCTGCTTCTCCCGTTGCTCCCCTCAGCAGTGTGTTGCAGTCCATCTGCCTGTTCTGCTCCCCACTCTGTCTCTGGTGAATTCTCTCACCTCCCACAACTCTGACCTGTACCCCCAGCTCTTATATGCATAAATAAATCAATCTTTAAAAAAATAAATAAATAAAAGATGGATGAGTGATGGCAGAATGATGTTTGCTCAAAATGAAGAAGACAAACAGGGCAAAATAACAGAATTTTGCTTTAAAACTTGGTGTTTTATATCTTCTTTGGCAGATGAACTCAAATTGAGCTTTGATTTTCCAGCAGGGAAACAAATGCTCTCAGTTAGACCTTTCTCTTTTCCCAGGCTTATTCCTGCTGATTCAGAGGATGAGGAATTAGAAATGTAAATTAACTAAATGTCTGAAAATATAATTCTGAAGAGCAAGTTCCTGACTGACTTAAAAGTAAAGGCAAAGAAGAGAAAAAAATGTTTGGGGAAAGAGACAGAAGGAAATTTCAAACAGCTGAGAGTTGTGAGAGGTTACAAATGAGTTGTCACCTATCTGGAGAAGAACTGCCACCGAGGTACTCAGCACGATGCTGGGCATTTTATGTGAGATGATGTTTAAAATCTTATGATCACTATAGAGTAAGTGTAATTAGGTCCTTGAACACATGAAGAAACGGAGACTCTGAATCGTTAAGATTACCTGCTCAACACCCATGGAGACTATGACCTAGATTTTGAAGTATTAAATACTGCAAAACTGGGCAAGAACTACCCCAAGGGTTTCAAAACCAAAACAAAGGGATGATTATAAAGATGAGAAAATGCTAAAAGAAAATACTGAGTCTGCTTAAAAAAAAAAAAACACAAGAGAGCTCATTGAATATTTTACAGGTTTGGAATTATTTTTAAAAAGTTATTCTAAAGACGTCTACATTGTTTCTGGCTGGCTTATTTATCAAAGGAAAAAAAATGTTTTGTATTGAAAGAATTGAAAAGGCTTGGGATAAAATATGCTGCTACAGAAGCCCTGTATCTTGTAACAGTGCTTGTTGGTTGCTTAACAAAAATAGAAGCATGAGGTTCAGACAAGTCAGCTTGATGATCAAAGCCATAAGAACAAATGTGGTGGGATGTAATTTTTGTGACGGGTGTCACTTGCATGCAAATATATGCACATCAACACTGACACGAGATGTTGGAGTTTACACATGCCTGGCATGGAGTTACTGGCCACTGTTTGTTGATGAGTGAATGAACGCATGTGTACATGCATAGATCTTACCAACCCAGTCATGCCTTGATAAGTATTATGAAGTTGATACCTCTGGGAACACCCAAATTCGAGTCACATAAGCCGCTAGGCGCAAAATTCTGGGGTGTAAACCAGTGCTAGCCTCTTTTTGATACCCAAGGGGAAGCCTCTTTCGCCTTGGTTTTCTGGTGTTGATCTTTTACCTAGTTCAGGTTTGAGTGTAAAGTGGCTGTCGCGTCCTGCTGTAGTTAGAGGAAGACTGGAGAAAGAGGACACCTCTGTCTGCAGGAAAGCAGGGGCGGTTAATGCAGAGGCTTGTGAGCCTTTCCTGAGTTCAGGAAAGATCAGGGAAGGCTATGGGCTGGGGGATGGTGTGTGATAACGAGTGGAGATACGATGGAGATGAGACGAGCTGGCCACTTTCTATGAAGACAAGTCCGGTGAGGGGGCACCTGTCTACAGCTGTGCTGTCCAGTTCTGAATCTAACTAAAATCTCACCTTCCACAGGAACTGAGCACAATGAATCCATGCTTTTCGCTGGTCGAATAGTAGCCTTTTCCACTAGAGACAAGAGAAAAAACAATCCTAGATGAATGCATATTGAGAGAAAGTGGTCAGAACATAGGTCAGGCTGTAAATACACAAAAACTTGAGATTTTTTCACATATGTATAATCTTCCCCTTTGGAAAACATCCCCTGCTCCACCCTGAATGTGTTTACTTTCTTAATGGAACTAATCTTATAAAACCAGGCTATCTGTAGATCAGAGTCTTATGCAATGTACTAGAGATAAAGGTATATTGCCATTTTGTCACCTAGTTTTTAGCAAATGAGGAGTTCTGAATCCAGCTTTACTATTCAAAAAGGATTCAAAGATTAGTCCATGGAATCGAATCCATGAAGCTCCAGGAAGGTCCTTCTGTATGGCAGGCCACAGAAGAGGACTCTTGGCTGCAGGACCCAGAAATTGGCACCCAAGAATTTGAGGTTATAGGTGAGAGGTCCCAGGGAGACTACATCCAACTTTCCCCGAAGTACCCCTCTGCTCCCAGGTCAGCATTCTGGTGGCTCCCCCAAATCTTACCCACCAACCTCAACCTGGAGCAGATCCCAACCAAACCAATTTTTTTAGCACCTGCCATGTGTCTGGCATTTCATAAGCCACCTTTAGCAGGTTTTGGGAAGAGTATTATTTAAATAAATAAAAACTTATTATTCCAGGCATAGTGCAAAGTACTTTCACAAAAACCATCTCTTTTCAAGGCATTGAATTGGCCGGAAGGTAGTTCCTTCAAGACAAGCGTGGTATGAGGGGAAAGAGGGCAATTTGGGACCTGAGCTGGAGCCCCAGGACTGGTAACCACGAAAGAAAGCTCCTGAGAGGCTCTGAAGTAGCCCTTGATCTCCCCAGCTTGGGGCCTCTCCCTGCCTGGGACCCACTGTGCTGGGAGGGCAAGAATCCCTCAAGCCCCTGACAGGTTTCCTTCAACCCCTTACTTCCACCGGCAAGTCAGTACTCCTTCCTTTGAAGATCTGCAATTTCCATAAGTTTGCAAACTGGTTTATTATCCTAAAACTGCCTGACCAGCCCTTCAGTCACATATGCCCATCAGCTTTTGCCTCTGTCTTCCAGGGGCCACCTCACTGAACATTCTCTGGTTTTCACATGTCAGCCTTTAGGGGCAGTGATGAGGTGACAAGTCACAGACATCAGGTCATGGCTCTGTTTGCAGGGCCATTGGGCGTTCACTTTGAGTATTGGGCTCTCTTTCTAATGATACAGCTCCTGCAACACCCCAAAGCTGTAGCTTTTGGAACAGTCCCCAGGGAACCCCTGGCCCCTTCTCTGTAGAGTAATCAAGGGCTCAGGGCTCCTTGGCCCATGACTGTTAATTTTCTGTCTAGAACCTTGGCCTGGCCTCATGAAGATATGGAGGGTTCAAGGGCCTTGGGGCCTTTGAGTCTTCTCGCTTAGATTATTCCTATAGCTTTGGGAGTCTCCTGCACAAAGGCCTTCATTTGGGAGAGTTCCCTAGACTCTTCTTGTTTTATATATACAAATTCTAGAACACCAGCATCTGGGAGATTCAGAGTTTATGCATCTTCATTCAGTTGATACTCCAGTTTTTCCTACCATTTTTTTTTTGTTTCAACTTTCTAAATATGTCTAAATATCCTTTCACTGATCCCCCAAATTAAAGTGTCAAATAATTTTAAGTTCTTTTTAAAAATTACACTGTCCATTTTAAAAATTTATCCATTATGAATAGTATGGGGTGCTAGACCACTGATAGTGAAACAGTTTTTAAAATGCCCTTTGTTGGGCCTCCCTGGTGGCGCAGTGGGTTAAGCAACGAACTATGAAGCAAACCGCAGCCACTGCAGCATGAGCCACTGCAGCATGAGTTCGATCCTTGCTGCCGGCCAGGGAGGGGACCCACATGGCGCAGCAGACCTCTCGGGGACCCACATGGCGCAGCAGACCTCTCCTGCCTCGCCCACTGCGTCCCTCAGCAGTGTGTTTCAGTCAGTCTGCCTGTTCTGCTCTCCACTCTGTCTCTGCTGAATCCTCACCTCCCTGGTCTCTGGCCCATACCCCAGCTCTTGTATGCGTAAATAGATAAATCTTTTTTTTTTTTAAAGCCCTTTGTTATGGCTGCTGTTCTCTTCGAGTGAAACTTGTCCACCCAAGCAGTGTAGGCCACAGAGAATCACTTGTACTGAACCGAGGATTAATTCACTTCTGTGTCCCATCAATGTGCAGCCAGTCTGGTGGTCTGTGATTAGTTTACTCCCAAGATCTTAGACCAGTGGTTTTTAGCCCTGGCTGCCTATCACCTGGGGCATTTTGAAAACCCCGACTTCACCACAGACATCCTGAGGCAAAGTTGCTCTGGGTGGGAACTGCTCTGTGGGCGATTCAGGGTCCATCCTTGCGCAGAAGCCCTGGCCCAGAACATCCTGTGCCTGCTGTGAGCTTGCCTCCTTTTGATCGGGCACCCTGGAAAGCCACAGGGGGGTGGAAATCTTCCTAATTTAAAGAACAAGGCAAATCATTTATTTCGTTTTCCCGCATTTGCTTTGTTCTATTGTTTTTGATTTTTCATTCCTTGGTGAACCTTTTTTATTGTATCACTGATTCTGTAACTGAAATTATCTCTTTGATGTGCTTAAGCAAACCTGTTATTACCATATGAGGACGTTTTTTGCCAGCTGTGACTCACCTCAAGTTCTCCCCCACTTTTTTTTCCCCTAAAGTAGGATCCAGTCAAGGTTTTCTCATTGCATTTGTACATTTACCTTTTACAACTGTTTTCATAACTATTTCCCATTTTAAAAACCATACTTTCAATCTCTAACATTAAGTCATTGTATTATCATTTCTTTGGGTTTCCCTTTCTGTTGCAGTATTATATTCCCCATCATGCAGTGCTGCCCTTAATTCTTTCCAGCATAAGTTGCTATTACTATGAAGATAAAATTTCCACAGGGCAACATTCTCATTTAAAAACCATGACCATGACCGTGGCTGGAAGGTATATAGCTTCCTTGTAGTAGAGTTCAACTAATAAATATAGAAAGAATGATGGAAATAGAAAATCATCAGTTGGCAAGCACCATAGTAATACAGTTGATTGGTGCTGAAATCCATGGATGAAAGTATGATGAGCAATAGGACATTTGCTCAGACTTCCAAATATTTCCCTCAAGACACTAGTTGTAAAGGGAGAAACAGTAACTTCGCAGGGACAAAACCTTGTAGACAGCACTTCAAGCAAAGTAATCAAAGTAAACATCACCAGCAGTAAGATACTGACAGCAAAACACTCGTAACCTCAATATGACCATGAGAAAACATCAGACAAACTCAGAGATACACTCTAGGAAATAAATGGCCAGCATTCTTCCAAAGCATCGTGGTCAGAAAGACTCGGGATCTACGCTAGGTTGGCGCAGACTAAGGCGGCAGTTCCTGGACTGGATGGCGGACCAGAGATGGCCATTGGTGGGACCGCTGGTCAGAGATGAATATGGTCCGTTAATTTCTGACTTTGATCGTCATGTTACTATTGTATAAAATGTTAACATGTCGGGTAATGTGTGAAGGGCTTAAGGTTCTCTGTGTATGAATTTTGCCACCTTTTTTGTAAATGTAAAATAAAGACTACTTAGTGGGCCTGAGGGGACCAAATCAGACTTAAGAAACGAAGCTAGGAAAAACATTTGGTTTTGATTCTGTTGATTCTTACCTGAGAGCCTCTGTCCTCTCACAAATACACTGCCATTTCTACTCAGCTTTGATTTCGAGTCTGATCCAGAACGTCCCAGGTTAAATATTGATTTCCACTTCTTGGACTTATTGGAGAGCTTTCTTCTAAGAGAACAAAGCAACAAGGCTTTAGTTTAGTAGCCAATTGTTTCATGGGGACTTTTAAATTGAGAAGGAAACCTCCATCATGTTCTTAGTTATGAGTGGCTCTGACAATTAAAGAACAGCCTCTCTAAAATCCAAGATGAGTCTGCTTCTTGCCCAGGCTGGGGATGCCCTACATGGCCAAGCTAGGCTTCCACGAGTGAGAGCAAAGGGCCACATTTCCCAGAGAAGGAGCAAAGATATTCTATTAAAGGTGGGGATTGAGGCCAAACAGAGGCAGGGATAGGCAGTGGTTGAGGTTGGTGGGGAGACTCAGGTCACAAGCAACCACATATCTGGTAAGCGTTGTAGTCCCGGGTTTTCAAAGACACCAATTTTTTTCTTTTTCTTTTGCAAAAGTAAACATGAAAGACCATAGAAGTCAGTCCTGTTAGGTTCTTTGCACTTCCGCCACACTGCTGAGACATTCATAGGCTAGAAAAGGACTGGTGAAGACTTTCATGAAGGAAAAGAGGATAGATGAGAAAGCAACTTGGAAAACATTCTGGCCTGGGAAAGTTGGAGACCGCTGGATGTGGTGAGCCGTCATTGAGGAGAAATGCGGGGGGCAGTCCATGCAGCTCCGGTACCAGGCTTTTGCAGTAGGAGGCGGGGACAGGAGAGTGCTAGATGGGGCTGGAAAGAGCCTGGTGCCACCGGGGGTCACCACTGAGGTCTTGCCCTGCTCTGGCTTGGCCTCACCATTGGACTCCATAAAGATCCAGGATGAAACCCTGTAACTTGTGGGTTCCCAAAGGACCTTCTCTGTAGACTTTTCACAGAGCACCCTCATCTCAAGCTTGTGTGTTTTTATAATCAGAGATAGATCTATAGTGGTCAGTGGTTTCTTTTGGATCTGGCCTCTATTTCAAAGCCTTGGCCTTGAAGTATATTTTGTAGGCTGGTGTATCATAGCGTATGGTGCAGCCCAGACATGACTGAAGGCACAGACAAAAAGTACTTGATGATCCTCCAAAGGTGTTCTTCGCACTGAACCCCAGGTAGAAATTGCTCTCCAGGGATTCAAGGGGAGGAGCAGTGGGGTTCAGTCTCATAACATGTGATCCATACACTTCAGGAAATGGCGGGGTGGGGGTGGCTTCTCACCAAATGAGTTCCAGCTGTGCCACTCCCATAGCATGACAGGCGCCCCATACCGTGCAATGTGGCAGCATTCCTCCTCTCTTCCCAAAAGGAAGCCGGCGTGACAGGACACTGGCGTGACTCTGAGGAGCCTGTTTTTATGCATCTTTCACTGACCACGCAGCAAGGATGATTCTCTCTAACAGAGAGAGGCCTCCTAGCTCCTTCAGCTGCTGTCTGCCTAGAATTTCAAACTCCTGCTCCAATCATGGCCTCCTCTTTCCGGAGGGGTGTGAGGAAGTGAAAGGGAGAAATGAGCAAAGAAAGTAGCCTATGAATGAAAACGACATCTGGATCGTTCTGCAGGGCAGAGAGGCCTGTGGCCTGCATGAGAGGAGGAACAAAAACCAGGGCTGCGCGTCCCCGGTGCTGCGTGCCCAGGGCGCTCAGTCTAGAATGGTGCTGTCTGTCACCCAGTCCTCCATTCACCTCTGTCCTCTTTTGGTAATGTCCCGTGGGGGTGGAATACGGGGGTAGAGGTCAAGGTTTTGTTTTTAGCAAACTTCCTTTTGAAAATGTCAAGCCTGTTGTCTAAACTAAGTAGTAAGGGATTTCAGTCATGACGCTGACTCCAACAAGCCTCACCCCCATCCTGGTACTAGGGCTCTTAAATGGGGGGTCAGGGTCTTAATGACTTTGAGGTGGTGAGCAAAGGCAGCGATTGCTGGGGAGGGCAGTGGTGGAGACAGTTTCCTTCTCTTCTGGAATGTTTCCTTACATCCCACCCAGACAACCCCTGGCCCGTGCTGCCACCATGGCCCTGAGGCAACATGACTTCTCCTGTGTCCTCCTTCACCCAAACATCTCCCAGAACTTAAAAGAATGTCACCTACTTGCTGTCTGGTAACTCAAGGACGGTGTGGAAAAGGGTGCCCATGGGAGGGACAATCTCAGGCAGGCTGTTCTCCCTTCTTTCCTTCCGAGCTGGATGGTTAGTAGCCAAGCTCCGGGCCTGAGCTTCCTCCAGGCTTACTAACTTCATGGGCAGGGAGAGGGCTGGCAGGGTCAGGCTCTTCATGATGGGCCGGTTTTCTATAAGGAGAAGAGACAAGCTCAGTCATGGGGGGAGGCTGGTGAAGCAGGTCCAACAGGATTCCCTATCCACATGATTTCTGCTCTTGACCTCCTCACAGGGGGCTTCTCTTGGGCATGGTGGGCTCTGGGATGGACGCTGCTCACAGGAAACTGACGATCCTTTGGGTCAGACTAACCAGGAGGCACACAGAGCTGCAGGAGGTAAACTGAACTTCTTGTACTTTTTAGAGAGAGACCATTCACTCACTCATTCACTCATCAAACATTTATTGAGCAGTTACTACGAGCCAGTCTTCGTTCCTAGAAATCCACTTTGGTCAGATTTGGTCAGTGCTTCGGTCAGGTGGGAATGGATGTCCAGCTGCAGAGGCAGCCTCATTCAGCTAGGGTAGACAGGAGACTGCCCCCCCTCTTAAAAGCTCCAAGGCATTTTAAGGTTGGCATAGGTACTTTCTAGACTTCACGTAAGTTTATTTCTCTGCAGTAAAAAGACATTGTACAGCCTATACTGTTTCCTTAAAGATAAGTGGTTTTTTACTCCTGACCCAGTTGTCTTCTAGTATATACAAGTCAATCCTTTCCTTCTGGATTTCTTTTTTAAAGTTTTATTCTTATTTATTTATGCATACAAGACCTGGGGTATAGGCCAGAGGTGCAGGGAGTGAGAGGATTAACCAGAGAGAGAATGGAGAGCAGAACGGGCAAAGCTACTGAAAAACACTGCTAAGGGGAGCAGCAGGTGAGACAGGAGAGGTCTGCTGCACCATGTGGGTCCCATCCCTGACCAGGGATCAAACTCATGTTGCAGTGGCTGGTGATAGCTTGATAGTGTTGAGACTTAACCCACTGTACACCACCAGGGAGGCCTTGGATTTATATATATATAGATAGATAGTTTTTATCTTTTTTTTTTAAGAAATGGAAGTGATGATGACTGGTGTCTGGTTCTTTTTTCTCCAGATCAGTGGTTCTCAACTTGAGGTGATTTTGCGCATACACGCACATAGATGCACACACACATAACCAGTCAGAGACATTTGGCGATTCTGAAGACACACAAGTGTGTGAGTGGACTTAGCTTCTAATGGTTGGAAGACAAGGGTGCTGCTAAACACCCCACAGTGCACAGGCCAATCCACAACAAGAATCATGCAGCACAAAATCTCAGTAGTCCAAGGTAGAGAAACCCTGATTTTATAAGCAAAAAAAGAAGAGAGCTTAATTTTTGTCTTTGTTAGATCTTTGGCAACCTTGCCAGTTTTTTGTGACTTCAGAAGTGAGGAAACTCAAGGGTAATCTGAACCAGCTGAGATCAGGAAATTGTTTGTGGCACAGAACTTGCCTTGATGCCATTATTTCTCTACAGAGCATGGACCCTTTCCAGGTAGAGGGAACTGAAACCACTGAAAAACGACCTTGTAGAAAACAGAGGCAGTAACTGATCCTGGCTTGTTTCTAGGGAGATTGGAACATTCATAAATCAGCAGGATGGCCGTGAAGTAAATCTGCCATCCTGAGAATAATTTTTGAAAAGTTTCTGACTTTAACTGAGTTTTCGGACTTAAATCCAAAAGACGTTAATATATTTGATTTTAATTTACTCTCAGTATTTGTTCAAGATTCTGGATTATTGATGATTTTGTTATTTATTTACTTAAAAAATTAAATCACTCTGGAGCAACTGGTAAAAATTGCTCCACTTACTGCTCTCTATAGTTCCAGCCCTAGTATCCTAAGGCCTGCTTGTCAATTCTACTTAGATGTTTAATAGCCATCTCTAGTTTTACATTTCAAAACAGTGATTTCTGCTCCTCACCTCTAAACTAGGTCTTCCTTCCATCTTCTCCAAGTCAGTACATGCCACCACGGTTCACCCAGTTTCATATGTCAAAACCTTACTGTCATTCCTTTCTTTGATACCCCTCTCACTCCCATAAGCAGGTCCTGTAACACTACCTCTAAAATATATCCTGGATCCAGTCACTCTCTTCTTCTCCGCTGCTACGTGCTAGTCCAAGCCACCATAATGTCCCATCTGGCTTCTGCCATGGCTCCTGAGCTGGCCCTCTGCTTCCAGTCTTGCTGCTGTTCAGTCTCTCCTTCTTCACACAGCAGCCAGAATGCTTAGATCCGTCACACCCCCACCCCTCCACCCCGCTCCAATCCTTCAGTGCTGTCCATAGCACTGAGAGCAAACGCAACTCTTAGTGTGACCTACTGGGACCTTCCATTTGCTTTTTCTCTCCTCTCTGCCCACAGACCCACTGTATACAGTATACAGTAAAACTTTTGTATACAGTAAAAAATGCTGTGACTCTTCACTCCTGTTATAAAATGCATGTATTCTTAAATTAGACATACACGCTATTGTTTATATTATGTGTAAGGTAAAGTATATGCAAAATCATAGAAATTACAAAGTATACAATAAAAACAAACAAGATTCTAAAGTTTCTTCCATACTTCAGAACTGGTCTTTGGTACCAACTGGGGTAGGACACCCCACTTTGGAGATTACATCAGCTCTAACCTTGCCCTCCTGCTTTCTGCAATACTGAGATCCTTCCTACCTCAGAGCTTTTATCCTCTCTCTGCTCTGTGTTTGGAACATTTGTCCAGAGAGCCTCCCATGACTGGTTCCTTTTATCATTCAGGTCTCAGTTCAAAGATCACTTCCTCAGAGACCATAACTACTGTGCACTAAAATCATATCCCCTGGTCACTGGCCATCACATTACCTGCTATATTTTCTTCATGGTGTTTATTGTCTTTGAAGTTACAGTGTATTTATTTTTAAACTTGTTTATGCCTGCCTTTCTAATCAGACCATGCCTCTATGCAGGGCAGGGCCTTGCCATTTTGTGTACTGAGATAGTTTGTGTCTAGGACAGTGCCTGGCACAGAAGAGGTGCTTCATACATATTTATGTTTTAATGAACCTTGGGTATATTACAATCTCTCTGGCTCATTCCTCTCATTTTTCAATTAAAGATATTAGATTCAGTGAGTTCTAAAATCTTTCTGTATGAAATAGTACCCTATTTTCAAATCTAAAATTCCAGACTGATAGTTCATTTCGTTTAAACATTAACTATGGTACATTACCAAAGAAAGTCAGTACAAATTGATGACAAGAACATTTAAGTGGACATGCACTGAATAATACATACTGGAGGCAATGAAGAGTTGAAGGTTAATGAGTAGATTGGGTGTCTATGTACAGCACAAAAGATGCCTGGACAGTGATCGTGAGAGCAGGCATTTCCAAAGCTGGAATTAGGAACAAACTTAACACTAATTGTCATGGATGGGAATTTCAATCTAGAAAAACATTTCCCAAAAGTCATTAATTCTTCATAGTGATTTATTTATCTATTTTGCTGTTTTTCTTTCTCATAGAGGCAGCATAGAGCGAAGGATAATGAATAAGCTGAAACATTTAAGCGCAGCATTCAGTCCAACCAGTTACTAGTTGTGTGGCTTTACACAGTCACTCAGCTTTCCTGGTTCTTTATGTATAAAATAAGGCTGATCGCTCTGATGCTTATTGTTGTAAGTCAGAGAGATGGTGATTTTGGGGTCCTGCAGTAGTTCCTGGCATAGATAAGCCTCCAGCAAGTTATTGGTTGGCTCAAAAGGATGAGGAGTGAGTGCATATTACTTCCATTTACTCTCAAAAATGATTTGCTATAGCTCAAAAATACATTTTCAATACATTTATAGTAGGAGGCTTAAAGATAAGAGATCAACCACTTCTAGATAAATAACCAAGAGAATTAAAAACATACGTTCACATAAAAACTTATACATGAATCTTCATGAAGCATTTTTCTTAATAACCAGAAAGTAGAAATAAAATTTATGTCCTTTAGCTGATTATGAATAAACAAGTTGTGGTATCTCCATACGATAGAACTTTACTCAGTCATGAAAAGGCATGAAGTACTGACACATGTGATGATACAGATAAATCTTGAGACCATATAAGTGGAAGAAGTCAGACACAAAAGACCATTATGTTGTATGATTCCATTTAAATGAGATGTTCAGAAGTGGCAGATTTATAGAAGCCAAGAGTCAATTAATTGTTGCCAGAGTCTAGGGGGCAGGGGAGGGGTGTAAATGGATGACTGCATAAAGGATATTAAATTTCTCTTTAGAATGATGAAAATGATTTAGAATTAGATAGCAGTATGGTTGCACAATTGTATGAATACACTGAAAACCACTGAATTGCGCATGCAATATGATTTAAAAGATGAATCTTGTGTTCCGTAAAATATAATAAAAAATTTTTTTAAGAAAGGTCATAGAGAATAGGAGTGGAAACAATTATAGAAGGAGGTTAAATTTGAGGTTAACTGCAATTGATTATTCTAATGATTATACTTTATTTTTGCATATATATTAGCCAAATTAGAAAATAATGTTTTGATCAGCCAACCCAAGTATTTTATAGATATGCTTCTTATTTATATGCCACAGCTTCTCCAAGGGTGGACCCAGCCCCTGCAGAATCACTTGGAAACTTGCTAAAAAATGACAATTCTCAACATTACTTCAGGCAGGCAAATCATGCTGCTGATGAGATTCTACAGTCTGGATTTCTATGAGTTAGGTGCACATGAACTCAAGCAGCATAAAAACAACTGTTATTACGAGAGGCACAGGACTGAAATAACGTGTCTTATATCTCATAATATCCAGCTAGAAATAGTTGTGTCTTTCTCACCACTGTCTCTCTAGTGGGTTTCAATGCTAACTAGAGTGTCTGCATAGATATGCCCACAAACACAGAAACACACACTCATTTTTGTGTGCCTAGTTCCTGGTGCAGGGCTGAACAAAGTAAAACACTAAAGAAATCTAAAGAAATGCTTTCGAGAATATCCTATCGTTGGAACCATATGATAAGCTGTCTTTTCAGATTTCCTTCTTTCACTGAGGACCAGACACTTACATTATCTCCCTGTCTTTTCATGCTTTGATAGCTTGACTTTTCTTATTCCTTGCAAAATTTAAAATAGTGTCTAGTATACTGAAGGTATTCAACAGATGCTTATTGAGCTCATTAACACAAAACTATTAAGATCAAAGGAAAAAAATAAGGAGGAAAGAAGTGTTTGCAAAGAGAATGCGTTCTTAATATACGTGTGAGTATGAATATGCTGTGTCTTAACTCCTTCACTTAAGACTTCGAATTGAAGGCATAAGGGTCTTCTGAAATATACTGAAAGTAAAGATGAGATCTAATAGTTGAAGAAAGGAATGTTACCAGTCCCTTTAGGTAATAACCCAAAGAGTTTAAACACTCACATAAATCATGCAATATTATTCCATCTAGCCACACCATATTCATGGGATGGGCTATATATACAAGACGCTAAAGCCACACACAAGTACACATACACCTTAGCTGCCCTTATACATATGCACAATCTCCAGACATGGGCACAGAGAGCGGTCAGCACACTCACATAGAGCATGAGGCAAGACCACCCTAACTTATTCTTGGGTCTCATGACTAAGGCATGAAAGAAGGGTGGGCAGGAGGAGTGCATGCCAGGAAGAGCTGTTACCATCATTCTCCAGAGACCCAGGCGCGCCGCTGTTAAAGATCTGATCCACATGATTCAGTATGAACTCAATCACCACCTGCTGGACCCGGACTGCAAGGAAGGCTGCATCTCCGTTGCAACCAGAGGCTTCTATTTCTTTAGACCTAAATTGTGGGTAAAAAACCATTCAGTGAGCAAGTCAGCCCTGCAACTTTAAGCAAAAGGGGGAGCCACTGGGCCTTTCATACAAATTTGTTAATCTGTAGAATATCTTAACTATTAAAATCAGTCACAGGGGCTTTCCAAAAGTTGTGAAGTCCAACAGACTGAAGGAATTTCAAAATTATCAGGTGTTATACATTGCAATACCATAAAGACTATATTAGTAAATAGATGGAATCGATTTTTTTCTAGAGATGATCTCCTCCTCCCATTCCGATCCAACTGTTCTATGGGGCAGGTCATCATTTATTAAGCAGCTGATTCAGGTTGCAAGCAGTCGTGACCCCACCCAACCCAACAGAAGCCAATGAGCTCCAAAGACAATAAAAACCTTTTCAAGAGGTTATAACATAAAAACCCTAACATTAGCCGTACCTCAGTGGGAGCAGTAAAACATTTAGAACCTAGAGCTCCAGGTTAGCAGGCCAAGAGCTTAGGTTATTAAAATCCCCATTAAATCAGACCTGCTAATAATGGCCACTTCACTACAGGTTGTTCTGAAAGTGGCTTCAGTTTTGAAGACTCCAGTGTTCTCTGAAAACAGCTCACTGGGGCAGTTACCTGAGGAGGTTTGGTGCCCACACCAGGGCCAGGTTCCTGGCGTGCATGTTGGTCTTGCTGCTGAAGGAGGCAATGTGGGCAAGGTGTCGAATCAGGTATTCCAGGGTCCTGTGATGGTTCAAATATACTGAATGAAGATTCTGGACAAAGTAAGAAACTGCAGTGCCTATGTGAAGCCTGACATCTGGAGGCAATTTCTAATTTGGAATTCAAGGGACTATTTTTATCTCGTGAATTTTGGAGGGATATCAGGAAGATGTCAAGATTGATGGAAGTTATTTTCTTGGCGTGCTGGCCCAGGGAGGAATAGGTATGATCTAGTCAGAATCATCTGAGGCCCTTGGAGTGCTACTCAAAGACAGAAGCAGGGAGCCACAGCACCCCAACGCCTGACGTTCTTAGTGACTACCCAGTCCTTCTTTCACTCAGCAGAACTACCTCGACAGGGTCTTAAAACTGGTTCTTATCATGGCTTTTTGGGTAATTTTGTGCCTGTAAAGGGTAACTTGGTACTTGTTAGCAGCTCATTTCATGGATGAGTAACATCTATTACTGCTAGGAAGGTCTCCTTTGTATCACATCAAAATTTGCCCCCTTCTAAAAGATGGGCAGGTTTAGGGAATACTCAGAAAGGTGGCAAAATTGGGAGCTAAACTCTGAGAATGAAATGAAAGGATGGGGATGATGTAAGAGTCGATGCTAATGAGCAAATATTAGTCCAGCCACATGCGCAAGAGCTATAAAACCATCTTGTTTTTCACATATTTGGTTATGCCATGAACCTGGCTAAGAGCAAGGTGTCGCCATGAGACTGGCCTCTGTTAGGGGAATGGCTTCCTGTGGGACACTGAAGGGACCCTGCGAGTGACTTGGACATGGGCCACCCCTTCCCACCAATGTCGCTGAGCAGGCAGCAACTCACTCTGATAAAATGGCCAGTTCACCCACCTCAAAATACCCCAGGAAAGCCACTGCCCACTGAATTCGTCCCTTTCGTGAAGCCAGCCTACCTCTTTGGTATGACACCACACTGAGAGGCTACACATTTATTGTACCAAGGAGTCTTACCTATAATGGGACGGGGGAAGCTCCTGGATGACATTTTGGATTCTGGCCAGCTGGCCTTCTTCCGGACAGTGTGACACTGCTTTCTGTGAAGAACAAGAATAGACCCAGTGAGTGACTGGGAGGGTGGGCACCAGCAGCATCCTGGTTTCATTTAGGCCTCTGGTGTTCCAGCCTCCCAGCCATGCCTCGAGATCGCTGTTTCAAAAGGCATGTTTTTTAGTGAAAACAAACTGCTAACATTTCCCGAGGATTCATGATGTGGAGTGTCTTAAAAATAGGTGTGCACAGGGGTGCCAGACTGATGGGGTCTCCGCGCCTCAGGTGGTTGTCAAGTATCTGTTAAATAAGGTGTAGAGGTATGGGTGTGATGAGTCCGGAGCCTGGGACAGTGTCTGGCACACAGCAGCACCCCCTCTATTTACTGACTGGCAATAGTCCATTTCCTTATGTAGCACATCGTGCAAGGACTTTGCCCACTGTTTGTTTGTTTATTTAATGTAAGTAACACATATATACGAAGTCCACTGTTTTTAAAGGCAGTCACATTTCTCCGTGTGGGAAAACTTGAGATTTCATTTTCTAAGCAGAGGTGGGTGAAATTTGGGATGAGGATGAGGGTCACAGTCACACCCTAGCAGGCTTGCAATTTGACACGAGAGCAGCATAAGCACAATTCTAGCTTTTGAGATATGCAGGATGCAGAGGCAGGGAACAAGAATCGGGTTTGTGAGAGAGGGGGGCATCTCTGCTTTCTTCCCAGGAGCTGTCTTTGAGAAACAGATTTGTGGCGAGGTCTCTGGCTTCCAAGACAGGGAGAGTCGAATAAGGGAGCCAGGGAGAGAAGCTCCAGGGGGAAGGAGGGGCCCAGGAATGCTGTGCGGACCCTCCCACATTGTCTTGCAAAGGTGGTTTGGTGGAGGGGGGTTCTCTTCCTCTCTCTGCAAAGCTGGAATGAACTTTGCAAAGCTTTGCACATATACTCCACCTCTTCCCACCCTTAATAAAAATGCGTCTGAGGAATAAAGGTGTAGGTCAATTTAACAGCCTTCATGGAAAGTTCTTTAATATTTTAGGAAGCTATTAGTTATTTTTGTTCTCTGAGAAGCCAGGGATTTCATCCTGGATAGTCCCATTTGGGATTGGTGTTCATTTCATTATTTGCAGTTTCTCCTCATCACACCCCAATCCTATTCAGAAGCTCTCTAGATCCTCCTTTTCTTTCCAACCTGTCACTGTATGTGTTATTTTTAATTTTCTTTATGGTCTCCTATTCGGATAGCAGAGCCCATCATTGGGAAATTGAGGGAGGTAGTTACAACTTTGCCTGAAAAAGAATTTTATTCAGCGTTAGCCACGCCATGGTTAGTGGTTAAATCTCAAAATATTCAGGAAGAATCTGTGACTATTTGTTCTCTTTTAGCTAGTATCAATAAGACTGGTTTCCTGCCTTTTGACAGTTCTGGTGAAGGCTGGGCTCTCAACCACTTCAGGCAGGCTCTTCCCTTCTGTTGTTTTAACTTTTTTTTAAGATTTATTTTTCTTTACTTGTGCATACAAGAACTGGGGTGCAGGCCAGAGGTATAGGGGTGAGAGGATTCACCAGAGTCAAAGTGGGGAGCAGAACAGGCAGATCGACTGAAATACACTGCTGGGGGAGCAACGGGTATGAGGCAGGAGAGGTCTGCTGCGCCATGTGGGTCAGCTCCCTGGCTGGGGATCGAACTTAGGCTGCAATGGCTGGCATAGCTTGAAAGTGCTGAAACTTAACCTGCCTGTGCCACCAGGGAGGCCGCTCCCCACTCCTGTTTAACCAAACACACATCCCTGCAGCCCACGTTCTGCCATCAGGCACCCCTCGCCAGAGTGGACACCCTAGGACTCTCCCTTCATGCAACTCAGTCTTTGCCTTTTATTTTTCATTAATTATTTAAAAAGTATTATAAAGTCATATATTATTTTAAATTATCTTAACCTAACTCAATTAAAAGGCAATCTTGCACATCATTTAAAAAATGCAAAGCATCCAAAGGTATACACAGAAGGAGGCTAGTTTTCCTTCCAGTGCAGACCCACAGTCTCCAGAGGCAACAGTCCTTAACACCTATCTCTCTTGCTCACACCGGTGGAAGCAAGAACCTGAATCTCCTCCTTTCCAATTTGTTTATTGAATAGATTCTTCACTAGTTTGGGATGCTTTCTTCGCTTCATTTTAAGTTATTTAATACCTGGGCCCACCTCAGAACTGTTAACTCTATTTTAATATAGCATGGTATTTCCAAAACAGAATTTTAAATCTTTACTTCCATTTAGTACTTTTACAACCCCAGGCAAGAACCCCAGGCTCTGTTTGAGCCTCAACTCACTTATCTGTAAAAAATACAAAACCTACTTCATAGATTGATTTCGAAAATGAGATAAAATTGTATTTGTAACAAAGCATGTAGCAAGTACTCAATAAATGGTAGCTACTATCATTATTAGTATTATTATATTACTTTTTCTAATTCTGTTATTATTCCATTGTGATACTTTTCTATTTTATTGTTCCAATACTATTATTATTCCAATAGTGACACTGTTCTATTTTACTTCTGCAGGTGGGCTTAACTAAATCAATATGAGAATGCCTAACAATATAGCAGAGCTATTTCCATTATCATGAAGGTTTGCTTATATTAGCATAATTCATTCTGTGACCACGAAATCAATTCAATTATAAATTCTTCAACAATTAACTTCACTGGGTCCTACCTACTAGAACCACAACAAAACTTCATTATTTTAGTTATCAGTGCTAAAAGCTACCTTTGAATTCAGAGTTAGATTTCCTTGAAGTTGGATGACAAGTTGCTGATAATACTATTTTTGAACTTTTCTGTTGCTGTGGGAGAACAGATGAAATAGCAAAGTCAGGGAACAGGAGATGGAGTGACAAATACGGGTTTTGTTTTAAGCCTGTAAACAAGATCTAAGAAGAAACTATTTCTGAAGTTTCTAGATAAGAATTCCTATCTATTCCAACTATCATAGAATGAATTTTAGTTTTGATAAATTAGCCTCATTCAGTTCAGGAAGAAGATGATACTCTAACACCCTCAAAAGTGATGTCATTATACTGGTAAGAAGATTACAACTATGTAGAAAGCAAACATGAGTCATATGTATGAGTTAAAATAATAAGATAAATAAACTGAAAATACTCAGTGCTGGGGAGATTGGAGAAAAAAGAACATTTTGTCTTTCTGGAGGACAGTTTGGAAATAGATAGTAAAATTTTAAATAAGAACATTTTACTCAGTAAATCTACTTCTGTGACTTTTTTCCCTTTAGGATATAAACAAGTATAAAATACATGTACAAGATTTTTTATTATACTATTGTTTACATTAGCAAGCAACATTTGCAAAAGCAAAGTATTGAGAACAAAACTTCTAAATGTCCATCACTTGAAACTGGCTTCAGAAATCAGGGTACATTTGAAAGAATACTCTGTAAAAATAATGTCTCTCTCTAAATTTACTTACATGGAAGGATGACCATACTGTTGAATTTAAAATATTCTAACACAGAAATATATAGTATTGAGAAGTGAAAATTGATAGACATAGCATGAGTGAGCTAAGGATGTCTTCTAGAATGTTAACAATAGATAAACCTGACATGTAGAATTTTGGGTGATTTATATTTTCTCCTTTATTTATTATTTTAAATATCTATCTATCTATCTATCTATCTATCTATTAACAATGTTTGCTTTCTTTTCTAGGTGTAGTCCCCATAGAGTTCCCACCACCAACTCACCCATGCACATCACCAGAGTCCCTTTTGCTCTCCCCATCCCGGCCTTGATCCCAGTCTCTCCCTCTTCCCTGCAACCTACTCTGAATTGCAGTTGTCTGTTTATTTTTGCTTTGTTTTGTTATTTTTTTCTTTGATCCTTTATAATCCTCCTATAAGTGAGACCTATTTTCTACTTACACTTTTTTGTATTACTTTAATTTTTGAAACAAAATTTTATTCTCATTTGTGAAAACAAAATGCAACAATAACATTATGCAATGAATAAGGCTGATGAAAATATCCACATTGTAGTTGTCTTTAATCTTTAAAAATAGAGGCCAAGGTTTTTTTCTACTTTGCATCATTTTCCAAATTGTCTTTTACTGAGCATAGTTACTTTTAAAATGAGGAAATAATCATATGCAGTAATGGTGATTATAATCTGGCAGGCCCACAGGAAGCCCACAACATTTCCACCTGGTTCCTGGGAAAGACTCCTTTGTGGTTCAACGGCCAAGCTGATGACTTACTTGGTCACTCATAATGGAGGTTCATTCTCTTTTGCCTTATATCTCAAGGGACGGGGTCCTAACCACTGACACTTCCATATCAGCTGGTACCTGGTGGCTTCTCTAGTTTCAGCCTTCATCCCTGAGTTAATTTTTTTAAATTAAAAATCAGTGTATTCACTGCTGGTGGGAATGCAGGCTGGTCCAACCATTATGGAAAGCAGTATGGCGGTTCCTCAATCTACTAAGAATGGACTTCCATATGATCCAGCATTCCCACTCCTAGGAATATACCCAAAAGACACAAATACACTGATTCAAAAGAATACCTGCACCCCTATGTTTATAGCAGCACTCTTTACAATAGGGAAGACCTGGAAACAACCTAAATGCCCAAAAACAGATGAGTGGATCGGGAAGCTGGGGTACATATACACGATGGAATACTATTCAGCAATCAAAAAAGAAAAACTAGGAACTTTCATAGGAACATGGATGGAACTGGAAGGGATTATGTTCAGCGAAGCAAGTCAGAAGGCAAAAGAAAAATACCAGATGGTTCCTCCCCTAGGAGGAATATAAAGGAACCAAATAAGGATCAAGGAAAGGAATAAGAACAATAATAATAATAACAATAAAGACACAAAAACCAAAAATGAAAAGACAAGGACAAATTGGGGACACTTGGTAGGGAGGCGGCAGATGGGAGCACGGGGGACTGAGGTGATGGTGCACATGTGATATGGTGATGGGGAATACATGGGGATTACAATTGATATCAAATATATATAAATTAAAAAATAAAAATACAATTATAAAAAAATAAAAATCAGTGTATTCAACTAAACAAAACAAGAATGAACAGAGAACTATAATAAGAGATGTTAGGGAGGGAAGAGGAGGGGATTGGGACCAGGGTGGGGATGGGAGTAACACAAGAGACTGGTGATGGTGCACGGGTGAATTGGTGGTGGAAATCCTAAGGGGACCACACCAAGAAAATAAGGCAAATGTGGTAAGAAAAAGATTAATTAATAAATTAATTTTTAAAAATCAGTGTATTTTCAGTGGTTAAGTTTGAGAGCTAAAGTATGAGGAAGCGGGGAAAACAACTATAATTCCACCATTGAAACAAAATTTAACCTGTTGACATCTTTTTAATCTTAATTTCTTAATATACATTTCCTAATTTCTTAATAATACAATTTTAAATTCCTTCATATCCTACTGCATATCTTTTTTCCAATTATCGTTACTAGTTTTTTCCTATTTTGCTGAAAACTCTTAAATATGTTTAATATAGCTCAAGCCCAATTTTTGAGATGTACCATTTATTTATTCCTGTATGATTTCAAATTGAAAAACTTTTTTATAAGATCAAAGTAAGTTTGTTACAGGAGCCATAAGAAAGCTTCCTGTCCAGGGCCAGCGCCTAGATCTAGTCCTTACCGATAATCACAGCTCTCCACAATCAAGCACCCCTTCTGACTGTCCTACTCCAGCACTGTTCTGACTTCACAAGGATAAAAAAAAATCCACTGACTTACACTGTTGCTCTTAATCATCTGCCGTATGCCCTCATTTTTTTTTCATCCAGACAAAATTCTGTGGTCAATTAGTCACTCTCTTGCACACAGCCTCACCGCTCAATCCACTTATGCTAGCTGAATCTCAACTTTGGTTAAACCCAACTCTGCCATCTCTGCATCTCCACCTGCAGCCAAACATTCAAGTCCTACATTTTAATGCTGTCTCTGCAAACATCCTTGAGGCACTTATTCCCCTTTTTACCTTTCCTATGACTGCCCTATTTGGTGACCATACAGCTGCTACTTAGGTGTCTGCTTTGCCCATCCATCCTCCACTAGCCCAATTCATTGGCCAATCCTGTACTCCCTTGGGGCAGCTTTTCTCAACTTTCTGACCTCTCTCTTGACTTCCTTTTGTTCTCTCTCCCTTCCCACCCACCCACCTCTTTCCACAACCCCCAAAGAAACAGAAGGAATAGTAGGATGAAAATGAACTAGCACAGTGGGTGTAGCATCTCAAAGCTCAGATTCCTGTCCTGCTGTGTGACCTTGGGTCAGTCGCTTCACTTTTCTGGTTCTTAGTTTCCTCCCTTATACAACATTTGGTTAAATAAACATGGAGATAATTTAAGCCAGCTCTTAAAACAAACATGGTTCTGAAAACTTAAGAAAGGGAAAATTTAACAGCCCCACTACCCTACATTCTTCACCATACCATCCTACTTCCATCACTAAGCTAAGATAATGTCAACCATCTGGAGAATATTGTTGTTTTAGTGCTGAAACTGTCCTTGGCCCATCCACGAGTCCCACTGGGTAGCCATAATGGAAATCCAAACACTCACCGTGAATTTCTCATAGAGCTCATAAGTCAGGAGGGGGTTGGGCAGCTCCCTAAAGTATAACTTGCAGAGTGAGCCCACACAGTGGATGTCCTGGAGGTACACTTCTCTTGTCAGATCTGGACATTGATCTGAGCCAAACTCTTGCCTGAAACAACACAGACAGAGACATAACAATCCCAGGGAACATGTGTTCCATGTCAGCAGCTGCTTGGCTGCTTAGGGGTAAAAAGACCCTAAACTGCTGATCTGACTATATTTTTGACCTTTATTCAAAAAGGCCTACTGCAGGCCCAAGGAAGCTATGAGAAAACTTCTACTCTAGGTCTGGATCTTCTCTATAAAAGCCACTGGGATTAGAAAGACATAATGCCCATTTCCAAATGGATTTCTCATGGCATTATGTCCACAGTCTCAGTTTATAAACAGTAGGGAAATCTGAAAGCAATTTGGGAAAACAGCCTGTTGAGAATTCAGTTTTTCCAAAATATTGTTCTAAATGAGCTTCTCTTCTTTGGAGCAAAGACCAAAACCAGGCTGTCAGATTGTTATCATTCATCTCCATATATTCTTGTCAACAAATGTGTTTTATCTGGAGGACCAAATTCACGGTTTGAGAGCTTTAAGCACATATCTCTTTGATGCTGAATGGAACCTTTTAGGCTGCCTGATAGTGATTCCCACAGGATAGATGAGTTATAAATATTTTCTTAAACAATCTATAGAGGGTTGTCAGGGAATCCCATTTGATTTCAAGTCTCATTTCTAATTTAAAAATATTTCTTAACAAGGCTACATGAATAGATGACCTCTAACAATATGTGCTTACAAGTTTAAAATCTGTTTTAAAAATGCCGTATGTATGTTTTAATATAGAAGAGAAATGAGACTCCTCCAAAATATTTACTTGGTCAGCAAAGCAGTGACAAAGTCCATGGGAACCTCAGAATCAGTATTTTAAAACAGCTGGCCGCCCACTCTCCCCTGTCTGGTTCTGCCCCTTTAAATAAAGGGCAAAGAAGTCTCTGATGACCCAAGGCCCTATAGCCTTGCAGTGGTCACATAAATGGATGCGCGTGTTTTTTTAAAGAGGGCAAAACAAAAATCATCTATAGCTTACTCAATTATTTAGCTAAAAATTTCTCTTATCAAGGGTAAGGTTAATCCTGAAATGAAAAAGAATTAGCCGTGATCCAAGTGTCATTCCACTATAACAACTACTGTGTAGTATATTTTAGAGCTAAGAGCTAACCATTAAAAAGCATTTGCTGGGAAACCCTAAAAAATGATGCACTAGTAAATTAGTGAAATTATGTTAACACATATATCCAGTAAAGTCCACAGCTGCAAAAAACCTAATTATTTTAAACAGGCATCATTTCTTCAGGAGTAAAAAGAATGCTTTGTTAAGCATTCTACAGTATCCTATAATGGTATAAGTTCATTGAGACTGAAATGAATTACTACACTATTTATTAAGTTTTAATATTAATTTTATAATAAAACTATTTTATTGTTTTCAAATTCTACACTTATACCTAAAGAATACACAGTACATATATTAAAATGACACAAAAGTTATTTTTGATGTTAAAGAACAATATGCAAAATACATAAACCTATTGTTTTAGTCATTAAAAAGTATATGTATTACTAATGTTTAGCTCTGAAATATACTAATGTATGTGTATATATTTTTATATATATTTGATATACTTTGTATATACTCTATAATATCATATACTCTCTATATACTGTATATTCTATATGTGTGTGTATATTTATTTGTTTTATTATTTTATATATCCGTGTTTTCTGTGAAGGTTATTGTCCTCTTAATTAAATGTGATATAAATTTCTTCTAAACCTTTATAATAAATCTGTAGGATTGGAAACAGGTTCATCTATCAATATCTTTTAAAATACCAGCATCAATTAGGCAAATGCATGGTCATGTAGACTTCTGATTTCCCACCCAGATGAAATATCAAATGTTGAGTGTGTGCCACCAAAAACCTCTTATCCATATCCAAGTTCTGAATTCTATGTAAACAGGAATCTCACTAAGCTCTGGCTAGGTAAGTAAATGATAATAAAACATGTTTTCCTAACTTGTAATTCAAATCATTTGAGTTAAATCAGATCCACCTAAGAAGGAGAAATCTGTGGAAGACTAAGAAACAGATTAATAAAAGCCCCCAGGAGCTTTTGTTGGAAAGAATTACATCAGACTAGAGAACTTCCTGATTAGATTAAGGGCAGCTAGGCATCTGAAAACATCAGCACTTGGTTTTAGACCCTGCCACCCTTCCCTCATTCACTTTAGGTTTTTTAATACTCCCAATACCTGTCTCCAGAGGGGTGGCCAGAGGAAAAGATGACAGGGTGGGGAGGGATTCTTTTGGGGGTGATTTTGCTTACCTTAGCCGTTGTATGTTTGAGGTGACACCTGAAAGCCGATAAATTCCATCCACAATGCCGTGAGTCTCTATAAATTCTGCACAGCTCTTCAATACATATGGAACTATGTAAAAGGAAAAAAAAGGTATTATAAATCTGATGGTCCATCAAAGGTATACTTCTTTTTAAAAAAATCCAGGTAACTTCAAGAAAAAGTAAGTGTGGAACCATGTGAGTTACAAGTAGGAACAATTACTTCTAAGTGGTAGATAATGTACTTTTGTAGAGTTTTGTTAAAGTTCAGAAAACTCATGTGTCTTGAGTTGTTTTTTTAAGAATGAAAAATATGCAAAAACTTAAGATTTTGAAACCAGCAATGACCTTCAAAATCCCACAACTCAAATCTCCTCATTTCACTGGTTCTTCAAGTGTGGTCTCCTAACCAGCATGTCCTGGGAACTTACTGGGAATGCAAATTCCCAGGCTGGTCTCCAGACCCACTGAATCGTAAATTCTGGAGTTGGGCCCCAGCAGTCTATTTGCAAAAGTCTTTTAGGTAACTGTTGCACACTAAAATTGGAGACCGTTTGTCTATTTTATACATGCATTCTCAGGGCACAGGTAAATTTGTGTACCTTATTCAAGATTACTTGTTGCTTATGAAAAGTTATTAATGGGTGAGACATGTCTTAAGATGTAGGCAGGCAGAAGGAAAAACAAAACAAAATCAAATCTACATTGTGAATTTAGCTGTGTAAAAAAAATCACAAAGGAAAATGCCTAGAAGTAAATCTGCCAGAATGTTAAAGGTGATTTAAAGTTTAAAGTGCTAAAGAAGTGTTCTCTTTTTTCAAGGTGAGAAACAGTCCTTTCACCATCACCAAATAAGTCAACAAGGCATTGATTTAAAGGTTCACAAATGAAAGACAGACATGACCTCTTGAATTTCTGCTGTGAAGAGTCATGGAAGTCTGGCTACGCTCATCTTTCCGGGACTGAACAGGAAGCACTCAACCAGCTCATGACTAAGAAAAGGCAACCACAGATTCTTCTGGATGGTAAGGAGCAAGCGGCAAGTCACTTGTCACTTTGGTCCCTGGACAGACCCACCAGAGATGCTTGGGAGAGTGCTACGAACAGTGACTTGCATGGAACTACTCAAGTCTCTAATGCTTAAGTCTTCAGGCATAGAGGTGGTGTGGGAACTCCAGGAATCAGTTCTTGGGTTAGCACTGTGCTCACCCCCCCAAAACATACCCAGTCCCTGACTGACCTAGTAGACTAATGCCAACCCATTAATGCTTAATGCACATGATCATGCCTCCACACAGTTCCAGGTTGGACTAGACTTCCCATGGGTGACACTGGGTCATTTTCCATGGGTGTTCAAACTCTGTGTTCTGTCTAAACCTCACACCCCTATTTCCTTCAGCTTCTAACTACATGTACATGCTCACAAACATTCCTCATACTTAAAGTATTCCATTTGTTTCTCAAAGGTCTTCCATTCTCAGAGGATTCCCTCCTAAGACACATCAATGCTTTTTGCTCCTATTCTCTAGAATTGAGGAGAAGCCTCGTTGAGAAGAGGGCAGGGAGTGGACTCGGGATTGAAATCTTGAGGGCAGACCACAGAGGTAGGCGTACTTGCTGTGTGACTACAGGCTGGGAGTGAGTTTGATGGGAAGGGGTTATGAGTGTGAGCAGGGGTACTGAGTCTCTGCCTGGCTTCAGCTCTAGACGAGCTCTACTCTGATCTGTTTTATGAAATAAGGGTCTTGGTAAGATGTTTGTTCCCCACTCCCATGAGACACTCTTTGTAGACTGTCTCATGCTTATAAACAACTCACTTTGCTTTATTTGTGTTTATTTGTTTAATCTCTGTTTGGGATTGGCTGACCAAGAATGGCTGACTCTTTTCTCATCTCATCCAAGCTATTGCTCAGTAATCTACCACAAGTGTTTTATGGTTAACACATGTTTGGACACCAAACAGCCTTGGTAAGTTTGGGGAAAAATATATATTTGTTTCTAGGTTTCTACATCTGTAAAATGTGGAGTCACTTGTCACCTTGGTCCCTGGACAGACCCACCAGAGGTCCTTGGGAGAGTGCTATGAGCAGTGATCTGCATAGAACTACTCAAGTCTGTAATGCTAAAAATCTTTAGGCATAGAAGTGTTGTGGGAACTCCATAAAATAAGTCTAGCTATGAGGGCAACATTGCTAGAATTGAAGTAATCACTATAAACACTTAGCACAGATCATAACATATGAGAAGCAATCTGCAATGCCAGTCCTTATTTCTATGTCATTTATCTATGTAGAGTTATAATACAGTGAGATGCCATCTTGGTGAAAATGGAGCTTGCCCTTCCCATCCAGTGGGCACTTGGAGTAGAGCTGACCAACCTCTTACTAGTAAGCAATCATCTCTACTAGTCAGTACAGCTTTTGTGCTGTACTGTTTAAATGTTTCTACTTAAAGGTAATTTGACTCAATGAGGTCTCTTCTACGTACTAAGTTGTGTCTTCATGACATAAAAGTAGTAGGATCCAACTGTGTATGAATTTTAAGATGGTAGGCCCAGAGCTTTTTGTCCTTGGGGTATTCCAAACTCTGAGTTTTTACTAAGGTATATGGCTATTGTGGCCTGCAAGGCATAGTGGACTTAAGGGGCCTCCCTGGTGGCACAGTGGGTTGGGCAACACACTGTAAAGCAAACCGCAGCCACTGCAGCACGAGTTCGATCCCTGCTGCCGGCCAGGGAGGGGGCCCACATGGCGTAGCAGACTTCTCCTGCCTCGCCCGCTGCTCCCCTCAGCAGTGTGTTTCAGTCAGTCTGCCTGTTCAAACACTCCCCACTGTCTCTGGTGGGTCCTCTCATCTCCTGCGACTCTGGCCTGTACCCCAGTGCTTGTATGCATAAATAAGTAAATCTTTAAAAAAAAAAAAAGTGGACTTAAGAGTTCTGAGCATTCAAAAGGAGGACACAAAGACAAATGCCTCCAACTCAAAGGGCCTTTATAAAGAACCCCACGATAGGGGCAGTACAGAGTCACCAACCTGTCCTCTTCTGTTCTCAGACAGGGACCTCCCAATACCACAGTTCTCTGCTGCAGCCCCTCAGGCTCTGTTTGTATTAAAGGTGAGGAAAACACATTCCCGGATGGAGCCCTGTCATAAATTTACTCTGGCTTTGGTACAGAGGCCCTAGAACCTCTTGTCCACAGCTCTGTTTAAACAGGAGGCAACATTAATACAACCCAAGGGAAGAACATGGTCCTAATCCCTAGGAGCATCAGCTTTCCTGGATTCCTGTCTCAGACCGAGCTGGAAAGTGTGGGGATTCTCCTTTATACTCAGTAAGTGGGGAAGGAGCCACTTAGTCTCTGTAATTGCCCCAGCTCTAAGAGCCAGAGCAGTGGTTCTCTGACTGTGGTTCCCAGGTCAGGTCTGGAAGCAGCCACAGCCTCCAGGTAATTCTGATGTGGCTAAAGAGAAAGACCATGAGGCTACTAGGACAGAGCGTCTCATACTTTAATTTTAGTATGTACAAATCACTGGCATCTTGTTAACGTGCAGATTCCAGTTGGGAAAAATAGAGAGAATTTCAGTAAACTTGGATTTGTAACAAATTCCCAGGTAATGAGGATTTTGCACATTGGCAGCCCACACATTGGCTGGTGGATAAGTTTGTTGACACTAATAAGTTTACTCTCAAAGTCTTAGAATTCTTTACACTGGGGTCCAACCAAATTGGGGACACCCTAGGATTTTGGGCAATATAGAAGCTTGATACAAAAGAGCTGAGTAGTTATAGATGGACAGAAAGCTTTCATTGTCAACTTAGACATGGGAAAGAGAGGTTGGCGGTTGGATTCAAAGAGCTTCTAGTTCTGTGGGATTTATCCTGGACCCAAAGAACTCTGTCCCATCATAGTCATAGCAAACTCATGTATCAGGTAAAATTATCTCCATTTTGAAAACTGATTCTTAGAAAGATTTCCTTGAGTTCCCCAATGTCACTCTGCTAGTAAGTGTAGGAGTTGACTCCAAAACCAGATTTGTTTGACTCCAAACCTGGGCTTTTCTCACCATACCACACATGAGGATGAATAGAAAATATCCCAAGCTATGTCTACCTGCCTCACGCCCTTTCTATCAGGATAACAGGCCCCATGAGTTGTGTCCAATTCTGGAGGTCCCATTTGAGGAGAACCCCTTGGCCTGTTGCCCTTGACTTCCCCAATGCCTGGAATTCTACTGCCGTGTGCCTTACACTAAGGTGGTAATTGCTTTTAGGATTTCAATACTTGTGGTTGATATCTAATTTTAAATTCTTCTTTAAAAAGTCAAAAAAGGAATGTATGCTGATTAATAATGAAATTAAAAATGAAAAAGATACACAAGTATAAAAAGTACAGAGTGATTATCTCCCGTTTACACGACCTTTCCCTTGAGAGACAAAAAGATGGCACACACTGAAATATAATCAGTTATGATTATACAATGGTGGAAATAAATTATTTTTGCTTTTCTATATTTTTTTCTGAATTTTCTCTAATGAGATTATAGCAAAAATAGGTTTTTTTCTTTAAAGAAAGGGTTCTTTGAAAAACAAGTTTCACTAAAGAAGCCAGAGGGTTTTCTAAAGTCAGTGAGACAATTTCTAGATGTTTGTTGAAGTCCTTTCCAATGACCCTATTGAGGTCTTGATGGCCCCTTGTTAAACAGAGGTATTTGCCTAACTTGCTGGTGGGATGTAAGCAAGACCTAGTTCTGCTCCGCGGCTGGGCGGGGCTTCCAATGGCAGACTGCATGCTGGAGTCCCCTCTCCTCCTCATTTCCAGGGTCTCAGAGGCCAAACAAGTTAGCACTTACCCACAGATGTGTCAGGTCGTCCCTCTGCTTCGTATCCTGACTCTTCCATCTGGGCCCCTTAAGGGCTCTCAACACACCCTCTCTTCTGGTTGACAAAGATTCTCCTTCTGCCAAAGCAGATATGTTGAGGACAACCCACTGGGCTCCAATTTTTGAGCTCTACACCATCAGCCTTTATTTCTACCCGATACAATCCTCATAACCACCTTGCGAGGGAGCTATTAATCCTTGCTTTAAAAAAAAGGAAACTGAAGCTGAGAGGTCTTAAGTAACTTTGCCAGTATGGAAATACCAAGCAAAATACGTGAAGGGCCTTAAAGAGGCAAAGAAATGTGATAGATGTTGTTCTAAAAAGATTACACCTTTGGATGAAATCAAGTAGGACTTCTGGATGTTAAGCAAGAACAGGAAATTGGGTGTGATTGTAGAGAGCCGCATCAGGGGGACCATATTAGAGAAAGCTGAGACAGGACCCTCACCCTCAGGAACTCACAATGTTGTGAGGTAAGTGCATAAAGAAGGACAAATCAAGGTGGGTAATAAGTACTCTGACACTGGTTTGCAGGGTGATTTGAGATGTTACGCTGGGATATGATATAAACGATGCTGTGCGATATAGACTACATGTGCCAAGTGTATCAATACATTCACAGTGTATCGATACATGCCTGACATATAATAAGTGCTCTCCAATGGGGCTGGAGTAGGAATCATATACAGTCATCAAAGTCTTATCCACGTCTTGGTCAATGATGAATCACATACGTGACATTGGTCCCAATAGGCTCCATCTACAATGTCATACAGCCTAGTTCTGTAGTGGGCTAAACCACATACGTGTGTGATTATACTCCATAACATGTATATGTGTGATAATACTCCATGACGTTTGCACAACAACAAAATTGCTCATGACGCATTTCTCAGCTGTATCCTCAAGCAAGGCATGACTATAAACAAGATAGGAAAGAAATAATGTGCTGAATTCCAGGAATGTTGACTAGGCCAGTCTAGTGGAAGAGAAACATTCAAGTAAATAGGGGGTGTTTTTAATGGACTTAAGAAGATTACATTCTATCTTGATCTCCACTGCTAGATAAGTCTTTCTAAAACTGGACCTTGGTGATAAAGCTCCCCTCCTCCAAAATATTCAGTGGTTCTTTATTGCGACAGAATAACATCCAGCCCAGACAGCTCTAGGACCAGCCCTTCAGCTGCATCATCAGAACCAACCAAGGAATTCTTCCTTTTAAGGGACCAGGCATTGGAGAAAGATGGGTAGGGGGAGGGGATAATATAAAGGAAAAGACTTGCCTCAAAAATATCACTCTGAAAAGAAACATAAGGTGCCCCTTTAGGGTCAGTGGAGAGAACCTCGTTTTCTTTGTCAAAGGGAAGTGAGAAGACTCATTCATTTCTAGGTGTTGCTTGAAACTTCTTTAAGAGAGGTTAAGTGGTTATTCTGGCTCAGAGATTAAAGGCTGGTGGAAGGGGGTGAACCACACATCATCATCTAGTTAATGAGAAAGTGGAAACAGCCAAGGAGGGACTGTCACAGGGTGCCCCTGAAGTGTGTGTCTGGGTGAGGGAGGTGGCTGTGGCTGTGAGGAAGGGCAGCGCTGAGTACAGAAAAGGGGTGGGTTTAACCAGATGACACAAAAACCTCTGAGAAACTTGCATGTGGCCTTGAGTTTAGAGCTGACCCTGCTCACCTTGAACTCAGGGACTGCAGAAGGGTTTCGTGGTCTTGCTGAAAATGGAGTCTGCTAGGCTTTGCATAGCTTATGAAGATTTTTTTTGGCTCAGCCCGCCTACTGTCTGACGTTGTTCTCAGATGTTCAAGGTGAAATCACTGCGTGGGGTTGCTCCCCGAGGACAGGAAGACTTGTCCATCACCCCAGCCCAGGCCCAACTTGTGAGCATCAGTTTCCTTCTCATTGCCAACAAATCATTTAAACCTTCAGTTTAACAGCATGAAGACCACCTGGGTCACCTGATGAAGACTATCTCCTAAACTAGCAGCCTCTTCCCTGCCACCTGCTCCTTGGGATGCCACCGAGGAGGCTCTTCCGTGGTCAGAGATGAAAGAAGAGCCCCCGTGTCCCCAGAGAGTCAGAAGGGTGTGAGGAGAGAAAAGATGTGTGCTGAACAGGCTGCTGAGAGATAAACAGAGATGAAATTGTAGGCTTTGCTAACACCAATCATTTCGAAACAAGGACAGTGTACTTTTTCATGTTGGAGTGCAGGTAGGCCACCTATTTTTTGCCTGCCTAATGGGTGATCATGAGGTGCACTAGCCAAAAGCTGTGTGTGTCTGTCCTATGTTTACCAATCGCTAGTTCATTATGTTCTCACAGCACTGAAGTATAGGCTTTACAATGCCTTTATTATAGGTGGGAAAATGAGATTCAGTGTGGCTCAATGAGTTGTTCAAGATCAAAGAGCTCGTGGGAAAGCTGGGATGCAGTTATGAATCTGTCTAACTTTCATGCACTTTCCTGTACATTTATAAACTCCAAGCTAGGGAAACTGAAGCATAGAGCAGCCAGAAAGTAGCAGAACGTACAGATGCTTTCTTGCCTAATAGCAACTTGATGAGAGAGAACTGGAGATAAGGAGTTTAGAAATCCCGGTTATAGTCCTGACCTCCGGGAATTAGATTTCAGACCCTTGAGGCGAGGAACTATTCTCTTGAAATGATTCAGGTATCTCAAAAAAGCTGTGAAGCATTTAGAAAAAGCAGCTAAGTGTTATGTACCTATGAGTTAAAGCAACAGGAGCTGTGTGTTCTCAAGCAAAAAAAAAAAAAAAAGCCACTCCCATTCTCCAATTTCCATCTATGCTAGGAGCAGCTATGGATCTCAAGGACTAGTAATGTTTCTTCTAGGTCTAACATCCCATAACCTGTGAACTTCCTGGATGAAGCTGGGGAGATAAAGATGCGCTAGAGGTTAAGAAGGCAGATGTGAACTGTACCTGCACATGGCAAGACCCTCCTACTGGTTCTGTTTTATAACTAGGTCTTCCATGGCAAAATGTGAGGATTCATTTTTGTTTGTTAATTTTGTCTTTGTTAATGATTCCACAACTTGCCCCACCCTGATGAACGGAAATTTGTGTTAAATAAATATAAACTCAGTCTCAGAAGGTTTATACGTATGTCTTTCGTATAGCTGGACTCCTGTTAACCCCAATGCTATTTTTATTAGTATGGAGGCTGGAGTACTCCAGGAACTTAGCTTTGACTGGTGCTGAGTTCATCTGCAATTCCCAACTGATGTGACCATGCCCTTAGAGAGCGAAATAACCTTCTTTTGCTTACTGTACCCTCTGCTTTCCCCAGGCGGCTCAGCTTCCTAATGGTTTCCAGACCTATGGCACCATGGGTCCTTTTCATTTTACTGGTATTTTTTTAAAAACAATTTTGTTGATGAAAGCTGTGAAGCATTTAGAAAAAGCAGCTTCTTCCTTGGCTGGGTAGGTTCTATTCGAAGAACAGCCAGGTAGCTTTTATCAGCTCCTCACTGCACTCCGCCCCCCAGCATCCTTTCATTTCCTGCCCAATATTCCCGAGCCACAGGCAGCCATTGTTTCCAGAAAAGCTTTGCTTGGAAGCCTGGGTACGGTACCACGTGGCCTCCCAGCGCTTCCTGTTGTTACAAGGCCTCTTTTTCCTGCTGAAAACAACGGCACTTCCCTGCAGTATGTAACCCTTTTTGGGCAACTCATTTCTTCCATGAGCTCATTCAGTGCTTCAAGTGCTGGGTGCTCACTAAATGTATTTGGTTAACTTTTTTTTTCTTATTATACATGTACTGCAAGTAAAAAAAATTAATATATATATATATATATATATAGAGAGAGAGAGAGAGAGAGAGAGAGAGAAGAACAAAAGGAAAAAAGTCATCAAATCTCCCCCTCTAGCAGCACTTGAAACCTCTTTGGTGTCCATGCTTTAAGACCATACAGCTACATACACAGAACTTAGTAGTGGACCCAGGGCTTGAAGAGATGACTATTTTCAGTGGCTGAAATGAAGGCAGGGAGTTCTGCCTGGAAAACTGTCTCTTGGAGGCTCTCATATATTGGTGCAAAGTCCCCAGCAGCTTAAGGAAAATGCAGAATCCAGGAAATTCTACAGATTTTCAGAACTCACTACCTTTGGAGAAACTCTGAGAAAGATCGTCCTTCTCAGGAGTAGCTCATGGAGCAATTAAACATGCAGAGGCTGAGCTAGTGGCAGAGTAGCAATAATGTTGGGAGTTTTTAGGATTTGAGTCTCTTAGTCTTCTCCTTCCCAGCTGCCAGAATGAAGTTTTAAAGCACAGATCTGATAGTATTTGTCCCCAGAGAAAACTGAGGTCGCTCCCAGGCATGTTGGGTTCTTTGTGTTCAGTCCCCCAACACCAACTCCCTAGTTCCATCAAAATCCCTACAGTTCCCTGAAGATCACCTCCCATGCCTTTGCATTCTCCTTCCAACTCAAACGCACCACTCGAGTACTTTCCCTGTAACCTCAAATAGAATAAATTGCCAACAAAGTGCAGAACTGTGCTGATTTGTCTAGAATTCTGGACACAATTTTATGATGCAAGTCAAGATATCCTAATTTCTGTGAGTTTGTTTTGCAGCCCCAGGGAACATAGTTCAGGGATATGATGCAGAGTACTTTGGAGAGTAACTTCCCAGCTCTCCCTGCTTTCCCTCTGAATCACAGACACACCCCAACAAAAAAGATAAGCTCACAGGGAGACTTTTCCTTTTTACCTTTGCAGGGAATACACTGTCCTGTCCTTTTTGTAAAATTGGGCAAAAACTAGTAGCAATGTGGGGTTTGTTAAAACGAGGATGGTGATAGTCAAGCTTTTATCCCGAGGTCTTGCAGGTCAAAAATGACTCAGATTTTCTGAAATGTCTCCTAAAGAGGAATCAGGATACTCTCAATGGCAGATACAGTAATTATCTGAACCTGCTCACTCTCCTTACAACTATTACAACTCTGCTCTCGGTGCTGTCTCTACAAATAATTTTCACCAGGTACATTTAGGATTAAGGCTCCATGCTTTAGATGGCACTGTGAAAAGTTGGCATGAACGGGACCATTTAAAAATGGAACCAGACAGTTATTTCAGAGCAATTACCTTAGGGGAATTTGGTTAAACTGCCAACTTTCCAAGAAGCCAGGGAAAGAGAATGTATTGTTTGAAAGGACTAACACAAGTGAACTCTTACCTTGTGACCCTTCTAACTGACCATTTCACATTATGACTAAAAAAAAAAAAAACAAACCTCTGACTTTGTCCCTTCTCAGGACATGTTTGGATTTCTGCCCAAATCTGTGCTCCCTGAAATGCAATTTTTTGATCCCAAATAAATGTGATTTACCTTTTTTAATAGCCTCCTAAATTTTTAGGTTAATAGCACAAAGGATTACTGTCAAATTTCTGGATACATTTTCAAGAGGAGGCAGACATAAACAATATAAAGGACATCGTTATCTAGTAAAGAAATGCTAGTTTACTGCTTAGATACCTTATTTCTAGAGTTAGAGGATATATCTTTTTCTTTCGATTTCTAAGTTTTATTCTCCTAGCCTTTTCCTTATCAGCTTCAGAATTCTAATTTTCTGACTGTGTGCTGTTTGCAGTAGACAATGTCGGTGGCTAGATGCAATCCAAGGGTAGCCTGGGGATGGGCAGCTTCTAAATGGTAAAGCTCGCACTCTGACCCCTTTTCTTGGGCCCACAGGAGGAGTCAGGAACATCCCTGTGCACTCTGGGTACCAGCAGGCAACAGCGTGTTCTGGGAGCACCAGTCTAGATGTGGCGCTGAATGGATACTGAATCTCTACCGAAGCTTTCACACAAGGAGGCCACTTAAAGCTTCCATGAAGTAAGTGATGGCAAGAAATTGTTTTCAAAGATCAAAATCAATTATATCGGGGCCTCCTGGTAACGCAGTAGGTTAAGTAATGCACTATGAATCAAACCGCAGCCACTGCAGCATGAGTTTGATCCCTGCTGCCAGCCAGGGAGGAGACCCACATGGCGCAGCAGACCTCTCCTGCTGTTCCCGCTGCTCCCCTCAGCAGTGTACTTCTGTTGATCTGCCTGTTCTGTTTCCTACTCTGCCTCTGGTGGATGCTCTCACCCTCTGCCCCTGACCTGTGCCCAGTGCTTGTATGCATAAATAAATAAATCTTTTTTTAAAAAATCAATTATATAACGAGGCAGAGGCACCTATTGGGAAAAACTGTAGATGCACTAGGGGAGATTCACCGCCAGGTCCCTTCTTTTGGGAAGCTTTCCCTGGCCACAGAGGAAGGAGTACTTGTATGCTCTTAGTGCAACTGGCACACAGCTAATGCTTCGTGGAGAGTGCCTTCTGCTTTTTGTGTTTCTAAGCATCTGCTTTTTCTCTCTTCTGTAAACTCCACGAGAACCTATGTCTAGCTTACTCAACTTATAGACAGTGCCCAAGAACTCAGTTTACAGTCTTGCGTTTGTCCCACGGATGTATGAATGAAAGGAAAAGCTGGTTAGATGTGCGGGCATCAACTAGATCCCAGGCCAGATGTGGCAAGAGGATATCATCTTACCGAGGACAAAGCAAGCCTTTGGAGGGACTGAAAAGTGTATCTTTCGTCTCTACTGCTTTTTTCCTTCCCAACTCCATATCTATTTTCTCCTTCCCAGCTGTCCCCATCCCCACCCCCAAACATTTATTCAACATTCCTTCTCTCCACTGGTTGATCAACCAGAATGATGGAATTCTGGAATGGCAGAAGTGGAAGCGTACCTAAGGGCATCTTGTTTGACCTGCTTGATTCAGTGCCAGGGAATTGTCTCAGGAAGTTCGGGGACCCACCCCAGGCCACCCAGTTAACAGTGATAAAGCCCTGGAGCTGAAGACAGACTGAGAAGATAGTACAGAAGTAATTGGAAAGCAATGAGGACTTCCTTTCTGTCCAGTTTTGAGGATTACAGTTGAAGCACCTAGGATTTCTCTCTGTCCCAGACAAACACGGTGATGTCAGAAGTAATTTAAGGTAAATAAGCTTAGGAGTACCCTTATGCAGTCAAATCTAAATAAGTATGTTTATTGGATCCCGTACATAAAATACCTTACCAGACTTTTGGAATTCAAAGAAGTATCATATACTTAATAGCACTGCCCATGACCTCAGTTTACAATCTAGTTAGTTCAATTACATGCAGTTGAATTGTGGGTAGAACAAAGATGTCAAGAAGAGCTCTCTCTTGTTCATTCTCTGGCTGTCAAGCTGTAGAGTTTAAATATCTTCATGGAGAGAGAGGAGAGGGAGTCAGCTGCCAGAAGCTGACTCTCCCCATCTACAAATTTGCTTTCTTCTTCTACAAAGTGAGTAGCTGATCCTCAGCAAGGCAAAAGGCTTTATTGGTTTTAAAGCCCTCATGACTCTTATTTAAAGAGAGCGTAGGCTTGCAATTGATTGTCCCAGCTTAAAAGAGATGGAAGTAGCAAACACTGGGGGTACACAGAGAGAACTGGGGGTGACCTTGGGTTAGGGGTTCTGGTGGGAACAGACAGGCATGCAGACTGGATTGGTTGAGGAGACTTGGGGGACTTACAGGGAGGATTCATTCTCTTGGGACTGTCACCCTGGTGACCCAGGGGAGGGCAGTCAAATAGTGTGACTATTCTCAATCCATGGCAACTAAGAGGGACTCGAGAGGGCAGGCACTGGGCACCTGGGTGTCCCCTAAAGCAGTGGACAAGGGCTGACAGCACCTTCTGTGACAGTCTTAGGTGCTGACTTTACCTGTGTGTGTCCCAACATTTCGATTTGGAATCATTTGCTTAGTTCATTTAGTCACCCCTCGCTTATCTCTCCCCAAGAATCGAGGAAGAGAAAGGGGGCCCTGCCCTAGTCCTGTCTGTCATTTAAGCCATCCTCACCACAAACACTTCCCAGGTTTATTTGCCCATCAAGTATTTTTTTGGTACCCACTTGTATAGTGGGTGCTGAGATACAATGGAAAGCCAAACAGAAGGCCTCATCTTGAGGGTGCTTACAGTCTAGTGGGAGGAAATTCATCTGCATTAATCTCTTCGTCCACTGTTCTGGTTAAGGGGATGAATTCTGGAGCCCTTATGCCTGGGATCCGATCCACCCACTGTCACACCCTGCTGTGAAACATGGGCAAGTCTCCATAATTTGATGCCATAATCCTGTATGCCAGCTTATTTTCATTTGGTTAAACGCCTCTCACTTTAAAATGTTTCCCAATTTGGGTAAAAAGAAATATGGTTATAAGGTTCCATTTCCTTACCTATAAACTGGAATCATGTAAAAATCTACCTCATAGAGTAGTTGTGATATTTAAATAAAATAATCTATAAAGTGTTTGGAACAATAATCTCAATAAGCTCCCAGTAGATAGTAGCAATGGCCAGTGTTATTTTTATTGTGATTATTGTCCTAGTGGACTTTGGTCCTCTCTCGGGTGTGGATCCTTAAGTCCAGTGTTGTCTGACTGCAGTCTGTGTTCCTAGCACCCAGCACCATGCCCTGAACACTGGAGATTCTCCCTCCAGGTCTACTGCAAGGGAGTGAGCCACAGGCTTTAGCCATTTGGGGGTGTCCTTGCAGAACAGCATATGGTGGAGAATCCAGAAATCCCAGTTGCTATCTCATCTTAGACAGTCACACAAAAACTTGGAGGATATTCTCCTAATTTCCTTTTGAGGAGCGTTGCCAGAGAAAATAAAGAAGACCCAGTTAAATTTGAATTTCAGATAAGCAAAGAATATGTCCCCAGTAACACATAGCACATATGTAAAACATAATTCATTGTTTACCCAAAATTAAAATTTAGTTGAGCATCTTGGCAGTCTTATCTCTGAGCCCATCTCCTACTCTCTGCTGTCTCCTGCCCCTTTAAGTTTCATGCTATAACAAAGATACAACCGCAAATCTTCCTGACTCCTCTTTGCTCCATGGCAGCTCCTTCTATGCCTCTCGAAGATTTAGCTCCCTCCGACAGGAGGAGGAACTGAGAAAGGGGTCCAACAGGAGTATGTGTGGACACGTTGGGGACGCTGTCCCCACTGGCTCTGAGTCATGTGAAGGCCCACAGGGTCCTTGGGCTCCCCTAGGTAGAGATAGGGGGCACTTTTCCCACCTGGTCTCTGGGAGAAAATGGAGAACAGGGACGAAGCCAGCCTTCCTCCTCATCACGGCTTCTCTTCGCATAGCTTTCTTTGTCCTCAGCTCACCTCCACATGTTCCACTTCCTGGTGGCCCTTCTCATCAGCTACCAAATATATGTTTGACTTAGTTAGTATGTGCACAGGTGGCGCTACCTTTGAGCAGCCCTTCAGAAAAGGAGACAGCAAGATGCCAAGGTATCTCTGAGTTTAGATTATAAATGTTTGGAGTACTACATTCCCCCTCCCACCTCCCTCCCACCCCTAAACAATTACTATGCGGCAGGCATGGGGCTAAGAACCTCATCTGTGTGACTTCATTCAGGTCTTACAATCCTGCAAGGCAAGTATAACTGTTCTTATTTTACAAATGAGAAATCAGGGCTGAGAGAGGTCTGCTTCCTCTTGCAGAACATTATTCAGTTGGCAAGTGGTGGAGCCAGTATTTAAGCTGAGTCTCGAAAAATGGTAATCCCATTCTTTTTTAAAAACCAAACAGCTGCACTTTATTGAACACATTTTATATAATGGTTGCAGCAAATAGGTCTTTCTTGGTGAAATAAATTCCATACTATCCATTTAAACAATAACCTGCTTCTAGTCAATAGATACTTGTTTGTGCTTTTTTAGATACTTTAGAAATTGTTCCAATAATGTACATAAAAGTGAAAGTACTTTTAAAATCAATAGACAATTTCTATGTCACCTGAAAATTTGGCTACCCAAGAAAGTTTCTCCTAATATAGAGGAATTATTTCCAGTGGGTGTTTTTCTTTAGCATTCAGTTATAACATTGCTGTGTAAACTTTTTCTTGTTGTCTTCTGAGTAGATAGATTGTGAACTCCTGGGGAAAGGAACCATAGTTGATATAACTCAGTATTAGCAGAAGTCATAGGCAATGAACCATTCAACACATAAAATAAGTAATGATAGGTGTTTTCAATAAACATTAAACTCTTCATCCACTAATTTATCATGCTCTGCATACACTTAGAACAAAGTTGAGATGAACTAACAGTATAGTTCTTTATACCTTGAGCACATCTGTTTGGAGTGAACTTGTTTTCAAAGATGACACATTACCTGTCATAGGGATGGAATAACTACTATTTCTGAATTCTTTTCAACCCAAGATTTGGTCAGTACCAATTCTCACTCATCTTATTAGATGGACACTAAGCTACATTCGGAAGCCTGCACACCATAGTCAGTGAGCACCAGCCCTCTTTATTTTAAGATGATTTGCACGGAGTTTTAACTACCTGCCCAAAAGCCTGCAATGAAAGATAGATTGCTTAAGAATAGGCCATGCATTTTAAATCTCATTCAATGTACCTTCTTCTCCAGCCTTCCCTTAAAAGAGAAGGGGGTTCATGTCCAGATGGGGTCACCTGACATCACATCCCATGAAAACTGGGGAGACTGGCATCTGTAGTTCCATGTCATAAACCCTAACAACTACCCAAACAGTGTCTTTTCTAATTGTTCTATGCAGCTTCCTCTCTGGCTGCAAACTTTGTGAGACAATAAGTGTCTCTTTGAAAGATAACATTTCATAGTAGTACCCTATTTCTGTTACTGCTCATGGTTCTTCTTTCTCCACATCCTCTCTGGCATTTATTGTTGGGGGTCTTTTTAATGTGCAGCATTCTCACATATGTGAGATGATATCTCATTGTGGTTTTGACCCATATTAAAAAGCAAGGATGGGGGCCTCCCTGGTAGCGCAGCAGGTTGAGTGCTACACTGTGAAGCATCCGTGACACAGTAGTGCGAGTTCAATCCCTAGCCAGGGAGGGGACCCACATGGTGCAGCAGACCTCTCCTGCCTCGCCCACTGCTCCCCTCAGCAGTATGTTTCAGTCAGTGTGTCTGTTCTGCTCCCCACTCTGTCTCTGGTGAATCCTCCCACATTCTCCCACTGTCCCCCTACTCCTGCCTCTGGCCTGTACCCCAGCTCTTGTATGCATAAATAAACAAATCTTTATCTGCTTACTTATTTATTTTTAAAAATATTTATTTATGCATACAAGAGCTGAGGTATAGGCCAGAGTCGCGGGAGGTAAGAGGATTCACCAGAGACAGAGCGGGGAGCAGAACAGGCAGACTGACTGAAAAACACTGCTGAGGGGAACAGCGGGCGAAGCAGGAGAGGTCTGCCTGCACCATGTGGGTCCCCTCCCTGGCCGGCGGCAGGGATAGAACTCGTGCTACAGTGGCTGTGGTTTGCTTCATAGTGTGTTGCTTAACCCACTGCGCCACCAGGGAGGCCCCCAATAAATAAATATTTTTTTTTTAAAGATTTATTTATTTATGTATATAAGCACTGGGGTACAGGCCAGAGGTGTGGGGAGGTGACAGAATCCACCAGACAGAGCAGGGGGCAGAACAGGCAGATGGACTGAAACACACTGCTGAGGGGAGCAGTAGGCCAGGCAGGAGAGGTCTGCCTGTGCCATGTGGGTCACCTCCCCAGCGGAAGCAGGGATCGAACTCGTGCTGCAGAGGCTGCAGTTTGCTTCACAGTGCGTTGCTTAACCCACTGCGCCACCAGGGAGGGCCCAATAAATAAATCTTTTAAAGAAAAAAGCAAGGGTGAACATTTTGCATGTCCCTACTGTGGTAATCCCACATGTAACCAGCTGATTATCCCATTATTCTCTAGAATTCACCAGGGCTCAATGACTACTTCCTGAATGGTTGCACGACCGTTGTGTGAAATCTGTCTAGACCACAGGAGCCATACCGCCACAGACCCACAGACTATGACTATCAGGACAATCATGAATTCATAATTCTTTTTATTTTTAAAGTTCATCAGAATGTAACTTGTGATCAAATATTCTGTGGCCACTTATTTCATTACAAAATTTTCTATGTTTTAAAATGACAATGTTTGGGTTACAGTTTCCAATTTCCATAGGCTTTGTGCTCCTAGCTGTATTTTGCATTTATTACAGTGTTTGGGGGAATACATTCCCCACGTAATTCAGGATTCAGCTGGCTTTTTGGGAAGTCATCTTTGTGGGATTCTCAAATCAGAGGCTCTGACTGGTCCCTGCCTTTTTAAGAGCCTTACTACAACATGCTCTGACCTTCAATTTTATGTGAACCAGCAATAACCAATGATCTTTGCATAGTTCTGCGTATTCCATTGAGAAATTTATTTTTTCTTTTGATCTTGATGTACATTTGGTATTAATTTTTTTTTTGGTGTGTTTCCATTTATACATGAATGACCTCAGTCTGTTTTTAGCAGAGCATTGCTTAAGCTGGATGAGGATTTAGGTCTTACTAACAGAAAAGTCCTTGAAGTTGCAGGCCTAGGAGAGAACTGCTTTTTCAAAGTACATACAGTTAAAACACATTCTGGTACACATACACACACACATCACAGTACATCAAGCTATGAAACACAGAGGGACTTTCCTTGGAGGAATGTGACAATGAATATTAAAAAAGTAAAACAATCATCACATTAAGAAAAAAGCGGTGGGCCCGCTCTGGTGGCGCAGTGGGCTAAGCAACGCATTATGAAGCAGACCGCAGCCACTGCAGCATGAGTTCGATCCGTGCTGCTGGCCAGGGAGGGGACCCACATGGCGCAGCAGACCTCTCCTGCCTCGCCCGCTGCTCCCCTAGGCAGTGTGTTTAATTCAGTCCATCTCCCTGTTCTGCACCCCACTGTGTCTCTGGTGGATCCTCTCACCCCCCGTACTTCTGGCCTGTACCCCAGTTCTTATATGCATAAAAAAAAATAAATAAATCTTAAAAAAAAGAAAAAGTGGTGACGCTCAGACTGGGTACAAGCTGTGATGTGCGGTCTGGTGTGGATTAGATCAACATTCCAGGAGCGTCCAGCTCTCCTTCCTCATGTCAGAAAGTGAGGACATCTGGGACGTGCTTGAGAGGTCGCAGGACCGTCTTGCTCACAGATTTCTCATTTGGTTTCAACCCATATTAATACTGGGCAGCGGGTCTTTAACTGCGCTGTGCGCTTGGATAGGCGTTAGGCCCTAAGAGGAAAGCAAGGCAGAATAATAGTTTGGGGAGTGCCTCCGGCACAGTTGGCCTCACAAGTCAACAGTATTAAACTGTTCCAGAAAAAGACACTTAAATTCTTCCTGGAGGTGGCAGCCTTGACTTGTGTGAGGAAACAACATCTACACCCCCGCTGAAAACTCACTGAGCGCTTCACATCCACAGGTTCTGGGCTGATCTTCACAGGACCATGTAAGGTAAGGATTCTCTTTATCATTCCCAGGAGGAAATGAGTCTCAGAGAAAGAGGTCCCTTGTCATATCACATGGCTAGTAAGTGACTCAGGCTGACTCCCGACTGGGTCAGGTGGTACCAGTTTTCATAATACTTGGGCGACTTCAGTATTTAATTGGTCACTAAATCCTACTGGAATTATATGCAGCATTTGGGAGAGATGCCTCTGGGGACCTTTGTGGGTCTAAAAATTTGGGGTGTACTGCTAGACCTCTTAATTTATATGACAGAATGAGAATAATTTACCTTTAAGAGGTAGCTGACTAAATGATTCAGTTCCACTCACCAGGCCATCAATGTGTGTCATAAACGTGTGGCTCAGCAAAATGGGAAAGGAGTCTGTGTCATGTATCTTACTGTGTTCTAATTTGCATTTCCCTAGTGGTTAAAGATGCTGCATATCTTTTCAGGGGCCTATCTATTTGTATGCCCTCTTAGATGAAATATCTGCTCGTGTCTTTAGCCTATTTTCTAATTGGACTATTTGTTTTTGTTTTTTACTGCTAAGCTTTGAAAGTTCTTTATCTAGTCTATATACTAGTCTTTTGTCAGATACGTTGTTTACAAATATTTCCTCTCCCTCTGTAGCTGTCTTTTTATCTCTTGAGGAGGGCCTTTTGCAAAGCAAAAACTTTAATTTTGATGAGGCCTAATTTATTAGTTTTCCTTTTATGGATTATGCTTTTGATGTCACTTTTAAGAGCTCTTTGCCTATTCCCAGATCTCAAAGATTTTCTTCAATTTTTTTTCCTAAAATTACTATTGTTTGAATTTTTCAGTCCAGTTACTTCAGCATCATTTTATGAAAAGGCTGTCCTTCCTACATTGCATTGTATAGCACCTCTGTCAAAAATCAGTTGGACATTATTTGCACAGGGCTATTACTGAATTGTCTGTTCGGTCTCATCTGTGTCTATTCCTTTGCCAGTTCCACACATCAGTTATACTGTAGTTCTGTTCTAAGCTTTAATTTTGGGTAGAGTGACTCTTCCCATCTTCTTCTGCTATTTTTTTTTAAAAGATTTATTTATCATATAAGAGCTGGGGAACAGGCCAGAGTCGCGGGAGGCGAGAGGCTTCACCAGAGACAGAGTGGAGAACAGAACAGGCAGACTGACTGAAATACACTGCTGAGGGGAGCAGCAAGTGAGGGAGGAGAGGTCTGCCATGCCCTGTGGGTCCCCTCTCTGGCTGGGGATCGAACTCGCGCTGCTGTGTAGCGGATAATTCACAGAGCAGCGCTCGACCCGCTGTGCTACCAGGGAGGCCCTCCCATTTTCTTCTTATTCAAGAATTTTCTAGCTATCTTAGGGCCTGTGCCTCTACATATACATTTGAAATAAGTTTTTCTGTGTCAACAAAAGAGCCTTCCTGGGATTTATATAGAGATTGTATTAGCTTATAGGCCAATTTAGGGGGAGATTGACATCTTTCACATGTTGCTTTTACACAATCCTTTTGATTTGTGTGCTCACCTTGGCAGCACATATATTATTGATTTATTCTTTCTCCATTCCTGTAACTGCCATCTGAAGAGGAATGTCATTAAATTTGTGTCTAAATACTTGAACAACTTTATAATTTGGCTTTGGATTGAGATCCTCTGTTATCCCATTCATCTTGCATATTGCTGCAGAAATAATGATCCCTAAGCCCTCCTCTACAAAGTTCTTGTTTGAGAGTCTCAAACAGATGTCTATCCCAGATCCATGGCCAGGTTTATACTTCTCTTCAAACTCACCACACTCCCACTTCTCGTTCATTCTTGACATGCCCAGGTAATTTATGACACTGGGCCTTTCTCTATTCCTATAACTTAGCCATGAATTCCTTCCACACTGCCAAGCCAGACTGTTCCCATTTTCTTCTACCAGTTCAAGCTCACTGCATGCAAAAGAACATTCCCTTATAACCTGGTCACCTTGCACATGGTCATACGAGTGCATGCCTCTCATGTTTGACCCTTGAAGTAGAAAACTTCTAATTTTCCTTCATTTAATGGAAATTATTTCAGTGATAAACATATAATGTTAAGGTTGTACAACAATTTTTTGTTGTTCTTTAGTTTTAAGTCAATTTACTTTAAACGGGAAAGTAAAGTATTATTTTAAGTAATTTCAAATTCATATATAAAGGAATATGCTTTAGTGGTAGGTGTGGTATGGTGTTACATATTTGAGGCGGTATGAGCCTAGTACTCTAAATCATATGCATATTATTATAAGCCAATGCAACCCATAGAATATAAAACAAAAAGCTACTAGAAAAAGAGATCTTCAAGTTCAGTAAATATTTGATGGGTGAACATTTGCATTTATGAAACAAAAATATTATACCTTGCAATTATACATTGTTTCACTATTTTAAGTTTTACCCACCAATAGAAGCCTCAAGTAACCATATAATGACTAAGTCCTGTTTGTAATCACTGTTATTATTGCTTTCTTCACATCTACTGTACAAACATGGGGAATATGCAATACCACAGGGGTTGGAGGCAAACTGAACCTGAAAGGAACTGAAATCATTCAAACCAGTACGCAATGATGATTAAAATGAATATTGGCAGGTGGGTCTATATATACCTGGGGGTGGCTGTACTAGCAGAGGTCAATGTCCACGTGGAAAACCAGGTTTATTAAAAGATCAGTAATAAAATGGCACCAATACGTCTTTTACTAAAGGATAAGTAATGAAAATGTATGAGTAGACTAAATACATTTGCATATAGATTGTTAAAATTCACAGTTCTTCAAACTGTTAAGCATAATAACAGCATAATACATGATCCAAGAATTCCACCGATAGGATATATACCCAAGGGAAATAAATACATACATCTGCACAAAAACATCTATAGGAATGTTCTTATCAATGTTATTTATAATAGCCAAAAAGTAGACAACTCAAACCTGCATTCCTGATGAATGGATCAACAGAGGTATATTCATACAATGAAATATTACTTAACAATAAAAATTAGTCCTGACATGTGCTGTGCCACAGATGGACTTGAAGCACTTTGTTAAATGTGTGACAGGAAGTCATACATGGTATGAGTCCATTCATATGAGTTGCTCGGAATAGACAAATCTAAAAGAAGATTAGTGGCTCCCTAGCACTAGAGGGGCTAGCAGGAAGATGGGGGGATAGGAAGTAATACCTAATAGGCACAGTGGTTATTATAGGGTGACAAAAATGTTCTAAAATTTACTGTGAGTTGTACAATTTTGTGGATACACCAAAACCCACTCATTTGTACACTTTAAGTAAGTGAATTGTACGGCACACAAACATAAAACTGTTTTTCCAAAAACGACAATAAAAGCGGCGATTGTTTAGAACTTAGGCCAGTAAAAGATTTTTTAAGGGGAAGGACATTTTATCACTGGCATTGTTAGAATTACCAGCACGTGGTGATTAAAAAAAACAGCCCCACTCTTGGTTGGTTTTATAGTTCTGCTAACTTCTCTGCAGACACTGTCCTCCTGACTTGGGGCTTGCCAGGTGGCCTTTCCCACTGGGTACCTCGCTGTTGACACCACAGGCTACCTAGCAGTTGGCTCTTATAAATTGCTTTTGTGCAGAGAAAGTCTAATTTGGGACTTAAAGGTAATTTTAAGTAAAAAAGTAAAGTGATAACTATTTGGAAGGAGATTGGGAGCCATTAAAAATGCAATAGAAATATCTTCAATAGACTGATAGACTTTTTATTCAGAAACCATTATTTTTATGACATCTAGAGTCTCTGTGCACTTGACCAATACAGAATGCCCTGTAACTGATAAACTATGAATAATCCATAGATGTAGGTCAATATAAATAGAAATAAATCGATAACTATAAATCGCTATAAATCGATAACTATAAATGTTTGATTATCTTTCCAACCCCAAAAGCAGTCAGAGCCTCTGTTAACGTAGTTGTGGAGCACCGAGGTTATCCCAACACCCCTCCTCCTCAGAGTTCAGCTCCAAATGCAGCCATGGATGCTTTTCTCTCCTGGAGCCCATGTGCTCTTCTCGCCCCAGCCCCACTCCTGGTTTCCCTCTTACCCCATTTGCAGTGCCACCAGCTTCAGAGTGGATGCATTCCCCAGAGGCTCCGGGCCACTCCTGCCGTGCTCACCCATCTTCCCGCTGCTCCATCAGCCCAGGAGAGATTTTGTCTCCACTCTGAGGGCTGGGTTCTTAGTGTTCTGGAGAATCTGACCTGCCTTCTGGCAATATCATAAATGACAGTCAGTTCTTACAGAGTTGCAAGGGCTATTTTCAAAGGACTTTTATATGCATTATCTCCTGTGTTTCTTGCAATCTTTAGAAGCTAGACATTTTTTCCTCAATTTTGCTGATAAAACTGAGGTTCAGAGAGGTTGAGTAACTTGCCCCAAGTTACAAAGTCAATAGTGAAAGGATTTATGGTAGAAACCTGTGGTTTCTTCTTCCTATTCCAGTTCAGTATTACATATAGGAGTAAATTATAGTCTGAAATTATAGTGCATAGGGTTTTATTGGTCGGTCTTGCAGCCTAAACACCATTTTAGATTCTTTTTTTTCCATGGGAAAATGAATTGTAAGCAATGAATGTACAATGTTCCTCAGGAACAGAACTCTTTTTTTTTTTTTAAAGATTTATTTATTTATGCATACAAGCACTGGGGTACAGGCCAGAGGTGTGGGGTGGGGGTGAGAGGATTCACCACAGAGAACGGGGAGCAGAACGGGCAGATCAACAGAAGTACACTGCTGAGGGGAGCAGTGGGCACAGCAGGAGAGGTCTGCCACGCCATGTGGGTCCCCTCCCTGGCTGGCAGCGGGGATCGAACTCGTGCTGCAGTGGCTGAGGTTTGCTTCATAGTGCGTTGCTTAACCCACTGCGCCACCAGGGAGGCCCAGAACTCATTTTTAATCTGGGGACAAAATTTATCTTCTTTCCAAAAGTTTCATTTTTATTGAATCCATTTAATTACAATGGTCAGGAATTCCAAGGGAGGATTAAAAACAAAGGCTTTCGAGTGAGAGGTTTACACTTACCACTTATTAGATGTGACTCCAAGCGAATTATTTAAACTCTCTGAGTTTCAGTGCCTTCCTTTATAAAATGAGGACAGCATTATACATATAGGATTATTATTAGAATTAAATTAATTACATATGCAATCAATGCTTGGGGCGGTCTGCAGTAAACGTGTATGTAATGCTGTGGTTTTAAGTGGGCAGTCAGGCTGTCTACAACCTCAGATGTTTTCTAAGTGACCATGCGTGGCCCTTGTTTGTTTCTGTTGTGCAGGTGAAATTATTGGGTGCCCCCTCCACTCTTACAGCGCTCTAATGTGGATGATAAATTATACAGCCCTCCTATACAGATGGCTGGTTGGCAGGACCCAGGAATTGTGATTTCAGGAGATCACACCACCCTGAAGCTGAAGCTCCCTAATCACAGGAAAATCTGGCCTTTGTCAAGAGCACCTCACCAGGGAACTGAGAGCTACTGTTTGGATGTTTCCAGAAACGGAGTCTGGGTTCCGTTGAGGGTCTGAAGTCAGGAAGAGAGCTTGCAGGGATTAGGGAGGCCAGCCAAAGGAACCAACAGGCACGCAAGTGTCTGTTCTGCCAGGAGTACTGCCAAGGAGCCAGGCCACAAGGGCAGGGTGGGGGCTGGAGAGAGGGCCAAGATGACAAGCCAAACAGGAGGTGAGGGTGAGCCAGGAGACAAGGTGTCAGGGACACCAGCAAGAAAGGTCAGCAAGGTGCCGGAAGGGCGAGGGGGCTCACTGTGCGGGGAGGGGGTGCTGGGCATCAGTCCCCCACAGCATCTGGCTCCATCCTTCCTTGTCTTAAAAGGGGTTGGGCATTGCCACTGTCTAGGGCCCATCCGGGCTGCATTCTCTGCGATGCTTCATCTGTGCCAGGCTTGATCACTGACTCCCAGAAGAGCGGAGGTGATAGCAAGGACACAGCAGGGTGTAGGCAGTGCCTCTTACAACGCCCACGCAGTGTTTCCCCCGCCTGCCCACGTCAGTTTTCCACCTTCAGTAAACAGAACTGGCAGTTTATTTCACCTCTCTCTGAATGTTTAACTTTTCTCAAGGGAACCGTCACAAACCACGTATCACAAATGACGTGTGATGATCTTATGGAAACCCTTACTTATCAAGAGGCACACCAGGTGGGGAGAAAGAAATACTGGGGTGAGAGTCAGAACCGGGTCCTCTGCTGGCTCTGCTTCTTTCAGGCTCTGAATCTTGGGCTAAGTCACTTCACCTCCCTGAGCTCACTTTCCTGAACAGTCAACAGAGGTACTAATTATTGGGAAGGTGATGATTGAGCGTGAGCATGCTGCATTACATAGCGAGACATAGCGGCAAATACTTATCAACTGTATTAAGACAGAAGCTCAGAAAAATAGCACTATATTTAAAACATAATATAATTTGTGTATATATAGTGACTGAATTCCAGTCTAAGAGAATCAGGACAAGTTCACATACTTTACCTGCTCCTTTGATGTGTTAATAAGAGTTGCTAACCTCACCTCGCTGTGAAAACTAACAGCAGTTAGAAAGCATATTCTCCCCAATATCTTCTCCAAAAGCCAGGATAAAGACATGGACATATAGGCCCCAAGTAGAATATTAATATTAATGGATTATAATATAATCCATTATAATATAATATTAATATTAATGGATATACAGAATCCCCTAGTGCAAAAGGAAAGACAATTTTTTTCTTTCTAACAAACTCTCCTGGTTTGAACTAGAATGCTAAGTTGGGCTATTTTTTAAAAGGATTTATTTATTTATGCATTCAAGAATTGGGGTACAGACCAGAAGTGTGGGGGGTGAGAGGAGTCACAAAAGACAGAGTAGGGAGCAGAATAGGCAGATCAACTCAAACACACTTCTGAGGGGAGCAGCAGACAAGACAGAAGAGATCTGCCTCACCATGTGTGTCACCTCCCTGGCTGGGGACCGAACTCATGCTGTGGATAGCTTCATAGTGCTGCACTTTAACTCCTTGCCCCACCAGGGAGGCCCCTAAGTTGAGTTATTTTGGTCCAGTGTTTTAAGACGGAACAAACAGCACCTCTGATAAGGCAGTATAGAGCTACAGAAGTGTGGGCTCGGGAATCTGATGAGCACAGGCTCCTTTCCAAGTTGGTCGTTAGTCCCTCTCTATCTGACATTTGCTATTATTTGTCCTCACTGAGCCTCGGCGTTCTCATGCAGAAAATGAAGATGGCCATGTCTGCCTCATCGAGCTTCTATAAAGACTGAACTAAATGGCATCTGCCACACTTCAAGTGCTTTGCCTGGTACAGAGGAAGGTACGAGTAAAAGGGGGTTTCTTATTGTCACTATGAAGGCACCTTGTACTGCCAGGCAGCTGGGGGCAGAGATGTTGGCAATTGCCTGCTACTCGACAATGTGAGTAAGCAGAGAGAACAGGCTGCGATCCAGCCAGGCCTCCAGGCCTTGTGAATGAACACATGGGAGTCTGGAACTTGTACGTATGCTCGCACATGCGCGTGTGTGTGTGCATGTGTGTACACGGTCCCCACACAGACCATATCTGGGGGGCTGGGTACAGCTTTGGAAACTCATCTCAAAAACAGAAGAGGGTGAAGAGGAGGCCAGAGATGTGCAAATGAACATCACCTCATTTGAAAAGTGGTTGAAGGAGGGCCCGCCCTGGTGGCTCAGTGAGTTAAGCAGCACACTGTGAGGCAGACCACAGCCACTGCAGCGCGAGTTCGATCCCTGCTGCCGTCCAGGGCGGGGACCCACATGGCGCGGCAGACCTCTCCTGCTTCGCCGGCTGCTCCTCTCAGCAGTGTGTTTCTGTCAATCTGCCTGTTCTAAGTCCTGCTCTGTCTGGTGGATCCTCCCACCGCCCACACCTCTGGCCTGTACCCC
>JAGFMF010011454.1:317047-334658 GCA_019455555.1 Galemys pyrenaicus | reverse complement strand
TATGCATAAATAAAAAAATAATAAAAAAAAAAAAAAAGAAAAGAAAAGTGGTTGAAGGAGCTACAGTGGGGGTGGGAGTATAGTTTAACCTGGAAACTAGGTCTTGGGGCAGAGTTTCTTGGGGAAGGACTGTTGCCAAGTAGTTGAAAGATTCCATGCATAAGGAGGTGAAAACATATTCTTCATGGCTCTATAAAGCAAATCTGGACCCTGAGATAGAAATGACAGAAGTGCCCTTTGACTCAACAGCAGGAAGTTTCTCCATCAAGTGGAGCTCTTCACTGAAGAGAATGTCACCAGGCCAGCCCCTGAGGCCAGGTTTTCTGCCTGTCTCTGGCTGAGATTAGCTGCCCTGTGAGGTCCTTTCAGGGTCAATTAACCCTTAAGAGAACCCTGGTTTTTATAACCCAGTTATAATTTTGGGATCTTTTCTAAATTATACTTTATAAATCTCAAATTCTTCAAAATGATTAAGGTGATTATGCCTAAAGATAGATTAAGAACCAGAAGAAATATATTGGCTATGTTAGAATTGTTTTCCTCTTGTCAGTAGATTCAGATTATTTTCACTCAGGTCTAGAATCCAGGATTATCTACGAAAGTTCCCTGGCCCTGTGTACATACAAGTCTGCCCTGGCTCCCCCGACCCCAAATTCAACCTGAAGTCAGAGTCCTCCCTGTTGCTGGTAGGTCCAGAAGTAAAGGTATGTTTTAATTTGCTGTCTAAAAGTAGTTGCTATCACCTTCCTTAACCCCTATCTTTTTTTCTTTCGAGTTGTTCCGAAGTTCAGAACACATTTGAACAGAAATACTATACATGCACAAAGAAGGAAACTGACCAAAGGGTCAATTTTGATTTTTCTTTTCCTCCAAAACCATCCAGGTAAATCCATAATCTTTACCCCATTTCCAGTGGAATGTTCACGTAATAGTCAATGATTCAGCAGGGTGCCCTGGGGCTAAAGATTTGTGGGCCCCGAAGTCCTAGCTGAGCACCCTCATGAACTCATTTGACCAAGTACAGACCATCAGAAAGTGGACATTTGAAACATGTCAGCAGTTTCTGAGGCGCACCCAATGACATTTTAATCTGAAAAATTATAAACAGCCTCACTCCCACCACCAGCCATACCACCTCTTCAGGAATGTGCAGTGTGGCGGATCTGAAGGAGCCATTGATAAGCAGAGCAGCTTTAGAGTGCCCTGGTGAGCCAAGACTTTGACAGTTAAGATTATTGTTGATGCTTTCAAAGGCGCGCACTTTATAAATACGTTGCACATCGAGCGCCCAGGTCTGTTTCTGCGTGACCTGTATACACGACCCTCTATTTAAAAGCATTTCCAAGCCCATTAAGGGCTGTGGGGTGTAAGATAAAGAGATAAACAAGACAAGGCCTCTTCCCACAGAATCCATGGGAGGCCCTGTCTGCCAGACACTTCCAGACCATCTCCATCTTTTTCCTTTTTCCTTTGCAGAGAAGGAAACGGGAGGATGACCACGAGGGGAGGTGACTCGCTTTAGAAAGTTAGGCTGGTTTTTGATTCCACAACTAGAGTCTTATATGACAGGGTGGAAAGAACAGCCACGCTGTAAACCACAGAACAATTCAAAAAAGGGTCAAAGCCACCGGGGGCCGGGAGCACTGGTTTTTATCCCAGCAACGGAAGGCACACCCTGCCCATTTTTTGGCTGTTACAACACAGACATTGCTTGCACCAGGTCACAGAACAGTCATGCCTCCAGAAGGGAATGCAAGACGCCTGGGCTACACTATAAAGCTGAGGGGCTGAGCTGCTGGCATCAACAGGCCTACAAAGAGCAGAGCCAGCCACGCCATGCTCCACCCCGTGCCCTCCAACTCTACAATTGCTTTTCCAATGATTCAGGATGGGAAGAACAAATGGGAAAATACACAATCCCCATCTCTGACATTTCCCCAGCTCGTAGCTCTCGCCTTTGAGTTTGGTGTGCTGCGAAACCGGGTGATTACATCAGTTCGAACAATCAGTCAATTGAAGGGAACTATCTACCACACCAGTCAGCTTTATGAAGCCACTGGCCGATGGAGTCACCGATGATCGTGAAAGAGCCGCTCTGCCTAGACACAGCCTCATTCTCCTCTCCATTGCGGCTTCATCAGTGTCTCTGTTTACCCAGACAGGGTTTTCATTTACCATCTTCTCAGCTCCAGGGAGGACCCCCGCACTGAGGCTTGGCCCTGGCTGCAGCGGGAGGCTGCTGCGTGCCTCTCAATGCGCTCTTGGTTCAGTCACAGAACAGTTAGTCCTTTCACTGGCCACTGTGGAATGAGCACACGCTCACGGCGCGCTGGGCATCCTCTGTCTGAGGGCCAAGTCCTGCTTCCAAGTTCCCCACCATAACCATGGCTACGGCTGGATGGGGGCGGAGAAAACTCTGTGAGGGACCTTTGTTTGTCACTGGAGACTCCCTGGAAGGAGCTAGGTTCTGAGTCCCTCAAAGAAGGAAGGGAAAGAACTGGAAAGAGAGGGCAGAACTGCTTACTCCGCGGAGGGCCACAAAGAAGAAACCCCGGCCAGGGTAGCAGGATTGCAGTAAGTTCTCTGTGTTCTAGTGCCCCATTCAACACTCTCCGAAGCTTCCTTCTAGCTGCTCCCACTCAGTGGCTGTGAGGGTTTTGCGCAGGACGGCTGACCAGCAGCGGTGTCTATGTGGTTCTGGTCACGCTGGCTTCGACACAGGCTATGGCACTGGACAGTAAGTAAGCAGTGGGGAGAGAAGAGCTTGCTGAGCATCTGCCACCACCACCACGAAGGCAGCGAGGTGGCAGGGCCCCTACAGTTTCTAGCGCAGGGTGTCCTCTAGGGACTCTGCATGCTGTACTCACTTGCATTCTCAGACAGACTCCCTTCCCGAAGGATTTTTAGGTTTCTTCCAAGGCACACGAGGTGGCTATCACATCAAAATCACATGGGTGATTTAATTGTCCAGCAAATATTTCTTAGAATAATAATGATTATTATTTTTACCCAGATGCTAGCATTTAAGCCATCTATTTATTCTATGCTAGACATATATTTACATGATTTCATTTTCTCTGCTCAACAATCCCAAAAATTGGGTGTTATTATCTCGTTTGCTAAATGAGAACAGAGGATTACAGTAATAAATATAGATAAGGAAGTACTAAAGAAGCACTGTGTTCAGTTTTTAAAGATTTCATAAATGTTTCATTGCTATATAATATGCATTCAGTTTTCACTTTTTCTTCTCCAAGGGTACAAAACTCATTGTCTTGCTGATTATACCAGGCAGAAAACACTTTATGTCCAAAATGTGACGTAACTGACAAAGATGTTGCTGTATCTCAGGCTACATTACAAGAAGTACAGTGTCTAGAAAGGAGGAGGAGAACATAACTCTGTACTCCTTAGTTGACCCCTGAACACTATGTCCTACTTTTGAGAAGACAGTTTAAGAGGGGCACAGACAAATAGGGGCATGTTCAGAAGAGTCTGATGTACAAGACAGGTAAACCCAACAATGTCTTATGCAGAAAAACTGAACAACTGAGGTTTTTCGGCTCAGAGAAGAATTGCAGTTTTCTGGTGACATGTAGGATTTTGAGTGAATGGGGAGAAGGAATATAATAGATACTTCCAAATTTGAAAACTGTCTAGAAGAAAAATACAATTCTCCGGTGTGGTGGTATATACTTCCAGAGCTAGAATAAGGATATGACTGGAAGGGCTGTCCAGTGTGCGCGACTGTTCGCAGATGGAAGATCTGATTTGTGAGGTTTCCCATCACTGGAGGGCTTGGAATTCATATGACGAAGGAGGACAAGTATCAGGACTCCATGAACTTTAAAGTCTCTTCCAACCTTCAATTTCCACATCTTTACCATTATAAATGTCCTCTCAGATTCTCCATTTCCCCCTCCTACTAGCTCATGTTATATAAACTGCTATACTTGGTGCACTGACTCTTTCCCTTCATCTGAACCAATTCTTTTTAAAAATATTTCATATTAAGTTAAGCACTGATAGTTTGAGTTTTCCTTGAAAAAGTTTTAGATATTTAATCTTTTTGATCACCCCAGATTATAATATAGGGTTTTTATAGCAAATCTGTTGAACATGGGGGCAGGTAATTTATTTTTATGGACATGTTATTCCAAATTTTCCTAACTAATGACCAAGTATTATCATCATTTCCTCTTCTAAATGAACAGTAGCAAGACGGGTTCCCTTGGTTTCTCCCACCCCTGAATGTTGAATTTACTTGTATTTGGAAAGAGTATTGTATACACATTCCATTCATTCATTCCATTCATTCATTCATTCATTCAACAAATTCACTCAATTGAATTCATTCAATTCATTCAATATATATCCAATACTGTCTCAGGCACTGAGGAAGCAGCTATGACTAACACAAACAAAATTCTCTGCTCCTGGGGAGCTGAGTGTGAATGGAAGAGACAGACCGTAAGCAAGATAAAAAAGTAAATATAGACAACATAAACAAAAAGTATGTGTCAGAGAGTGACATGTATTAAGAAAAAGAGCAGGAAGAAGTGTGTGGAAGGGGTGAGAAAGAGAAAGAGGATGTTTTAATTTAAATAAAGTGGTCAAGCCCCTTTACATTTTGTTAAGTAGTGCTGACCCCACTAAGAAGGTAACAGTTGAGTTAAAAGTCACAAAGAAGTGGGCCTCCCTGGTGGTGCAGTGGGTTAAGCAATGCACTATGAAGCAAACCAAAGTCACTGCAGCACGAGTTCGATCCCTGTCCCCGACCAGGGAGGTGACCCACATGGTGAGGCAGACCTCTCCTGCCTCGCCCACTGCTCCCCTCAGCAGTGTGTTTCAGTCAGTCTGCCTGTTCTGCTCCCCACTCTGTTTCTGGTGAATCCTCTCACCGTCCTGGACTCTGGCCTGTACCCCAGCTCTTGTGTGTATAGATGAATAAATCTTATAAAAAAAATAAAGTCACAAAGAAGTAAGCCAGTAAGCAGGCTAAGTATCTATCAGAAGAAAATTCCAAGCAGAAGGAATAGCAAGTACAAATGCAAGCCCTCAGTCATATCTGAAAAAAAATCTATGGAGTGCTTAGCTTCATGTGTGAAGAAGCTGTAGAAGCTAGGTCTCTACACACAGGATCCTAAAGATGAAAGATAATATGGGCACTCAAAACAGTCAAAATTGAGCAGCTCACTTTGTACATTAGATCATTGCAAAACTCCTTTTTAGTGATACTGGACCAGCCATTGTCTCCCAAATACAACAAGCATGTTCCTTCCCACCGCCATGCCTCTGTCCACCACAGACCAGCTACTCTCCCCCACTTCTCTGTTAGAACTGACACGGCCTTCCACGCTCAGCCCATACCTTCTCTTCACGGAGCTCTTGCTAACCACCTAGCATCCACTAGTTTCTTTTTTCGAGTCTAAATGGTAGCAGGACTCACTTTCGGTCTACTGACTCAGAAGCCACATCTCAAGATCCACAGGAGGTTTATGTGCACGCTGAAGTCTGAGGTCTAGGCACACATCTCCTGTGGCTGCATACCACAGACCCCAATTGTTAGGGGGGGAAAAGAGATTTTATTCCCTCCTGAATAAATTACACAAATAGGTTATGGACTTCGACCCCCATTCCAGATCTACAAAATCCAGAAACTACAAATCCCATCAGGTCATTATCGAAGAGCGGATCACTGGGACCTGAGGGTGGAGTTAAGCAGCCAGGCTGAGTATAAAAACAGACATGTGGAACTTGGGGGTCTCTCTTCCTTAAAAACCAGCTCTTAGTGTGCCTCTGGGTTCCAGCTCCTAGGAACTAGTAAAACATTTACAGATCTGTATCCCTCTCTTCCCCTTGTGTTATTCACTACGCTATTTCCCCTTCTCTTGTAAATAAATAAAACCCTTTATCAACCTTTGTTGTGTGTGCCAGCAGTTGGGGCATTATAAGTGCCTTTCAAGCACGCAGGTGAGGACCCAGTCAGGCAAACCCATTTTATATTAGGGTTATCCTGTAACACTATGAGCCTTTAAAAACACCAGTGCCTAGTTCCACCTCAGGGATTCTGATGTAGTCAGTATGGGGTAAGAGCTGACCAGCCTGAGATTTTTTAAAATTTCCTAGATGATTCTGACATGCAGCAAAATTTGAGAATTACTGTTCACTCTTCTCTCATTTCCTTCAAGTGCCTCTTCTCAGGCCTGGTCATTTTTTTCTAGAGGTGGGTTCTTAGGCCCGTGGCTCCAAAAGAAGACACTGTCCCTCCCTGCTCAGTGGCAGTGTGCTCAGCCTCCTGGAGGCTTTTACGTTGTGAAGACCAAAGGTAAGGAAGAGTCAACAGCTAGGTGGGAGGAGGTGGACAGAGCTCCCCTCCCCACGGTGTGGCCTTAGGGTAAGCTGCCTTGGGCCAGCCACTTAAATCTCTGTGAAAGGGGAACAACAAGATCTGTCCAGTCTGCCTGTGGAGTCACAGTGCCTTGGGGATGATGAAAGGTCAATGTGGAAGTGTTTTTAAAATAGTAGGGTTTTAATGTGTATAGAAGCCAAGGTGACTTCCTGTTCAGTAGTCTCAGGATACTTATTTCCTAAGGCTGATTCCCAAATCTAAGCGCGAATTTTAAGCGCAATTTTATCTTAGCATTCAAAAGGATGAAAATGCCCGTCTAACATGTATCCATCCATGCAGATGTGGTTCAAGTTACACCTCACTGTTACCATCAGTTACCAGAAAGCAGTGTTCTTCTGTGACTTGAGGATATTTTGATTAGCACCAAATACTATGTGAGTGTGCAATAAACATTAGCCAAGGAAGCCTCATTTAAAATGGTACCATGGAGGCCACACCATGCCACTATTGATAGAAGTCCTCGTCACTTACCCACATGACCAACTTTTTACATTTTAAGGAAAAGTGCATTTTCATTTAGCCATTCTGCCGATCTGCAAACTGAAAGTCCAAGAGCCTTGGTTCTGTGTTTTACCAAAGAGAACTGTTTTACTAAGAAGCATAGTCCATTAAAAGTCACCCTAAATGCTAAACCCCACAAGTTAAGAATGGCTACAACTCTGCTGCCTTTATCTAGTCCAAGCACTGGACAGCAAGAGAATATAGAAAGACCCCTTTAGCCAAACCTGTTCCCCCCAATCTATCCTTAGAAATTCTCTGAAGTTCTTATTCTGGCAGGCTTTTTGTTTGTCCTATTTTTTCAGTAGATACCAGTGCCCTTTCAAGGAGCAACAAGGAGGCCCTGGCACTGACCTTAGTGTGAACTAGAAGTTGAATGACATAAAGGGAGGATTTGGAGATTTCATAAATCAATTTAAAAAGATTTGGGGGAGCCTCCCTGGTGGCGCAGTGGGTTAAGCAATGCACTATGGAGCAAACCGCAGCCACTGCAGCACGAGTTCGATCCCTGCTGCTGGCCAGGGAGGGGACCCACATGGTGAGGCAGACCTCTCCTGCTGTGCCCGCTGCTCCCCTCAGCAGTGTGTTTCAGTCAGTCTGCCTGTTCTGCTCCCCACTCTGGTGATTCCTCTCACCTCCCGCAACTCTGGCTTGTACCCCAGCTCTTGTATGCATAAATAAATAAATCTTTAAAAAGAAAAGATTTGGGGGACTCACATAGGATTTTTTTTTTCATTTTTAGTGGCAACATCAACTAACAACAGTAATTATCAATTTATAATAAAATGGACAGCTGGGGAAATCATGAAGAACACTGTATCAGAATACAGTGGGTTCTTTTTTTTTTTTCCTAATCAAGAAAGGCCAGTTGTAAACTTAAAATTATGATGATATATATAAATAAGTATATCATATGGCCCCTATTTTTCCTGTGTCTCTGTATACGTGAGCCACTATTCTAGAAAGCTAGATGGTTCTGAAATAAATTGAGAGTGATTCGGTGACCTGGAGATGGGTGGGGGCTAAAGAAGAATCCATATTCTAAAAAAGGAGAAAGAATAGAGGAAAGAGCACAGCAGTAAGCTTGCCTAGGATTACTGCCACTACAGATAGCAGATTCCTGTTCTGTTGGATGCAAAAGAACTTCATCCCCTGGTAATAAAGGTGGGAGGGCCACACATTATACCTGACCTGAAGGAAGAGAGCTTCAGTGGCAAAGCATCCTGGTGTGACTTTTCTTTTTCTTTCATTTGTACCCTCTCTGTCTCCTCTGACTCCCTCCCTAGAAGGAAGGGGGGAACAGCATTTACAGCCAGAACATGAACTAGAATGTAACCAACACACTAGAAGAGAACAAAAACAGCCCTTTCACAGTGAAACTAATCTCCCCCCAAACAAGCCCCACCCCCCTTTCACCTCCCACCACTGTCAAAGTAAGGGCATGAACCACAGATGTTATGAACACTTTCTGTTAAGGGTTAGATCTATTTGTCAGAGAACCTGTTCATAGAACCTGCCCAAGACCATGCAAGCGGGCGAGACCCAGGGCCATAGCCCACCTCGGATGGCAAGGCCCGCCCTTAGCCAGCTGCCACCCGTGTTTCCACCGGCTTTGCTCTGAAATGATGCAGTATGTTGCATGAGGCAACTAAGACAATTTCCGGTGCATCCTCTTTCCTCCTTTGCTGTTATCAGACAGGTCTCCCTTGTTCCTGGACGTTGATTACAAAACAAACAAAATCCCTGTTAGGTGTGCCGGGTGATCCTCTGCCCTCTCTTCTTGCTTAGTGTGGGCCGGGTTTGAGCCGTAGCCCTGGCCTGTGAGGACCCAGTTTCTCCCAGGTATCCTGCAACGGGCATTGGGCCAGCAGTCGGGGGTGTAGCTTCTCCTGGGGCTTCCCCAGACTCTTGGGGAAAATGCCGCTGCAGGCGACTGTGAGGTGGGCCCAAGCCCAGGGGTCCACCCCCGGCTCTCTGTGACTCAGAGCTGCCTGAGGCATTCCGGGAAGTGTGGGGACCAGGGTTCTCCCCGCAGCCGCACACAGGGTGTCGGGTTCCCCATGTCGAAAAGGGGATCAGAAACTGTCGGGCAGAGTGGCCGGAAAGGAAGCATCGGGTTTCTTTTGAGAGGAGTCAGCAGGAACACAGCCTTGAAACTGTTCACAGCTGAATACACCGTGCAGCCCAGATAGAGGGGTCCAGTGGCACCCAACTGCCAGAGTTAAAGGTTTTTTGGTCTCTCTGGCTAAAAGGGAGGCCTCTCGAGGTAGAGGGGCAAGGCTGGGAATGGGAATTGGAAGGGAGCGGGGAGACCAAGGAGTGGGTGATAGGGGCGACCCCTGCCATCTCCGTGCAGTGCATTCGGCTAGAACCCCATGCTACTCCCTGACCCCAGACACGCAGCTTGTGCAGGGTCTGACCTGCGCCCAGTCCAGCAAGTGACAGCGGAGCAGGCTGAGGGCGCCCGCTCCTGACAAAGAGGCTTTGAGGGAAACAGTGAAGAGAGGGCTCAGCTGAAGAAGAGCCCCCGCCCACCTCCCCTTCGCAGCCTGGCCTTCCAGGGCGCTTTCGCCATCAGATGCCTTTGTTTTCCTCCTTGGCCTCTCAGCACTGTGGTGGGAGGCTGTGCTGGGAGAGGGTCGGGCAGAGCTGTGGGGGTGTAAACAAGGACGGATGTGGAATGGAGGAGCAGCCGGTGGCCGCGTGGATGGCACAGAGAAGACATCCAAGACAAACCCAGGAGGAACACAGGTTGGCCAGAATGAGCAAAGGTGCCATGATGAGGAACGGGGTGAAAAGCTCAACCACTGGGGAAGGCTAGTTCATAAACAAAATTTCTTGACTCTAAATAAAAGCGTAAGCTAGTGCAGGATTGTCACTGTGGGTCAGGCACTTGAAATTCTCTTTGGTTTATCTCTGCAAGATAAATACAGGTTTCTTTTTTACCCCATGCTGGAAACAAGGAGACTAGAGTTAAGATTTCAGTCTCTAATCTCAGCTTCCTATAGCCAGTGCCCCTCCTTGCCTTTGCTGAAGTTAATTTATATGAATCAGTAACCTCCACCCCTTTTATTTCTTATGTAGAATTCCTTCACTCTCAACCAGAAAAATCCTGACTAATAGTACACTCTTTGACCTAGTCATTTTACTTCCGAAAATCTATCCCAAGAAATAGTGTAGCATAGTAAGAGAGCCATATACCTCAAAATATTGACTGTGACCTTATATATTAGAAAATTATGAACAATTCAAATGTTCAGTAATGAGGGGAAGTAGGTCATAACGTTAAATGAGAGAGCCAAACACAACATTACATATGCAATATGATCACTATTATGTGGAAAATATACATAGAAATATGCATCAAAAAGAACATCTTTGGTGGTAGGATTAACTCACATATTTTTTCTTTCTAAAACACAATTTATCTATAATGAGGTTAAGCTTGTATTCCTAATTAGAACATTTACCTCAAAAACTGTACGTATATATTTACACACATGGACACATGCATTTTAAATCACTGAACAGAAAGTTACAATAAATATATTGTAGTTATCAGGGGAACAGTTTCTAATCATGAAGATTGAGATGTGCAAGCTGAACTTGACATGTTCACGTCTGGCCCAAGGTTATTGATGATTGATGACCATATTTTGTATCTCAACCCAGGCACTTGATGATGGTATTCAGTTAGGGTCAGAAAATACCTAACAGTGAAGTGGCCTTTCATTTGAGACTTAATCCTATTCTATAGGGAGGGAGGAAGAGACAATCCAGAAAGCCTCATGTCTACATGCTGTGTGTTCCTAGAGATGCTTATAGGACAGCAGAAAATATATATTAATTAACAAAAGCAGATTTCTCCTGGTTGAGAAACATCCAGTGTTGTGTGAGGACCTGGTAAGATGAAAAATCCAGCAGTATCCTTCAATAATCTAACACCTAATATAGTAGGAATACACAAACTATGATGAGAACCTAAATGTCGTAGAGGGCAAAACATTTGTTCCAGGACTGAAATCTATTGATAGGACTCTCTGGATAGTGAGTTGGTGGAATTTACCAAATTATACATGGAGCTGTGTCAGAGATTAATGATGTCTTGGGTTCCAGTTCCGTTTTGTGGAATCTTCCCCTGACTGAGGAGAACCTCTGCTGATCTCACCTCTCTTGCTGATCTCACCACGTGCGGACTTTTTGTTCTTTTCCCTCCCCTGCCTATTGAAAGATGTATTCCTTTCACTGGGAATAGGTTGGGAGGCACCACTAAATTAAGGATCTTTGTGTATTTACTGCCTTCCACTAACAAGACTCTAGTCTCCCCAACCTCATCACTCTGTTTTCCAATCACTGGAATAAATTATGGTGGGGGTTAGAAGAAACAGTAGGATCACTCAGGCTTCTTTCAAGACTTTTACTTAAAGACCAACTAGGATGTCTGAACACTAGGGCAAGGTTTGGGTTTCTGCAAAGACTTGGTTAAATAAGGAAACAGGGAGCATAATGTTCAAGTTTGCATTGGTGCCTAGGTGGAAGGTAGGAACGGTCTTGCTCGGTATCCCGCAACTAGTGGAATGCAAAGATATGTTACCTCTCCCAGGGTCCACAATGTGCAGCAATTTCTTAATAACTTCCATCAAAATCAAAGGCAGCAGAGGTATCATTAAAATTATAATGGCTGGATAAAAACATTTCTGTTCACTTTGCCTAAAATCCAAACACCAAACACTTGCATTTGTACTACACTTGGATTCACAAAACAGAAGAACTTTCTGAATCTATCCTTACAGAAAAACAAAAACAAAAACAAGAAAACCTCTAGTGACCATTTAATAAAAAGTATGTGATGAAATCCAGAAGGTACTTTTATCTCTAACACCCATACCAGAAGATTAATCTCCGTGGTCGCTGCTTGTTCTCGCTGGGGATACGTTTAAGCCCCACGTTGGAATCTCCTCTAGTCAGAACATCTGTTCCACAGTTGTTAAAGTTTGTTTGGTATTGCCCAAAAGAAGGCAGAAGAAGGGAAGAATTTTTAACAATGAGTCCCAGGATAGACTAGATCTGCAGTGTTGCTTATTTTGAAATGGCATTTTTTGAGCGCAATCTGACCTGCATGTAAAAAGAAAAAAAGGGGGGGGAGGCGGTCACTGGACCAACAAATGGATGTCCATCCAGTACTGGAATGTAGTTCAGCTTGTTTTCACTGCTTCTCAAATGTTTTTTCCAGAAATACGTGCTCATTGAATTATTACATTCCATACTATCTGAGCTTAACTTTTGAATTTTTGCACAGAAATTTGACTGTTTAACACAAAACAATCATAAGTGTGGCTGATTCTGCAGTATTCAATGACGAGTATGCAAGAGTAAAAACGCTGTAAGTGTCTTAGAAAGTCCAAGTAGAGTACCTAATAATCTGTATCATTTGGAAATGTGCTGCCATAGCCAAGAAAAGAGGGAGCTATCACTTTAGATGCTGTAAAACTGGGTTAAATTAGTTCATCAGTAGTTGATCTCATTTTAGTAAGTAATGTGAGAGTCAAGAAAAATCAAGTGTGACCTGCATTTGCACAGAGTAACAGTTGTATTTAAGGTAAAATTCACAGTATGAGATTCTATTTTTATAAAGATTACAATACAACCACTCAGTCAGTAGCGCTATCTTTAAGTTATTCTTTTTTTTTTTTTAAAGATTTATTTATTTATGCGTACAAGCACTGGGGTACAGGCCAGAGGTGTGGGGGGGGGGGTGAGAGGACTCACCACAGAGAGCAGGGAGCAGAACAGGCAGATCAAAAGAAGTACACTGCTGAGGGGAGCAGCGGGCACAGCAGGAGAGGTCTGCTGCGCCATGTGGGGTCCCTCCCTGGCCAGCAGCAGGGATCGAACTCGTGCTGCAGTGGCTGCGATTTGCTCCGTAGTGCGTTGCTTAACCCACTGCGCCACCGCCACCGGGGAGGCCCCTAAGTTATTCTTATTCTAAATAGTGAGAGTCCTTACTCAGTTCCAGTGGAAATAATTTATATAGTTCCTAGATTTTACTCAGTGAAAGCCACTGAGACTTAGCATTTGAAAACTTTGTAGTAGAAAACAGCTGGGTTTAGTTTCAAAGCTCCAAAATTAAATCAAATGAGGGAAAGACCCTAATCCCTCAGACCATCTGTTCAAAGAACAGTGAAAAAATGATGACACGGTCTTCAGCTGGGGAACAACATTAAAATCTATAAGTCTCTTCTTTCCTGTTTACTGGTTCTACTGTTCCTCACGTCATTGTGAGGTCCAGAATGCAAATATTTGTATCCTCAGAGAACAGAAAAAGAAATTGAGGCTTCTTTTTCACTCACACTAAATGCCTTTGGCAAAGGCAATACTTCAACAGTTCTAACTGATTTTTTCTACCAGTTTGCATTCCACTTTTCCTTCCTTTCTCTTTCCCTCTCTTCTCTTCTACACTAATCAGGATATATCTCACAATGCCAGAAATTACTGACTTGCTCACACACCCACAACAGCTAAAACTCTAAGAGCTATTCAGACTAATCTAGAGAAGCTGGGTTAATGCCAAACCTTCCTAGCTGCTGTATTTCTTTTCTGTGGCTATTGAAAATGGAAAACTTCATCTATCACATAAAACAGTACATTCTGTCTCAGTGCTGATCATTTATCGCCATAGAACTGAGTCCGCAGGTGCTGTTCTGTAGGCATTTTGTGATGCCCAAACAATACACACACAAGACCTGGTTGGCCCAGAGGAAAAGGTTCCAGAGCAAACCTAAGGGCAACAGCTCTCAGCAAGGAGGATTCAGTGAGGATGGGAAGGAGCATGGCTGGGTGAGTGGGCAACGCTCAGACAAAAAGAAGGTTGGCTGATTTAAGCAGCAGTGGTTTTCAAACATTTTTGGTAAGCATGAAGTCTTTTGTTTAAATAAAGTTCACCCAAAGCATAAAACAAATGGCACTGAAAAAAAGCAGAGCGGGGGCCTCCCTGGTGGCGCAGTGGGTTAAGCAACACACTATGAAGCAAAGCAAACCGCAGCCACCACAGCACGAGTTCGACCCCTGCTGCAGGCCAAGGGAGGAGTCCCACATGGCGCAGCAGACCTCTCCTGCCTCCCCCGCTGCTGCCCTCAGCAGTGTGTTTCAGTCAGTCTGCCTGTTCTGCTCCCCACTCTGTCTCTGGTGGATCCTGTCACCTCCCGCTACTCTGGCCTGTACCCCAGCTCTTGTATGCATAAATAAATAAATCTTTAAAAAAAAAAAAAAAAGCAGAGTGTTCTGGTTTAAGCAGAGTGCGGAACTCCAAAGTCCTCCCTCTAGCCCACTCTAGAGACTCCTGTGATGGGAAAAGCAGAGCACAGAGTTAAGATTGTTTGTACTTAAATATCCCTCAGAATAAGCAGGCAAGTCCAATATCTTAGGACTGAGGTATGGGCCCCCAAGCAACTATTTCAAGAAGAGCCCGATGGAGACCTCTCCAATGCTGAGGTTGCAGAGAAAAGCAGTAGCTAGTCAGGGGTGACTCTTTCCTGGAAACCTAATTATTTATCTTCAAAGCTGAGAATGTAGCGGAAGCAGGACAGTGGGTGTGAAAATAGAAGGTTTAGGTTCCTAGGGAACTGACTGAGGGTTGTTAGGTTGTCATGGGCTGTATTCAGTTAGTTTATCCAGTCCTAAAATAACAGCTCTGTGTAGAGAATATTATTCTCAAACACATATCAGCTGGGAAATTAATCACACTTGCATCCTAGAGAGTAGTAAGGAAAGGCGACAGATACTGTGTTACCAGTTCTGTGTCCTTGGGAAACCTCAGTACTGTCCACACTGTATAGTGGGTGTGATAATTAGCTGCTTCCTCTAACAGAGTTGAGGAGAACAAATGAGATGATTTGGAGAAGCATTTTGTAAGGCACCATCTAAGTACCTTTCTTCTCCCAACCCTTCCCCATTCTTGGCAGGTTCTTTGTTCTGCAGTTAACTTGGACTTCACTTTTGCAAACCAAAGTATTTCTTTCTCACTCTCTGTTGATATCTTTCTCGTTCTTACCATGGCAGCAAGTGGCCAGGGCAGCCCGCTACCTTTTGTACAACCTCCAACCAAAGTGCTCTCTCGCCCCAAGCAGTAGATTCCAGGATGCACAGCCTAAGGCCCCCAAGACTGCTTTACCCTTAGCTCCAAGGGGTGACCATAAAGACTCTGGGCCCAGCTAATAACTTAAAGTGGACTTCAAGGGTTATGGGCATCTGGGAAGCTGGGCCTCTGTGGAGTCGTCACAGGTGGGGTTTTGTCTTCTCTTTGGTAAAATCAGAACCTAATTTGACAAGTTCATCTAAGAACAATCTTTTTTCTTAGAACTGAGTTCTGGGGGAAAGAGATTGTAAAGTCTTTTTTGTGAAGTCTTTTTTTTAAAAATAGTTTTTTCTAGGAACTCATAATTGGGTCAGGGTCTCACTTGGGACAGCAAGTCACACGTGACAAAGTTGTTTGATGAAAACAAAATCAGAGTAAAAAGAATTGGAATAATTTAGCAAATAGGTGTGCTGTTACAAGTTGAAAATATTTTATCCTTTTCCCCAAAGGTAAATATTATATATGCTTATTATACAGAAAACAAGCAAAGGATGCGGAAGTATCCATCCAGAGAAATTTATAAAGCAATGCTATTCCTCCTGACTTTTTCTTATACATACAGTTGACAAAGGGAATTATACTCGACATGCTACTTTATAAACATTTTAATTTAATGTTGGACATCTTTCTGCGCCAGAAAATGCATGTCAGCATTTTAACCAGCTGTATAATAAAAGAAATTGTCCCAAGCTGTGAGTTAGTCCTATGAATCCTTCTCTCCTAAAGGCACCATCATCTGAGCCTCTTCTTTCCTCTCAGGGATCCCTGATGCTGTGAGATTTTGAAAAATACTCTGACCTGTTATTTCTGGCCAACACCCACCAACAGCCAAAAAACCCCAGTAAGCCAGCTGCATCTCCTCAGGCAAATTACTTTATCCTCCAGAGCCCCAGGTTCTCCATGTGTTAAAGGAAAGATTGGATAATGATTCTTTCAATTCTAGAGTGATGCTTAGCTTCTAGTTAATGGATCTGTGATCTCCTTAACACAGGATGCTCCTGGCACAAGTGAAAGGGGTTGCCATGGGGCGCCCCAGCTGTGCACCTGCACCATGTACTTATAAGCCCTGTGCAAGCTCTAGTGGTAGTGGATGGTTGAAGCTGGCAGGGCTAGGGGAGGCCACAGGGTATGTGGGAGGGTTAAGAAACAGCTCTTCTGATTTCCTTCCAATGTAGCAGTGGGTGATGTCTACAAGGAGGTGCCAGGAGATATCAGATTCACAGCTATTAGTGAATACAACCATTGGTGCATGTAGCCCTTCCTAAGCACAGGTGTCTAAACTGCAGGATAATCATAGTATTTGTCCCCCTTTTTAAAATCCTTGTTGCATACATTATATCATCTAACTCTCATTCCAGTTTTTTTTTTAAAGATTTATTTATCCATACACGAGCTGGGGTACAGGCCAGAGTCCAGGACGGTGAGAAGATTCACCAGAGACAGAGCGGGGAGCAGAACAAACAGACTGACTGCAACACACTGCTGAGAGGAGCAGTAGGTGAGGTAGGAGAGGTCTGCCTGCACCATGTGGGTCCCCTCCCTGGCTGGCAGCAGGGATCGAACTCATGCTGCAATGGCTGCGGTTTGCTTCACAGTGCGTTGCTTAACCCACTGCGCCACCAGGGAGGCCCTCATTCCAGTTTTTTATATGAAGAAATTAAGGTTCAGAGTGTGATGAATTACATAAGACCAGATGATGATTATTTGCAGAATGAAGATTCAGCCCTAAGTTCCACTAGCGGATTCCTCTCGGGCCTCCACATTGAATACAGGTACATGATGGATGTACATACATGTGCAAAATATTCATGCAGAACACGCCCTTCCATCCTCACGCCTCCACACACAGTATTGCCTCCAAGACAGTATTGCCCATCCCTGGACCCATCCACTTACTCAACACAGATTTATAAGCATTGTGCTAGGGACAAAGAGCTGAACCAGGAGACACAGCTCCTCATCTCAGAGTTTGCCCAGGGTCACCTAGAGTACAGTGTGAGGCAGGGATGAGAGGGGGACATCCAGTGTGAGAAGAGCTGGGTTGGGATAGTTCAGGGCAGAATGGAACGCACAGGAGTTAGCTAACCCATCCATCTTCAGAGGGCTGGGGGGGGGGGGGGAAAGAGGGCTCGGGGGAAGGTGCGTGGAGGATGAGACATCTAGGCTGGGTTGTAGATGGCAGGTGGAGGTGGAGCTAAAAAGAAGGGGAATGTCCTTCACAGAAAGGGGAGTGTGTACAAATGCTTGGAGGCAAAAAGAGCACGATACTTTGGGACAACTACAAGGAGGATAGTGTGGTAGGGGAAATGCCAAGCGACCGTGTCCGGTGAGGCTACAGGAGAGGCAGATGTCTGAGTGTGGCAGGCTGGTAACCCTTCTTGGTATTTATGGTTTGTCTTGAGGCACTGGACAGTCACTGAAGGGAAGGGCTTAGTGGCATTGTTGACAAGTTCTTATAAAAAGATCCTCCAGGGCCTCCCTGGTGGCGCAGTGGGTTAAGCAACGCACTATGAAGCAAACCGCAGCCACTGCAGCACGAGTTCGATCCCTGCTGCCGGCCAGGCGGG
>JAGFMF010011454.1:298119-316763 GCA_019455555.1 Galemys pyrenaicus | reverse complement strand
TGATCTGCCTGTTCTGCTCCCCGCTCTCTGTGGTGAATCCTCTCACCCCCCCACACCTCCGGTCTGTACCCCAGTGCTTGTATGCATAAATAAATAAATATTAAAAAAAAAAAAAAGATCCTCCATTTGTCCATCGTGATAATCTATAGCTGGTTTCTGATCCTACTTTAAGATAATTCTCTGCCTATGGTTTCTGTAAAATTACAATGTTCAACTTCAGGGTAATTTTCCAGTTGAAGTGGCCACCTCCATTTCGCCTGCTTTAGCTGCTCTTCCTGGGCCACTGTGGTTTGTGCCAGGTTGGTACAGATGACCAGAGTTGTGTGATCAAGATGCCACAGAAACACCAACGTGTGGGCCAGACAGATCGGAACTGTCTCCCGCCCCTAGCTTCAGCTCTAGTCCAGAGTTGAGACTCCACCTGACCATATGGACTGATCAGTCTACATCCCACTGGGAGACAAGTTTAAAGTATAATTAGAACATGTAGACTTGCAAGTTCTACCATCTCATAAACAAAAGGAAGCAGTATTGCTATTTCAGTATGTTATAAATAATAGAAATTGCCAATGAAAATGATGCCTGACTCAAGCAGCATAGTCTATAAACACCAGATCCGTTGATCCGTATTTATACAATAAGAGACTTACAGAAACTTGTGAAAAGGGAAAGATTCTATATAAAGAGTATTTTAATAAAAAGTATATATATTCACTTGTATATGCACAGAATATCTATGGAAAGATTTCCAAGAAAATTAACAGTAGGTGCTTCTGGGGCGAGGAACAGGGAGGCCAGGGACAGGGACAGGAGGGAGATTTTTTTTTTTAATGCTCACTACTCTTTTTACCTTTTGAATCACAGGACTATGGTATCTGATTTTAAAAATAAAATTTAAATTTAAAAAATCTATCAACAGAGATTAAAAAGTGAGATTGAGCTATAATTACAAAAATGGACTGTTTCCCAGTATGGACTGTTATTTTAAGCAGCATATTTTAGGACCTACATATTTCCAGCTTTATATCTGTGGGGAAAAATAGAGAAAATCATTTGATGTGTGTAGTTTTTAGTATGTACACAGAGAAAGGTCTTTGTGCTATTCAAGACAATAACCATTCACCACAAGTACCTATGTAAACATTTACAGTAACTGAAAGTTAGAATTAAGTTCCCCGGTAGCACTAGCTACATCAAGAGTTTAAGTCATATAAGGCTTTTTAGCCGCCATATTGGACTGTTCAGATGGAGCAAATTTCCTCCTTTGATGAAAGTTCTGCCAGACAGAACTGGTCTAGATGAAAACAGTCTAGACTATTAACTGACAAATGAAGATGTAATGATGTGGAAAGGGATTCTATATTTAATGAATGTTTGTATTGTTTAAATTTTTCTTTACAATTACTTTTTTAAAAAGATTTATTTATTTATGCATACAACAGCTGGGTAGTGTAGGCCAGAAGTGCAGGGGGTGAGAGGATTCACCAGAGACAGAGTGGGGAGCGAAACAGGTGGATCTACTGAAATACGCTATTGAGAGGAGCAGTGGGCAAGACAGTGGGCACCATGTGGGTCCCCTCCCTGGCCAGGGATTGAACTCATGCTGCAGTGGCTTTGGATAGCTTCACAGTGCTTAGACTTAACCCCTTGCACCACTAGGGAGGCCCTACAATTACTTTTATAATTTTACAAGAGGGTGTCTTGAACCTGTGTGGCTGGTATTTCTACCGCATTAAAATCACATCTGTGTTTTTTCATGAGGCCTGTCATTTCCACCCAAAAGCCAAGGGATGACAGAGTATTGCCAGTGGAGCTAGACTGGTGAACACAGTTTTGGGAGGTCTCCTCAAGTAGCAGCTGACCATCACCCCAGTACTGCTCCCTTCTGGGCCTTTCGGTCAGTTTGAGTTCTTACCATCATGGGAAGAAACAGAGACTGAAATATTTCCAGTTCGTGGAGTTCTGGAATCTGGTAGGGGCAGAGTGAGCACAAGACCGGGAGGCCCATCTCCAAGGAACCCAAGGACTCCTAGAAGCTGGGGCTTAGGGACATTACTGCTCTGATGTGGGGACAGCCATCTTGCTGGAATGGGAGCGTAACAGGCAAGCTCAGGCTGGCACCTGGAAGTAGATTTGACAAGAGCAATGAATCCGTGATCTGCCTTGTGGTTTTTCAAATTGGAGGAATGACAAAGATGAAGAGAAAGCTGGGAGAAAAAGAGACAGGATGGAATAGAAACATGACCAGGAGGCAGGTAGGAAGTAACATTACAATTTTTTCCCCTCAAATAAAACTTAGATTTGAAATATTAAACAATAAGACAGAGAAAAATGAAATTTCCTAGCATTATAAATAGATCAAATAAACTGAAACTCTGGGTTTTAGCTGTTCAGGATACTGCATTTTTCCTCCACCTGGAGGAAGCTTATTTCTAAACTTCTGTCCAATTTTTTACCTCAAACAAAATAGCAGAAAGGACACAGTAGCTTTAAACGTGACTCACAACCTTCCTGCCTTCATCAATCTTGAATTTAAACTGGCACATTTGTCTTTATCACTGTTTCTTCCCTGGAAGACTTAGAGTGGTCAATTAATAAACCATTTGTTCCTTTAAACCTAGTACAGGGAAGTAGGTCCTCTAGTCAAACCTCATCCTTGTTGTCTTTGTTCTTCTTTGAGAATGTTGATCCTGCCATATAGTTTAAGACCTCCATGCCTTTCCTATGTTGTTCCCTCTGTCTGGACTATATTCCCTTCCCTAGCTTAGACTCTAGTCTTATATGATCCCACTCTGCCAACTCATAATCAGTGTCTTTCACTTCCTTTTGTGGTTTGTGTAAGGATCAACTGAGGTGATCTCCTACTTGGGACTGAGTCACACAGGGACAGATAATGCCTGTTTTTCCCTGTGTCCCACTCCATGCATGGTACATGGTAAGTAAATGTTGATGTCCCCTCTGCCTCCTTTCCCATAATCACCACTCTGTTCCCTTCGTTCACATTTAACATCTATTGAACCAACCATGCATTGTGGAGAAAGAAGATTCCATAGGTTGAATAATGGTTCCCCCAGGAGCCCCATGTCCTTATTCCTAGAATTTGTGAATGTTGCCCTATGTGGCAAGAGACATTGCAGATGTGATCAAATACAGCATGTTGAGATGAGGAGACAATCTTGGATCATGTGGTATAATTATAGGGGCAGGAGATCAGAGAGGAGAAGGCCATGTGGGGATGGAAGTAGAAGAATCAATGGTGATGTGATGAGGGTCTATGAGCCAAGAAATAAGATGGCCTCTAGAAGCTGGAAAAACTTTCAGGAAGCGCTTCCAGAAAGGAACTAGTCCTACAGACACCAATCACACAGGTGAATGATGACAGAGCTGGTCTTTAAGTAATTCATTTTCTTTCTATTCAAGGGAGTTGACCACAGTCATGATATCAGATGACAGTGGTTGGAGGTGAGAGGTAATGATGATGTATTGAGAGTCCATATCTGACTCAACCTCTGCAGAGTGTAGTGTGGATTCCTTGATCTGTACTCTTTCTAGAGCTTATGAGTCTATTAATACAGTCAAGATTGAGCCAGAGCTATCCCTTTTAGTCAACTGTCAACATGTGATTGTGGAGCAAAGAGATAGACATATGTAAAATGTAATAGGGCTGTTAAAATCTAGCTTTATGTTGTTCCAAAAGTGATGGCAACAGGCTCATTTTTCAGATTTACACTCTCCTGAAATACAGATGGAAACTAGAGGGTTGGATGACTGTCACTATGACATTTTACCACAACCCAATTTTTATCTATTTAGTTTTGCTTTTAGGTTATTTTCTTTTTCTGATGACTAAAGAAATATAAACTCAAGAAAGTTTGCCACAGTCTCACACACTCAACAGATAGATTTTTAAACTAGCATTTTAATGCATTCAACCAAAGAAAACTAACTATATGTGTATATGTAAGAGAATTCTTTAAAAAAGAAGCCCCTAGGGGTTGATGGGGTATTTGTGCTAGGCACTCTCAACTTCCACATCTGTAGCATGACTCAGGAACCACATTCTGAGTAATGAGACTGAAAAAGTATAAGATTTCCAGTCACCAAGGAAATAATAACTGTAGCTAACACTATGGAAGATTTACTCTATTTCAGAGAGTGCACTCCTTTAACCCTCATAGCAAGCCCTTATGCAACAGGTACTATTATGATCAAAACCCCCACTTAATAGATGAGCAAAGTGAGTTTTGTTTTTTTTAAAGATTTATTTATTTATGCATACAAGAGCTGGGGTACAGGCCAGAGGTGTGGGGGGGTGAGAGGATTCACCACAGAGAGCGGGGAGCAGAACAGGCAGATCAACAGAAGCACACTGCTGAGGGGAGCAGCTGGCGAGGCAGGAGAGGTCTGCTGCGCCATGTGGGTCACCTCCCCAGCAGACTGCAGGGATCAAACTCGTGCTGCAGTGGCTGCGGTTTGTTTCATAGTGCGTTGCTTGACCCACTGCCCCCAAAGTGAGTTTCTGTATCACAAAAACTAGCATGTGGTCAAGCTGGGATTTGAACCCATGCAGACCATCAGAAGAACAGGACATGATAATCTCCCTTCTTGTGAGAAAGATTAACTGACCTCATCTATTAAGGCAGGAAAGTTAACCAACACACTTTATCAAGACTTTTCTTTTAAAATTATGATTGGGACAAAAGAGCCTTATGAAAAATGCAACAAAGCAAGATACTCCATTCCTATACCAATTTTAAAGATATTTTTTCAATTTAAGTAGTAAAAATACATGTTCACTGTTAAAAATTTGGGCAATATAAAAGTATAACAACAACAATTAAAATCATGTGTTTTCATTTGGCAGTTCTTGCTATGGGATAAATCAGTGTTTCTCAAAGTGAGATCTCTAGACCAAGATTTCAGAATAACCTGGAGCACATCTTAAACATAGGAGCTTCTGGGCTCCACCTCAGACCTACAAGAGCAGAATCTCTGAAGGACTGAGCTGAGAATACTGACACACAGCCACACTCTGTGGTTTGCAGGCCTATAAACTGTAGAGCTCCTTTAGTAAAATCATGCATTCTCCACAGTCCCAGATACCACAGGACCCATGCAAATCCCATTTGAATCTTTTATTAGGTGCACATTTTGTTTCCAGTGTCCCAAATGGAATTCAAGGAGTATTTCTAGTAATGCCCTGAATTTAACTAAGAATTTTGAAATTTAATGTTAAGAGTAAAAATTGCATTTTTAATCAATCTTATGGCCAGTAAAGTTCGAGTTTCACTGCCCCAGGCTTTAAGAGAGAGATCTAGAATTTCTCAGACCCACAATTTAAAACCAAATTGTCTCTAGGGAGAGTAAGGAAAGGGGAACTGAGGAAACCAGGCCCCACTTGAAAGCCAAGCTTGGACGAGGGAAAAGGGATTAGTTGACATTATATATCCTTGAGCGGCAGGTGTACCCAGGACCCAACAGTTTTAATGCAGCCCCTGAGGGTCCTCAGGCAGGGTCTGTGTCTGTGGCTCTGAGCCTGATTCAGAGTCCTGAATCTAGCATGGCTTTTCCAGAAATAAAATGGCTCCTCTCCACTCACACCAAGCCCATGTTCTAGCTATTAGCCAAACAAAGGATTTTCCAAATATGGACCCAAAAAACATGTGCACTTTGAAGGCCACAATGAAGCTTAAATAGCTAAAACTTATTAAAAAGAAAGCCAACAATTGACGCCAAAAGCGTGAGCTTTTAAAGAGCAGAACAGCAAGACAAAAACCAGAAAGAGGAACAAAAATATGCATTGTAGTAGGGGAGGGACCAGCAGGGAGGTGCAGATTTATATGGAAGAGTTGACATCATTGTTTCCCACTAATACTCAGCATGCAGGAAACAGATGGGAAAGAAGTGGTGGAAGGGGCTACTTATGGTAACAGGGCATGCTCTCTGCTTAGAATCCTGCCATTTGGAACCTAAATGTTGTACTACTTTGAAAAGCTGGGGATGGGAACTCCATTGCTAGAAGTCTTACTAAATGCTTGGTATGGTAAATGGAACTCTGTATCACACCCTGACTTACTGCCAGTGTAGCTAGTTACAGCAGTTTGGATTTAGAGGAGACAAAGTCATGGAAGAGGAATTGAATGTCATAGAGACATAGTTTGAATCCTGCTGCTCCCATTACCTGACTGGGTTGCATTAGGCAAGGTACTAAATCTCTCTGAGTTGGTTTAAATTTATACAATGGACAAAACAGAACTTTCTATACCTAGGGGGGAGAGGTTAGGGAGGCGCATTTATGCTGCTAGATCTAATTGAGGAACATAATTAGGGTGGTTAGTTAACAACACTGTTTCAAAGTTCTATCTTTTAACCCTCATTCCCAGATCCCAGCTAGGACACAAATACAGACAAACCGACTGCCACTCTTGTCATGGTCAACCTTTCTGCTTTCTCTGAGAGTAGGTTGACTCTTCTGCCACCAAAGACAGCTGTTGTCACCCTTCTGCTCTCCCCACTCACCATCCACAACCCCGAAGCCAGTGTAAGTCACTCCACTACCTTTCCCAGATTTTATGTGGCTTCTCCCTCAGGGTGCAAGAGGGTGTGATTAATCACAAGTGCCGGGGAAAACCATGTGGTTTCCTGTCTGCACAAACCAGACACCCCCTCTCCCATATCTCAGTCATTCCTCATGGTCAGATGATTTTTGTTTTATTGATTTTTCCCATTTACAAACAACCCACTCTATGTGGGGTTCTCTTTCACTCAGCCACCCCACATGTTAACAATCCTGCTTACACGCCCTCTAGAGCCCTCTCAGTTCAGTCTTCTGTGTGCGTCTTTGAGTTGTTTTCTGTCTTACGACCCCATTAGACCCAAAGCAACCTGAGAGCATCTTTGCAAACCCAATGGTGTCTAGCATATTATAGACTCATTAAATATATTTTCATAGAATTGAAAGCCCCAAACAAGATGACTACTGTATAAAAATATGAAAAAATTCCAGGAAAGAAATATGAATAATTACACAAATTTAATCAGTTGCTTTACTCGAAGGCTATAGATATATAGTTTGCCAAAATCCAAATTTATATGTCAAACAAATTTCTGGTGTCTGTAGCAGTGAAAGCTGTTAAATGTTGCTTTGGGGAGGGGAGGCATTAACCCTCTTCCTCTGGGGAAGGCGGGAAGGAGGCTCCCCCAAGGCATTCTGGGCCAGCATCAGGCCATGGGCATGGTACCAGGGCCTGGTATACATCAGCCAAGCTTGAACTAGAACAAAGAGTGCCTGAGACTGGATCCCAGAAGCTCAGTTGGTTCTGGGGCCCCGCCAAAAATGTGGTTCCTACCAAGGAGTAACCAGTGAAGCGCTAGGAAAAGGCAGTGTTTCTGGGCTCCTGCACAAAGTCTGGGTCAGTCTCTACCAGAGTAGCTACGAACCCTCATCTAGAACTGAAGCAATCTTAGATTCCTGATATTCCAGCACATCAGCAATGTCCCATCCTGAGCTTCCTAGAAGGGCACTAACATTGGTTTCCTGAGGAGGAAATGGGGTCAATCAATCAACTGCTGTGTGTTGGCCAAGAGGTGAGGATCTACCATCAAATCTGCTGAGCCACCCAAAGACACTTGGCCTTCAATGGAATTTGTCATCAATCTGCATACCAAAGCCAGTTAGAATAACAAGTGGAGTGAAGATTAAATTGGGTGCCTCTCACTCAGCAGTGGGCAGTGGGTGTTCCAAGAGGGAAGGGAACTGTGAAAAGGGGCCTAGGAGGAAATGGTGGGGTCTGAATGGACTTGAAGGCTAGTAGGTTAAAACTGGTGTATGTGAAAGGGTCTTGCAGAAGGTAAAGCTTAATGCAAATGCTATTTCTTAGTATTGCTGTTAACAGCTAGGCTGATGGAGGAATGATACAAAGAGAGAAAAAGTTATTTTTTCTTTTTCTTCTTTTTACAAAATTATAATGTAAATGCCTAATTATGGAATATTAAAACTCTGGATATTACATTTGTGCATGAAACCATGGCCTGGGGAGTTGGGAAGACCTGGATTTAAATTTTATCTTTCCTGTCTCTGTAATCTTGATGAGTGATTTAACATCTTAGATTTCAGTTTTCTCCTTTGTAAAATGGGGATAAAAGTGTCCAATTCTTACAGATCTCTAAATTATTATTTAGTTTGTATGAAACAGCTGGCACCTGGGAAGAAATTAATAATGGAATTACTCTAACTAACACAAATAACAAGTGACCCTGAATTGGGACTCAGTAATTATTTCTGCATCTCCTTCTTAGAGAGCTCTTCTTCTTCCTTCTTCCTTTATCCCTCAACAACCTAATGTTCTCATGGGGCTTTTTTTTTTTTATTTGCTCTTAAGCAAAAATCTAGAGCCACTATCCATTCTGTTTCCTCCATGACTGCTTTGTTTTAAGCCTTAGCTTAAATTGTGTTTGAGGGTGGGAGAAATGGGGGATTACAGGGCTAGGGGCGCTATCTGGATTCCTGAAGTGTCATCAGGTATGACTTGAAGCTAGTCTTTGAGGGAAGAACATCAAGACCAGTGAAATTCAAGTGTGGCCTTGGGGCTGGGGCATAGAGAGAAATAGCACAGAAAACTCGGTGAGCTAAGCACCCAAAGGTCAAAAGCAAATTAATCTGAAGGGTGGGGATAAGTGGGAAATCAGCTTAAATTGGCTTAAATACAGGGCAAGCAATATAATAAAAGTAATATAAAACAAAAAATCATAAAAGCAAGTAGCTCACTGTTCCTGGCCCTCCAGACCAGTGTGAAGGATCCCTCTCAAGAAGCGCCTTGAGCCCAGAGGCCCAAGGGGGTGGGAAGACAGCTCAGCTGCGGCAGACTCTTTGGCAATGAGCCAGGTAGCCTCCGCATGAAGGGTCTGTCACTACTTTGTTCAATAATTAGCCACAATGTCTAGCGGAAATGAGCTGAGGGTACTTCCTAGCTCCTGACTGGGTCTCAACCCTTTTAGCCTAGTTCCGCATTCCCACCTGCTGCTGCACAGCCACACACACGGCCATAAAATCCCAGGAAATGTCCTGAGTGAGGTGATTTTCAGGAACACACAGTCCCCAGCAGGTGCTTCAAAACTATCTTGGTCAATCAACTTCTGGAGCTCTCCCCTCCCTTCCCATTCCCAAAGAAAAGATCTCCAGGTTAGCTCACCAATGCCCAATGGATTAAGGGGGAAATAAAAATTAAAAAACACTAGTTTGGTGTTCAGGAACTTATCATTTTCAACATTATCTATAGGAAATTGAGTTATTGGCTTCAAAATGCTCCCCCTTGCTTTGGGACTCAGTACTTATTCCTGGGTCCCTCCTCTCCTTCCAAGAGACCTCTTCTCCCTAGGCCCCCCAGCAATCTAATGTTCTCATCATTTTGGGTTTGTTTTTTTCTTCTCTGAGTTGGGTGAGGCTGGACCTCCAGCTCCCTCCTGCCCCAGCAGATGGTTTTGGCTCCAGGGTAGGTCTGGGCAACAAGGCAGGGGGAGTCCTCAGCAGTCCCAACCCACCAGAGTTCCTGAAGCTGGACGGCAGCTAGGTAGTTGCCAGGGGTGATGGGGAGGGGTGGAGGAAGGGTGAGGATATGCCTGTGGTCAAGGGATGCCTGACAGAGGTCTGGCAAGTGGGCAGGAGGGAGTGACAAGGTACGTGAAGTGTTAGCTTCTATTCTCTGTGTGCGCTGTTTGTCATAGCCAGAGTACATAGAGTTAGTTACAGTTCAGCTTCAAATTCTCCAGTCAGTTTGCTCCAGGTTCAAAGTCTTAATTCTCCTCTTCTGGTTCACTCCGTTTCACTCAGGGAGCCCAGAATGCAGGATGCTCCTCTAAACTCAAGTCCCTGGAGTTGTGTTCCATCTCCACAAACTCCCCCTCCAGTACGTACCTGGCTTCTCTCTAATTCTCTGTAGGTCAGGAGTGGCTAGGTCTTTCTCAGATCTTTCTGAGGACTCATCAGTTTCAGGTTGAGAGGTTGCTTTTCACAACTATACGGTGCTGGTCTGCTCCCCACTGGTTCTGGCAAATGCCCAAATTGGTCTGTCCATAAATGGGGTGACCAATCTTCCCATCCCACTTGATGACCACATCACTTACTGACTTCACGGAGCCTCATTCATTCAGTCATGGATGGTATGTGGTGATGCTTGGGCAAGTCCAGAGCGCCATGAGAGTAACAGCTACATTACAGCTTACCACATGCACGCCCTCTTTTAAGTGCTTTGCCCATATTAACTCATTAATTTATTTCAGTCCTCTTAACCTTATTTCACAAATGAGGAAATGAGACCCAGAGGGGATAAATAAGTTGCTCCAAAGAACAAGCGAAGCTGGGTATAGAGAGAGGGGGTATCTATTCTATTCTTTAAGGTTCCAGAACTCCTAATGGAAGCATCTATCAGAGGCACCTGCCATCAAAGGATCAGGGAAGGTTTCCAGAAGCAGCAGAAGTCCAAAGGATAAAGACTTAGTCAGGGAAGGTGTGATAACGATGTGCTAGATTCTGGGAAAAGAAATAACTAAGACACAGAGACTGCCCTGGTCCTGGTTCTACATTCTGTGTTAATTCTTATCTTGAACAGAAAAATATTTACTTTCCTTGCTAAGAATTTGCTTCTGTTTATGTTTGGGTATCTTCTGTATTATAGATAAAAGCTTTCACATTTTCTCCTTTAGTTAACTCTTCAGTTATGACAACTAACTTCAAAGCTGAATTTTCAACCACTGGCTTCTGAAAATTGTTTACATCCCTTAGGCTGTAAATTTCTGGAGTCTGGGGTGCATGTTTCACCTACACAGTGCCATAATCCATATTTGTTAAATAAGTGAAAGAACAGCTTACTCTCATGAGGTTTGTCACCTGAACGCCCTGCCCTGTCATAAATTTAAAAGAATTACATCTGAGAGTTCCCATTGTTTTATCTTTGTTCTTTGAAGTGCTAGGGCTATCTTACTCTCAAGTTTAAAAGTGTTTTTTATAATGGCATTTATTTATTTGTTATGAATCTTTTGTGATCCTTCAAATCAAATACACATACATATATATGTAGGCTCCAGTGAAGTCAGTAAGTATTTATATGCATACATATATATACAATTTTTTTTTTATCTATAAGAACTAGAAAAAAATCTTCAGGGATGAAGAGACTTAAGAGTTCATTAACATTCAGAGGATCATTCTGAATGGTCAAGGCTGCTTAGCCAGGGGGGAAATGGTCCATAACCATCTGCCCTGCAAACAGTGTTTCTCGTCTCTGCCCACATGGCAAAACCAGCTAGGAAGCTTATAAAATATATCCATGTCCAGGCACAAAAAGATTCTCATTTAATTGGTTTGAGAGAGATCCTGGGCATCACTTTTTTAAAAAACTTCCCAGGCAATCCAAACGTGCCCCATCTTGGAGAACCACTGGACCAGAGCTAACATGACCTTTTACCCGGGAGTGAACAAAATGACAAAGATTGTTCAGAGGGGTGAGAACGCCCTCAACCTTTAAAGTGGGTCCTGCATAGAGAAAGAATGTAGCTTTTCCCGTGACATTCTCTTATTTGTCCTTGACTCCTGGCCCCAGCATCTCCAAGCACTGTGGGAAGAATCAGAGGTCTCTGCTCAGAAGGGAGAGGTAGAAATGCCTTTGGGCACATTCTGGCCTCACAGGCTCTCACCCACAGCCTCCCAACCACAGGCAACAAAATGCTGTGGTTTTTATTACATAGCTGCAAGCAAGGGCCTTCATAGTCAGTGGTCAAAAGGAAGAAAAAGAAAACTACTATTTTCAGCATCAGCAGTGAGGCAGGGATGATCCTCTCCCTCTATTCCAGGCAGAAAGAGAAAGTTATCTGGCTCCCAGGGGAGAGCTGGGGCTGGGGGCCACTGTGCTTAAAGGGAGGTGAAAGAACCCCAGCCAAAAATCAACCTCATGCCATTCACGGGTATTCTTACCAGCCTGGAGAAAAGTGGTCAAAGAAGCAAAAGAAGAAATTGGTCCTTTACACCAGCCCTCTGTGCAGAACGATCTCTGACTTAGCATGTATGTGGATGCCCCTAGAAGCTATACAGAAGGGGTGTGTGTGTGTGTATATGTGTGTTTTCTAAGGGAAAGGACTTCTGTTTTTATCAGCTTCCTAAAGATGAAGGATGACAACTGGCCCTGAACAGTATCTGCCTTAATCTGAATAGCTATTTGTCACCTAAGCGGCCTGCCCTGTCACATTTGCCCAACTAGTGGTAGAAGGCTGGGCCACAGCAAATAACAACAGAACGACACTGTTCTTCTGCGCTGTCTCAGGGATGTAGCTTCTCCATGTCTGGATTGTCACCAGCTTTTTCCTCCACTCTAGCTTTGGACTTTTCCTCCCTGTCCAAGCACAAGACTCTCTTGGCTTTCCTAAATCTCTGTTCTTTCCTTTCTGCCCTGGTGCTCCCAGGCCTGAATCCATTTTTCGTTCTTTATTCAAGTCCATTACCATTAGCCTAGACCTCCTGATGTGAGTGTTATAAGGTCCTCCCCAGGCTTCTGGATACAGGTAACTATGCCAACTTGTCACCTGCAGGGTTCTGGGCTGCTCTTCCTAAGTGGCTGACAAAGGGCAGGGCCCAGGCCAGCTTTTATTCCCTGGGAGTAGAGTCCTGTCCTTGTCTGTTAACCAGTGTAACTTTTAGAAAGTCCATAGGAGGACATATTGTTTTAGAGAAAACCACTAGCACTGACTTTGTATATTGGTATTACACTAAAACAAAAATGAGTGACAACTACCTAAATACTTTTAAATGTGGAGGGAAAGAAATCCTAATTACTCTCACTATGTAAGCTGCTGGATATATGTGCCTAATGTTCCCATGGCACAGTAATGGGCTGGATCAGTAAGTGGGTCAGTTTCCTTTCATTTCAAAACAGAACACTATTCAGGTATGTCAGTTTTGAAAGTTTGCTGATCCTGTGCTGGGCTGTCAGCTTTCAATTTAGGGGAAAAACATCAGAAGAGTTTGTTAACCTCGACAGGGAAGTCAGGGAAGGAAGAGCAGCCTGACAGGCCAGGGCCTTGCATCCTTCATGATCAACAGCGTGACCTACCTTATACCAGTCAATTTACCTCTCTGGGCTACGTCTCTTCTCCCCCAGGGTAGGGAGCACTGGATACTGGTTTTCACCTTTTTTTCTTTAAGCAATAACCTCCCCCCCTTTTTTTCCCCAAATGAAACTTGGGGGAGGGTAGAGTGGGTAAAGGTGTGAACTCTATGGTGACTTGGAATAGTGATCATGATGTAGTGCACACAGAAGCTGAGTTTCAGTGCTATACACCCAAAATTTATATTATAGTTATAAATCAGTGTTAATGCAGTAAATAAACCTATTAGGAAGGCTTTTATATACATACGAGCTATAAGTGTTGTCAAAGAAGAGCTGCCCAAGGCCGCCTTTTAGGTGTTTTTTTACTGAATCTTGGAATTCTTGACTCATCCTATGATCTATGACATCGTAAGAATGAGGCAGGGCTGTCAAGTGCCCCATGCACTCTCACAGCTTGGAAGGGAGAGCCCAGAATGACACCCACATGGTGGCAAGTGGCATTCCTAACCTGAAGTCCCTGCAAAAACAGGTGAAGCGAAACATTTCATTCTGAACTTCTGAAGGTATGCTTAAGATGCATACTTGGAGTTCTCACACATTCAGAAAAATTCATTTCAATTGATCTTCATTTCAAATCTACCTCTCCAGATTGTTAATCCTGTTAGTCATCAAATGAACTGAGTTTTACCACAATTTTGAAAGAGGCAGTTTTGAAATCTGTGGTTCCCCCAGGTTCTGAAATGACAAGCCATTTGTCCCTAATGATACAGCAGCCTCTGAACTCTAGAACACTGCAGGTACATCACACACTGCAAATTAGTAGGCAGTGCTGGGTCTTTAAAAAAATGGAATTGGAACAAAAGCACTGTACTGTTTTTTGAGATGCACATTTGATATGAGCTAATCAAACAGTTTTTGAGATTATTTTCCTGGAGGCAGAATTATTCTGCCCGGTTCAACAGCCCTTGAGCTTCCCCCTTTGTCATACTCATCTATGTATAAACACCAGACCCATATAGTGGACTATTTTCTCTCTCACTGAAGTTTCTGAAGACAAGGCCTTTTTGTCAGGGTAAGTGCAGGACCAGTCAACCTTACAAAAGGAGTCATTTAATGCTCAATTTCCTCAACTTTCCTATGATTAAAAACTTTTAGCCTCAAACCGGTTATAGCGTTCTAAATTGTTTTCTTTTCCCTTCCCCCAGCAAATGTTTAAGTTGCAACTCCTCCGTAGGAGTCCCCCCCCCTTTTCCCCCAATCTGACCTTGAAAACACAGCCTCTTTCCTTTTCTTTTACATACCCTCAACTATTTAAAAATCGGGGCCCTCTGACCTTTTTACAACACTCTTCTTGTCTGACAGCCAAATGCTAATCTGAAAGCCAAGAGGAGGTAGAGGGTCTGGGGGTTGGGAAGGGGAGGGAGGGAGGTACTATATATTTGGCATCAGTTCAGAAATTCAGAAAATGTTTGTGCAACCACTCCCCCAGCCAGGACCCACCGCACCCCCTGCCTTCCAGCACATTAATAAAAAAAGATGTGAGCAGATGAAACTGGAGCGCCCAGAGGGACACCTAAGGCGGTCATAATTATGTACCCAGGGAAGCCCTGCTCACCCTCCCGCAAATCCAGCCAATAGACAACATCCCAAATTCAAGATCCCTCCCCACCAACAGCCAAAGTTTAGGATCCCGATGTCTCGCGTTCCCACCCCCACCCTCCAGAGGTAGCCGGTTAAATTTGTAGCGACGCCGCCCATTAACGGCTAGTGCGACCTACCGAGGGGCTGACACACGCCGAGCGGGCAGCGCGGTGCACCTTAGGAATCATGTGTGTGCTTTCATAAAAAGTTACAGTGCGCACCCAGGCCTGGAGCACATTAACTTGTGAACTGACTAACATACCCCAAGAGAATCCAGCTCTCACTCAAACAAAAAGAAAGAGGGGGGTAGGGGGGTGGGGAGACGAAGGCACGTTACCATCCTGTCCGGAGCTTTGCAGATACTCGGTCAGGTCACATCCAAAGGCACTGGCGGCTCCCTTTCGTTTCAGCTTCTGCTTGGCACCCTTGTTCTTCATGAGTTAGTCCCAAAGAGGTCGCCCCTCTGTCTCCCCCTCCCCTCTGCTTGGCACCGCGCCGAAGATGGTCTCCCGGGTTAGCTCACTGGCTGCCGCGCAGTTCTGGGGGGCCGCATGGGCGTCCGGAAGAACTTGGGCCCGGGGCAGAGCGCATGGACCCCGCGGGGCGCTGAGCCCGGCGCGGGCGCGGAGCCTGAAATCCACGGCGCGCGCGTCCAGGGCCGCGGTGCCGGAGGCCTGCAGAGCTGGCAGCTGCGGGCGGTAGCTTGGAGAGTCACTTCCTCACTTGGAGTCCCAGGGACTTTCACAGGCTCCTGCGGCGTCTTCGGGTGTTTTCCTCCGCTTCAGGGCGAGGAAGAGCTCTCTGTGCCTTTCCAGATGCCCCGGAGGGAACGAGAGCGCAGGGAACGGCAGCAGCGAGGGCGAGGGGACAGCCCAGGGGGCTGCTGCGGGTCCTTTCCCTGCGCCCGCTGCCTTGCCTTCAGACGGCTTTGGTAAAGCGAAAAACAAGCATCCTGTCTCTCCCGCCCGCCCTCACGCCTTCCTTTTTTTCCTGTCTTACAAATCCTAGGATCATCCAGCTCAGGAAATGCTGGAAGGAAGTTAGCTAGGGAGGGGGGCGGAGGGTGGAAATTTTTGGCAACTCTGTGCTTGTGTATGGAGCGGGAGGAAGTAGGTGGGTGGGTTGAGTACGGGGTGGGGGGGGGAGAAGGCGCTCTTGGGAGAGTTGTTCTGAGACTAGAGATAACTGGGCAGCTCGGGAGGAAATCGCGGCTCTTGGGGTGGGGGGTAGGGGGAGACACCCACAGCCCCGGCTGCCCTTCCTGCCCCACCGACGGCTCTTTGAAGAGGAGGTGCACTGCTTTGGGGATGGAAGGTGCTAGGTGGGACTGAAAAGAAAAAGTCGTATCTTGTTTTTAATCCTCATTGTCGTCGTCTCTTTGACACTTTCTATTTCCGTGCCTGTCCTGTGCTACACAAACACTTCAAGAGTAGTGACAGAAACAAAGACAGGGATTCCAGCAGAGAAGTGTGACAGGGGTTGTGTTTACTCCCGCCACTCCCCATCTCCTCTGGGGGTAGGGGGCACAAACGGAGATAGAGACAGCCTCTTTGGAATCAATGCCCAGGAAATCAGATTTCTGGTTACGGACTCTAGTGTACACACACACACACACACACACACACACACTATTGCGAAGTTCGCTGAATGTAAATAATGTTGGGGTGAGAATCCACGAATTGAAATGATCTGATAGTCTACTGTAGCATGGTGTGGAGAAAAGAGTCTCCCAGAATGTTCATAAGTGCTTCAAATTTTCAACAGAGCATGTTTTTTCTTCAGTTAGATTTGAAATTCCTTGACTTCTGTGTACTCAGCACACAATAAGCATGCAAATTCTTGTGACTTAACCGTTTGAGGATTAGATTATACTTCCTGTACAAATTCAAATCCATATGTAGGTTGGAAGAATTAAGGGCATTCCGATAACTCAGAACTGCTGGCAAAAACTTTATGTATAGCATTATAATTGCTGAATCCCTTTATCTTCATTTATCATCCTCTGCGTTACTGTGATTTATGAACTTTGACCTTGATCTTCTTTCTTTGTCAGAGGTCACTACTGATGACCTGCCTGTTGAATCTGGCTCACAGATGTGTTGATTAGGCACAGGCCATGCTTTAAATCATTTTAAAAATTAATTGCCAAGTTTAAAGTGTTCAGAAATTTCTCATAAGAGAGCTGGATTTCTGGCTTCTCTTGAAAAAAATGGAAGATCTAGTAACCCTGAAAGTGCTTTTCCACATGGGAAGGGCTGCTGCAGTCAAGCTGAGGCAGCCCTTTGGAGGTACCCTCTGGAAAAGACATGACTCTATCTTCACAGTCCCTTGGCTTCTCTCCCTCCTGTGCACCTGTCTGGCCTCTGAAGCCACTTGAGTTTGTGGCCCATGCTCTGTGTATGGTGTCACCTTGCTTCCATTTTCGGTCTTTCTTTCAGTGACACCAACATTGCCCCAGTCATCTTGGCGAGACATCCTCAAGCAACCACTGACTCATTTCTCTCCCTCCCACACCTCCAGGCTAGTCGTGCCCAGCCTGAATCTGTCAAAATGCCTTTCCTTGGGGTTTCTTGCTTTCCTGGCCCGTCCAGAGATTATCATTCACTCAGTTCGTAGACTACCAGTGATTATCATTCACTCAGGTAGACTAACACCTAGTAGGGCTCGCTGAGGCCATTCTCTTCCCTCTTCTTCCATTCTACGCGCTGAAGCACTGATCAAACGTGAGGTGCTGTTGTTGTAGGTTTGCTCGCTGAAAACGCCTCAGTGACACCTTTCCTATGCCAGGGAAGCCATTTCTACTTGGTGAATACTCAGTGGGGTATTTAGTATACTGGCTTGCTCTCTATGTGAGACTGTAATTATTACTATTAATTTGAAGAGTTTACTTTGGCAACAGCATCCATATTTGTCATTTCATCTGACTTACAGTGAATTTCACCGCTTTGTCAGCAAAGGAGAGAGACTGAAGGAGCACTTTTTATCTGGGGTTCAAGCTCCCAGGGCACAAATTATGGATAAATTGTCAACCTTGTGCATTACCTTTTTAAATCCCTAAAAATATTCTTTTAAATTTTCATTTTGACTGACAGCTTATTAAAAACATTGCAAAAAATAGTCAAAGAATTCCTGTTATACAGTTTTCCTAGCTTTTCCAAATATTGATATCTTATGTAATCAGAGTATTATAATAATCCAAACCTAGGAAATTTATGTTGATACAGTATTAAGTAATCAATAGGTCTAATGTGAATTAATATTTGATTACATAAAATTGTTATTAAATATGATCTTCCTTACAGTAAAGTCCACTGGTTAAGTGTGAAAAAAAATTTACATGTTATTCTCCAAACACTTCACAGTATACCATTAGCTACATATCAGACCCCTTAACCACCATCAAACCCAGGAGGTAAACTGGGCCATCTAGGTAAATCAGTACAACTGTAACAGGGTGGTCCCAGGAAAAGGAAAAGTTCCCAAAATCCTGGTTCCGCCCTAAGTGGGTGGAGCTGAGGATAAGAAGAAGATTTCTGCAGAGAAGAGAAGAAGGGAAGATGGAGAACAGCAAGGAGACCTAGATGGGGCACGTGAAGCAGAGGGACATGTGAAGAAACTGTGCTTGCTTTTTGGTCTTGGACTGGTTGGAACAGATGTGGGTGAGAGACCCGTGGGGAGGTTAGCAATGGCAGCTTTCATTTTAATTTTGATTTTGCTCTTTTCCTCCCAGATTTGTCTGACTCTTTCTGACCCTTTTCTATGGGTCTCTACTAAAAGGTCCTTTGGACGTGTGGCAGGCTCTTTGGTCTTGCTTTGGGCCAATCCTATTTGGCTGGACTTTTACCCTCAAGGAGATGGGTAACTTTGGATGCTTAACTTAGTAACTATAGTCTTTGTTCTTTCTTT